>CM068960.1:63211918-63223090 GCA_035128595.1 Eptatretus atami | reverse complement strand
AACAAAAAACTTTGTCATGAAGAAATCATTGCGGCCTGTTCCAAGTCGAGGCATGGTTGAGCAGGCCAAAAAAGATGGCAACTTCAGACCCCAGTTAGGTAACCAAGGATCCTCCTTAAGACCCCAGGGAGTGAGGTGGCCGAGGAGTGCCTGATGACGGATATAATTAAATAAGGCCGTTAATTATCTTCAAAGGGGGTGTTTTAATTAACCCAAACACAATTTTCACTGATTTACTTCCTTGAGTTCCTTGGAGTTCCAAGCAACGTTTCAGGCTGCTAGGTTTCATGGTTTTTGGAGTTATGGAGGAGACACCCATGCACCACGCACCCATACTGACATTTATTTGTGTAGATTTATTTTAATTATGGAATTGATCAAATATTGGACACCGCTCCCTCCCAATTCCATCTCTATGTGCTGTACGGCGGCATCGCTGGGTGCCGAAGGCACCCCAGCAATCTCGCGCACTGGAGGACATGTTATTTATTTGGCATGGGGGGTGGGGGGGGGGTGTACTTTGAATGTTGCTCGACCTCTTTGTTTTTTAATTTTTTTAAAATAAAACTTTTGAAGAACATTAATTCGCTACTTGTCTGTGGCGAATTCGCCATGAGTGGCGAGCGTATTGGACAACCCTGATATAGAGTTACAGTATTTAACATGAGTTACAGAATCATTATCTGCACTGGCTCATTGGCGCATTACATTTTGCTCGACCTGAACACGTTTCTCGCTGACACCACATGTCCCATGCGCAGCCATATTCCCGCCATTTTCCTCAGTGAACTTAATAACTTCCAACTTAAAAGCTCCTGTGTACGACTTGCATGACTTTATGGGAGCCATTTTGAGATGATGTGATAAGGATGGATACATGTCATTCAGATTGAAAGGGATGGATCAAATGTAATTGATGAATGCGTACTCGTTATTGATGAATGCGTATTAATTTCACATGAGTCGGTGAACTGATTAACGTTTAATTCCTCACCCAATCGGCAAACATTCTGGGCAATGATTCCTGTCGTGTGTTTTGAAATTGGAATTATGGAATATATTTCAGAAAATATCACACTTTGCAAAAATATTTCATTTATACGATTCAATGCCTTAAATTAGAGATAAGTTTATTCTGAGTACAAGTCGAGCCCCAGACTTACGGAGGGAAAATTTTTTATCGACTTTCTGCCTAAAAATACGGTACGTAATGCTCGTCAATTGGAGCAAAAGCTTTATGATGAGGGATACCACTTATTTGGATCGTTGGCAGCCTGAACCTGGGTTTACATGTTGCCATGGATATTGCTTGATTTCAACAACTTATTATCCTTATAGGGCATGACATAGGCACTACGTTTATCAGCCCAAACAAATGTTTGGTCTTGCATTTCATCCTGTACTTTTTAGGTCATCTCTACCGAGATGACCTAATAAAGCCGGACCAAATGTTCCGTACGTCCGTCCGTCCGTACGTCCGTCAACAATTTTTCTTCCGATCTTGATGAAACTTAGTATGTGGGTAGAGGTCGATGAGTGTTGCACAACGATATAACTTTTGTCCGGGTTCAAGGTCAGGACGAAGTCACGAGGTCACGTAAGTTATAAAAATCGCCATTTTCAAAACCTATCTAGTCTGCCATGCTACAAGATATTCGGCAACTGTTTATTGATTATGATAGTAAAAAATATTATCTTGTATCTAACCGGACAGATTTTTGAATTTCCTTCCGTTTGGCCGCCACGTAACTGGAAGATTGGTCAAAAACACCTCCCGGTACAAAGAAAACTTTTTACTTCCGATCTTGATGAAATTTGGTATGTGGGTAGAGGTCGATGAGTGATACCCAACGACATATTTTTTCCCGGATTCGAGGTCAGGATCAAGGTCACGAGGTCACGAAAGTTGTCAAAGTCGCCATTTTCAAAACCTAGTCTGTCATTTTAGGAGATATCTGGCAACGGTTCATCGATTATGATATAAAAAACATTATAGAGATGACCGTCACCCCCACACGGAGTAATTTTATTTTTCCCCTCCAAACATTGATTTTTGAGGTGAGAGATCTTGAGGCACTCACATCCAGGGATCTTGTGCGGGGCTGAAATTTCAAAAGCAGACAAAATAATTTTAAATATCTATTGGGTGGAATTGACTAGATTTGTGACATTGGAGACTTGTGATTGCAGTTTATTATTTTTATTGGTTACTTGATGAAGCTTTAAGTCAGACAACACTACTTGGTATTTTATTTGCTTGTCTTTGAGGAAATTAATTTTTGTACATTTATCACATGCCAGGTGGCAATGCATAATTTTCTCCTTGCCATGACTTGAAGATATCGTCACAAAACAAGGTTCTGTGATCGATCGATGTCCCATCAAGAGTCAGTCGAGTGTGGTTGAAACCTGATTTTATTCAAAGGTACAACACAAAGTGACACTCGAATGCTATATAACATGGCACTGTACAAAGAAGAAGGTGACTCGCTTCTTCCTCTCCGCAATTCTCTATCCCCCCACTTTGTCTTGTGTTCTCACTCCACAAACCTTTGATAAAACCCCTCTCCTGGGAGATTTATTTTATTACCAGATGGTTCCACATCTGGGATATCCTAGAATTTATTTGTTGAACCTGCATTATTGAACCTGCCAGAAGTCACGACAATCTACCTGAACAAACGATTACAAGCTATAAAATCTAACTTCTTGTCATGTTTTACCTTATTCCATATTTCCAAGAAGCATCTAGCCTCAACAAACTTAATAAAATCCTAATGAATAAGCAATTGATTCTAACGACAATTGTAAGTATATAACGGTGCACAGAACGTGAAATGCTCCAAGATAAATCGACAGTGCACAGGACGTTGATACAGCCCTTAGCAAAATCATTCAGAAGTTGTGACGCATCTGAACGGCAAATGCAGTTGCAACTACAAATTAGAGCGTTACTTGTCATTTTGGCCAGGCAGTGTATTTGTGAGTTAAAATGTACAACGTGGGAAGCACCAGGATTCCTTGTGCTAGAAATTGAATGTCTAATCTTGACCATTGTATTCCAAATTGGTTTGGGCTCCTGCTTGGTGAAGCACATTTACACTTTTATTTTTTTTACATTGTTGTAAGTTAACTTTGCATACCATTTGCCATCTGTTTCTTATTTACCACCCCCTGCTTTCCATGCAACAATTCGGTCCAAAACTCGTTTGAGCCCACTTGTTACAGCAGCCTCTTCATTTAATATATTTTTTGACAAAATGTAGGGGTTGGGTGGTAGTTGCTTTTGTGCCTGCTTTTTAACACCAGCAAAGTAACTATGCAACATACTAAAATTACCCCTTTTGTGTTTTTAAGTATTGAAGTCAGATTATTTAACAGACAGGTTTTAAAATATTTGTTCGAAGTATTAATTTGATCATTATTACTTCCTTGTTTGGATGAAAATGGTTTGTTATACACGTTTGAAACTTTTTCCCACCCTTCTAAAAACATTTTCCCTCCCAAAGCCGTGAGCGACATCGTAGTCGTAGCCGGGAGCGGAGGCACCGCAGTAGAGAGCGGCGTAGCACTAGTCGCAGCAAGGAGCGCAGACACCATGTTCCACGAGGTGGTGGTGGTGAGAGACGCTGGGGTGGACGTGGAGGATTTCGTGGCACTGGCTTGTGAGTTCACACCGCAACATCAACTAAATGCAAGCCAGGCAATTTATTATTATTATTTTTTGCTGCACTTCCTCCCTCCCTACCCACACCTCCGCCCTCCCCACCCACATCTCCCCTGCTTTTGTAACATTTGAATTGCTGCTGACGTCAAACTTGGATTTATTCATTTTCTTTTCATTATTTTATTTTCCAGTTTTCAGTGTCTTTTTAATCCGAGCAGTCCATAAGTTGGTTTGGAATTCGTACCTCCTAAAGAACCAAAAAAAATCTCGCTCTGATTTAGCTTGCGCTTCTTTAACAGCTTACACCTCCATCCCATGGATAGTGAACAACTTTTGTCGCTGGCTACATGCCAGTGTAAATGTACAAAAATCTTCTCATGAATTGTAATTGAATGCAAAGAGGTGAAAAGTATTGTTGGGGGTCGGGTGAGAAGACCACCAGGGGGGAAGCTATCTTGGGTTCCCACCAAACTCCCCGGAATTGTAGCCGTCGCACACAGATAATTCCGTGATGCGGCGGGTCGCGAACCGACCGTGAACGCCAATAACTCAACCATGTGACATAGGGTCCTCCCGTCTATGGGTTAATCGGTTACCTAATTAAATCACGTGACCTAATTACTGGGGACACGCCCTCGGTACGCCTTGTCCGAATCGGATCACTTTACTGGATCAGATGCAGGCGACGACACAGCCAAGGATGTACCGGCTAAAAGGAACGGATCGTTGGGAATAAAGTCTCGGTCTAAGTTAGGATACGGACCATGCTGGATCAATGAAAGAACAGACAAAAACGAACTGGAACATTTCTACAAAGGGATTTATTAACAGGCAGTAAGAAAGGTATGTGTGGCACAGTGAATATAGCTTTTATTGTTGTCTGAATATAGCTTTTATTGTTGTCTGTAGAAGAAATGTGAGAGGTGTGGAAATTACAAGCAACTTGCAAAAGCAGACACAGAGCAGAGTTATCCCAATATAATTATTGTACACTCCCAACTTAAACGAGGACAGGCGCCAGGGCACGCACGCACGCACGCACGCACGCACCACGCACACACACACACACACACACACACACACACACACACACACACAACACACACACACACACACACACACACACACACACCACACTTGATGAAGAGAAAAGGAGAGGAGATGAGGCTAACGGTTTCTCAATACCTTGCATGATTGCCCAATCGTGCCACCAATACGCTTGGGGGGATGCTCTGCTGGGCGATACCTCCCGACAGCTGGCGCGTCTCTTGCTTCGTGCACGCTAGCGTCGTCCAGAGAATGAGATGCAACGTCGGGCGTGCGGGAAGGACTTGGGTGGAGTCAAAAGCCAATGGGTGGAGAGAGGGTGGAGTCTGAAGGCAAGTGGTGGGAGAAGGGCGGCGAGTGGTGAAGAAGGTGTAGTCAGCAGGCGAATTGGTAAAGAAGGGTGGTGAAGAAGTCGGATTCAGCAACGAGTTCGTAGAGAAGGGTGGAGTCAGCAGGTGAATGGTTGAAGATAAATTCCAGGCCAGGATGAGCAAGAGGAATCGACCAGGACTGAGCGAGTAGGAACGACACTCAGGAACTAGCAGACAGGAGCGATGAGCAGGAACGACGACACACGAACGACACCTGAACGACACCTGAACGACTCTGGAACGACGACGACTCCCATGCCCTGCGACCCGTCCTTTTATAGGTCCGGTGGTGCGGGGCAGGGGCGACGACCCGAAGCGATGTGTTGTCACCCGAATCGGGTGCTCAGGTTGGGCCCCGGCCAGCACACGGGCTGGCCGCCATGACCGGAAGCGGCTCCACTTTACTTCCAGCCAGATGGTTCCAAGCTGCGGAATCGTCTCCCTCCAAGCATCGTGACATGAATCGCCTTGCACTGAACCCCGTGCCATGCCCCGGCGACCCGCGGTTGGCGCCGGTGAATGTGCCTGCTCCGTGGTGCGCCATGTGGCCGCATAGCATGCCTCTGCCTGGTAGCAGCTGCATCGAGGTAGAGGTGCCAGAGGATGTCTGCCGTCCGCGGGAGACATTTGTGGCCGTCGTGGCGAGCGAAGTACAACGGTAAGATGTTATTGCAACCCCATGCACAGACCCTACCAAAGATGTGTGTTATTTGTGGCCAGTTCTGTACGGTAAAGTATCAAGGCTGCGTGTGAGTTCGCCCTTGTACACGTGGCCAGCGCGCGGGTCTGCCCGCCATCGAGCATAGTGTTCACGGTTATCAGAGGCAGTGGGATGCACGGTGCCAGCCCTGATCTGTGTCAGGGAATTGAGGGAAAGATTGGAAATAATTAGATGGAGATTTGGAAATGGGTTGGAAAGGGCGTTGCCGTGTGCGCTTTGCAAGTTGCCAGCATTTAAGGTGCCGTTTCTTCCATCTCCTCGGCACTTTTTTGGAAATTATCGCTGCACGTGCATTTGACAGGCTGTTATTTATGCAGAGGGGTGTCTGTGAAATGCCTGCTTGGTCTCCATCTCACAGCGAAGGGCACACGTGGCTGGGATTTACCTCAGGAATAAGTTGAAGAGTAAAAAAAAAGAATAGGAATGAGTGCAGAGATTTAATCAGACCTAGCTATGAAGTTTACACAACGCACTGTCCTGTTGTCCCGCTAGACAAAAGGGAAGGGTCTGTCTGAATGTATATTACTGGAATAACTGTCTCGGGATTGCTGTATGATGGTTGCTATTGCTTTGGAGGGATGCGGTTCCCAGTACCACAACAGTATTTTTGGTGAAACAATATTACGAAAGCCAATGTGCTTGTTTTTTTTCATATATATTGTCGCGGGGGTGGCTGGCCCAGGTTAACCCCCCGACCCAATTTGTTGTGAGGGGTGGTTAACACCTCCAGCCCCCAGGACTGCCGAGTACCTTATGAGTCTGAGGCGGACCAGTTGATACTCTGAGATTATCACATGTGCTTGAAGGGCATGGGGCAATGGCGGACGGGCGGAGGAGCACAGGGAATGAAACGGATGCACAGGGGGTTTATCCTCGAACACACTACAAATACACGAATACAGTTTCTTCAAATGAATACATTCAATGGAGATAAAACAACGATTTACAAAGGACAATAATTCAAAAGATAACGATAATAAATCCTACAGTCGAGATGCCTCTTCACACAGACTCAAATGCAGACAAAGCGGACACAAAATGAAAAGAAAAACCTTCCCTCTAAACTATTCCTTGACTTAGCTTGGCCCCGAGCTGATCCTTGTGGAACTGGAATTGAGGCGCTTCTCTCATAGCGGGATGAACGCACGCCAGGCAATCCGCTCGTTGCACTCGACATAAAGGCTCAAAGCCCCAGTGTAACGGCTTCGGGTGCTCCAGTCGTCCTCATCGACCCGACCAGAAGCAAAAGGCCGGCATCTTACTTCACCACGCGAGCCAGACATCCTGAACACAAATTCAATGGCCGTGTCCTCCTCTTTGGTGTGCGCTCAACCTCCGCTCTCGCCTCTCCAAACAATACACCTCGTGCCTCCACTCTGATCCACGGCTCTCCCAAAATGCCAAGCCAACTGCTCCCTCTTAAAATGCGTAACCTAATCTCTTTCCTTTTACCTCATGCCGATATATCGTCCTATACAGTAGTCGGAGGCCTCTCACTATGCGCAAGCCCACTGCTTCTTCCTCTTAAGATGTGCAACCTCTCCTGTGCGCTCTCTCCCCTTGCCTATCTCCTCTGTCCTATATATTTTCTGCCTCCGGGGCACGGCCCACTCGTCCGAAACCCAGGAAGTCGGGGCTTCTCCTGCTCAGCTAGCTTCTGATGTCATGGAGAGTGCAGAGGGTGCAAGTCCAAAAATGAGGTGGAAGAAGGCAGAGAGACCATTGACCTGTCGGCGATGGCGAAGTAAAAGGCCCATAGACTCGGCTTCATCACTGTAGTTTCCAATGATATTAAAGTCCTTTGCTTCCACAGCATCAAGCTGATAGATGGATAGATAGACAGACTTCTCAGGATTGAAAGATATGTTCCAAGTGTTTGACCAGTTTGTGATTTTTGTCAAGGTCTGAGGAAAGGGAAGAAGCTGCTGCCTGTCTTTCTGAAGGATGAGGCATCTCACAGCAGAGTGTCGTCATCAGCAAAGAGATAGAGGATTTTCCAGTCAGTGAGATTATTGATGAAGATTAGGAATAATGTGGGGCCTAGAACACTGCATTGTGGTACTCCAGGCTTGACAGGGAGAGGAGATGAATGGGTTCCGTTGAGAGCCACATGTTGCCCATGAGATTGGAGGAAGTCGGCAACCCAAAAGTGGAGTTGACCTTGGTGGATTCCATAGGCAGACAGTTTGGAGAGTAAGGCAGGATGCCAGACCGTATCAAAAGCTCATGATATGTCCAGAGAGACGGCCCTCATCTCATGTCTGATATTGAGGGCCTCCATCCTTTGTTTGGAGAGCAGAAGCATCATGTCCAAGGTAGTGTGACCAGGTCTGAATCCAAATTGATGATATTGTTACGGATTTGGAAACCTTGTGCACACAAACAGCCAGAATCCCTAAGCTTAGTTATTTCGATAAGTATGTGTTTACAGTTTGAATCCCCCCTTTGTCTAATCGGAATTACATGTGTGCGCTACAAATTATTGTATAGTCAGGTTTATTACATCTTTTACAACAACTACTACTACTACTACTACTACATCCACTACAACAACGGACCGCCACCTCGCTCCACCGGTCACCATTGCCCACGTGTTTTTGGCTGAGGGCGTGGGCGGAGCCTCCGTTGCTTCGGGTCGAGGCTCGCTCCACACGAAGGGCATGGACCGTTTCTCCAGCCAATGAGCGAAGGCGAGCATGACAACGCACGCCCCAGCCAATCGGGAGGTGGCATGAGTCATCCGACAGCCCCTCTCCAATCAGGTTTGAGTGGGAGGAGAAGAGACCCCTCCCACCAAAAGAGGAGTAGAATTGGTTGTGAGGAGCAGTTTTCGGCAGACTGGTGATCGTGAGGGGCAGTTTTCGGCAGACCGGGTGATCTGAGGGTTAGTTTTTCGCAACCGGGTGATTGAGGGGCAGTTTTTCGCACAGACGCGGGATCGTGAGGAGCAGTTTTCGCAGACCGGGTGATCGTGAGGATGGCAGAGTGGTTGTGGGAGTCGAGAGACGGCAGACAGGAGGATCGTGGCGATTCTGAGCAGTCTGTCGTGTGTGGTGGTTGGAGCGGTCTGAGACAGTGGTGGTCATGGTTGAGCGGTCTCGTCGTGTGGCCGTGGACTTCGGTCGTGGGTTCGAGTCCCACCAGTGGTTCGGGTCAGTGTGACAGCACGAGGCGGACAGGTACCCAGCTAGGCCCCTGCCCTCAGCTCGCCTTCCCTCCGAGCTGAAAGGCCGAAAATACCCACTAGGTCCATGTGTGTGTGTGTGTTGGTGTGTGTGTGTTTGTGTGTGTGTGTGTTGCGTCCTGTGAGTAGAATTGTTAGTGCTTTTTCTTGCTCATTGTACATTGCCTGCCTTTTATTCGGATAACTCTGCTCTGTGTCTCCCCTCCCCGATTATTATTGTAAAATAAAACCCCTGGTAAATGTTCCAGTTCATTGTTCCTGCTTTCCTTCATTGGCCTAGCAAGGTGCGTATTGAGGATGATTAGTAAGGCCGTTCGGGCTGTAAATTGTTCATTTAGTCTGGCGCGGCTTTGGTAACTTCGCTCGGTTTCGCCGGATCTGAGTCAGTGATAGCGACTTGATTCGGACAAAGTCGGCCGAGAGTGGTGTTTCCCCGGTAGTTGGACGGCGTGAGTACTTAGGTAAATTGGAGTTAGACAAGTGGACCCTACCTCACGCCGTCGAATATTGCGACCACGCGTCCTCGTGACCCGTGACCTTTCGGAGTTGCCGAGAGTTCACGACTAAATTCAGTGTGTTTCGGTGGGAGACGACTCCACTGTTCCACCGAGTGGTCGTTTATCGCCACCGACCCCCGGCCCACAACAATATGAGATGATGCTGTTGGAGAAAAGGAATAATTTTATGTCAACTGTGATGATGGATTCCATGACCTTGCTGATAATTGTAAGTAAGCTAAATGGTCTGTACTTAGGGGATCTCTTTTTGCATCTTTTTATGTAATTCTGTGATGTTGGCTGATTTCCAAGCAGATGGAAGATGACCTATGGTACATGATAGGGTGAAAATGACAAAGTGGAAGTGCAAGAGCAGCAGAGCAGGTTTTTGGGACATGTGAGCTGATGCCGTCCGGTCCAGTTGCAGTCAGTCGAGGGTTGCAGAAACTTTTCCACCTTTTCAGGTCTAAACGGCAGACTTCAGTAGCATTTGGGTATGACTGGGAATGGGTGGGTACAGAGAGAGGGGTTCGGGACACAAGATTTTGAAGCAAACTCAAGAGTTGAGGTATTCGGCCTTCTCACAAGTAGAGTCTGCTGTGGTGCCATTTGAAGTGAGGGAAGGCATGGAAGGGGAGCCTACACCAGAGACTGGTTCCACCAGGTTTTTGAGGAGGGAGACAAGTTTGAAAGCTTATTCTTGAGATTGGACAGATGTTGTTTTATGGCTCTCCTGAGAGTGTCCACACTTGTTGCGGGCTTTGTGGAATTATCTGAGGTTGCCTTCGGTTGAATTTGCCTTCCAGGAGGAAAATGCAAGTTGTTTTAAAGCAACAGCCTCACCACAGCATTCAGAGTACCTAGAGTGGGAGGATGGGTAAGCTAACTGAAGACAAATTGGGATAAATTTGTGCACAAGAGAGAGCAGGCTTAAATGGAAGAATTCCCAGGCAGAATTAATATTTTTGTGGAGCCGGGTGTCGGCGGCGAGCACGACCGCAAGCTGGAGCAGTAGAGTCGGCTCCACCGAACACCCGGAATCTAGATCGTGCTTCTCGGAGAACTCCGAAAGGCTAAGGGTCAATTACAGGAACGTGGTCGCTATATTTCGACGGGTCCACTTGTCTAACTCCAATTTACCTAAGTACTCACGCGACGCCGTCCAACTACCGGGAAACCACACCTTCGGCCGACTCTGTCCGATCCGAATCGCGGGTAACAGCTCGGATCCGGCGTAACCGAGCGGAGTTACCCAGAGCCGCCCGCCTGCGTCCAATGGACAATTTGCCCGCTTCGCTTATTTTCCAACACGCACCATGCTAAGCCAATGAAATAAACACAGAAACGAGCTGATACATTCAACAAGAGGGTATTTATTTACAATAATAATTGGCAAAAACTGGGAAGGGAGACAAAGAGCAGATTACAACCGAATATTGAAATGTAAATAATGTACAAGCAAAAGCACTTAACAATTCTACTTGACAAGACAGGCCCGCACACAGACACAGCAACCCAAGGAAATGGACTCCCGTTAGGATCTTTATTGAAGGGTTCCCAGCCCCGAGGAAAGATGAGCTGGAAACCAGAGCTATCTTGGACCGGTCCACCTCGTGTGGTCTTCGACGTCCTGGACCGGCGGGACTCGAACCTGCAACCACGATACCACTCCAAGTACCCGGGAC
>CM068960.1:63082994-63169564 GCA_035128595.1 Eptatretus atami | reverse complement strand
ACAACTAAGCATGGAATATGCAAGACCAGAAAGGAGGGAGTAGAAGACAGAGGCCATCAATCTGAACTGCATTGTAGGATCAACAGAAGTGGTCTTTGATTTCTTTGAAGGTCAAGCAGGTTTCCATTTATTTGAGACTGTCACAAACTTATCCCAGATATCATCCTTGTGGCAAACATCATTGATATTATTGTATTTTTTATATTTATATATATTTTATTTTCATGTTGATGACTTGAGATTCCTTTCTCTAGATTTTTCATTCAAAAGGGATACATATCTCCAGGAATGCCCATGTGAGATGACCACCTCACTTCAACATCAGAGATTTTTTTGCTTTGTTTTTGTTTTTTTTGTGTTCTGTTTGGGTTTTTTTGTACTTCTCCACCAGCTGGATAGCTTTTTTGTTATTAGGGTACCCAGTCTAATGGACTGGGTAACATATTGTTTTTCTTCTGTTTATTTCTTATTTTTTAGGATACCCAGTCAAATGGATTGGGTAACCTATTGTTTTTCTTCTGTTTATTTCTTATTTTTATGGTACCCAGTCAAATGGACTGGGTAACATATTGTTTTTCTTCTGTTTATTTCTTATTTTTTTAGGGTACCTCAGAGTGTGTCTGTGTGGACACACTCGCTGTGTCAATATATGTGAAACAACAATTATTATCTAAACGACCTATTACAACATAAATTTATGTTATAATAGGTCACATGGTACGGCAGCCATATTTGATTGAAAATCAATAACTTTAAAAGTCTCCTTCTCTGAAACGGCTGAACAGATCGAGGCGAAACTCCACCAGTATGACTGTCTCTCCATGACGAACAAAAAGTTCTCCCCTCCTTTTGATGTACGACACCGTTTGGCAGCCATTTGTATTTAAGGAAAATATTAATTAATGTTTACTGTGGAACTACTGCATCAATAAATGTGAAACTTCAGTTTTTTGATGGAACAGTCATGTGGAATGAAGGGTTTAAATTTCAACTTGATCGCCCCATGGTTTGGCAGCCATGTTGGAATGAAGGGGAAATATTAAGTAATATTTACTCTGGAACCGCTGTGTCAATATATGTGAAACTTCAAAATTATTATCTAGCCGACATGTGAAACATAGGTTTAAAATTTCAACCTGATCGGCCACGTGGTTTGGCAGCCAGAATTATTTAATTATTTGAATCAGAACTTTTAGATTTGTTTTTTCCAGAAGGCTCACTTGGCTGCACCTGCATGCGTTTGAGGGTACAGGAATAGCAATTCAATTGATACCGACAATGTCCCCAGGAAAAAGGGCTAACTGCGTACGTAATACACAGATTGAACACTTTGTGCTACTCGGTTCGTAACTCGTCAGTCCCGCGCTGTATCGAAGCAGGGCTGTATTTGTATCACTATTAAATCATGTTTTCTCTGGAACCACTTATCCTATCGAAGGGAAACCTTGCGACTATCATTTAAGTCTCATGTTGTATCAAAGGCGGACATCTGGGTACCCGGTCATCACTGCCAGCAGTTATAAAGTGGCAGTTCTAGTTATTATTATTATTTTTTTTTTTGTTGTTGTTGATAGCTGTTTCTTTTCTTTTGGGCTTTATGTTCTTGTTTGTAAATAATTATCCTGCAAAAGGAACTGCCCCCCTCCCCTTCCCACTCTCCTTCCCATCTGTTCCTCTCACCCACCCCCACCCCCACCCTTTTACCTCTTGGCATATTGGGGTGGCAAGTTTGACAATTTTATTTTTGCTTGTAGAATTGTTTTCCACTCCCCCACCTCACCCCACCACCTGGATTTACAATGGTACACCTGCTGTTGTCATCAACCTTCTGGTTCTTGGCGTAATATTGTGTCTTCGCTTGCATTTCTAGGGCAATGTTTACGTCAAGTGCCCAACGATTCCCATCGCAATGGCTTCAGTAAGTGCGCTACATGGACGCTGGTTTGCAGGTCAGTCCTCATTGCTACGTTTCTCCACTATCGTCTGGAGGTAGTCCATATGTTGTATTACCCCCTTTGCTAGGAAGTTTAATCTGTGGATGTAGCAAACATTTTTGTTCATGTTTTCCACATTGAGGATGGAATAAATTTCAGTTGGGTAAAATCGGTGTGTAACAATGGATTTCCCTGTATATTTGCAAACTTGGGGCTTGCAGCTTGTTATCCGCAGGCCATTGTTGTACTTGTTTACAAGGTCTGGCATCCATGCTTTAAGCATCATTGGTTTGCTTTGAATTTTGTGCTGTTCATGCGTTTTGCATATGAAAACCTCTATTTGTTGATATTTCAAATTACCCGATTACACCCAAAGTTCCATTTGTTGTGTACCTGTTTTCCTTCAAATAGTGGCTTTCGTGATGCAAATGTGTGACCTGTCAGATCCACTGAAAAAGAAAAGTAATGGAAAAATAAATCCCAATATTGCCCACCACCCCAATCATCCATCTGTTTCGCATATCATGGAGGCATACCAACATGCATCCCTGTTGTTAGGATAACTGAGGGCAGGGAGAGGGGGTGGGCAACCGGCTCGCTTGCATCATGCCGGCTGGTTGTACCATGCAACCGTCCATGGGGAGGTAGGTTCTCGGGTTTTCGCCTTCCTGCCCTAGTCTTATAAAACTGTTTGCTCTAAACACACAAGGGCAGTGGATCATCTTATTTTCACATTACGAGGACGCTTCAGATTTGACCTGCACTTTTGTTTCTACTCTAACGAAGCTCATTACGTAGCACGTCCTTTACAAAAGCGGTGCTTGCATTACTTTTTGGGTATTCCCCGGGTCGGGGTCCCATGAGAGTGGAATCCTGTGTATATGCCTTATGTGTGGAATTATTTTGGGTGTGTACATAGATTCGTTCTTGTAGATCATTCTTGATAGCTTGACTTTACTCTTCACAAACTACTTGCCCTCCACCCCCTTGTCCCAAAGTACTTTTCAATATTGATCCTGACTGGCAGTCGTTAAGCTCTCACAGACATTAAATTTCATAATCTCGAGTACACTGTTCCAACCTCTTTCTCACTTGCTGCCATCTTGCTTTTGGGCAGTCGTTAACACAGGAAACACGTGACTATGGGTTTCGGTTTTGGTAAGGGAAAAACTGCAAACTCCATTCGTAACCAAGGGACATGGATTGGCTCTGGCGGCTGATGGTAACAGGTTGATATGGATGAATTTCCTCATTTTACACATGCTTTTATAAACAAAAGTCCAGGTCCTATTTGAATGGCACAGGAGTGGGACTGGGGTGTGTGAGGGTGAGTGAGGTTGAAGGGGTCAAAAGGTTCTCAGCTGAACATAAATAGGAAACACGTATGTTTTGTACATATGTTAGGATGAGAACCTTTTTAAACCCCTTTCCCCCATTATTTCCTGTTCAATTTCACTGTCTCTCACTCTGCCACCAGATAGACACAGAAAACGTGTACACCTACCAGATGGGGATATTCCGTACTTTAACACGGCACCTTTTTTGAGACCCACTGTTTCCTCATGTACCTTTTTATTTATTTATTTTTCTCACCCGCCAGGAAAAATGATCACGGCTGCGTACGTGCCTGTCTCCACATACCACAACATATTTCCGGACTCCTTGATGTCCACCCATATGCTGATGCCAGCCAGGTCTTGAGTGGCGATGGAGCACCAACCGTGTAGCATTTGTAGTGACGTTTTATTTCAAACTTGGCAGTCAACGTAAGGCCATGTTTAAGTCGGTTGGTTTGGTTGCATAGTCTTTATGCAATATTCCTGCTCAATTTGAACTTCACCGTCACAGGTTTTGTATCATAAACCCAGACTAATTTGTTGTAGTAGTTGGACTGTACAGTGTCATTCAAATTTCCATGATACTTTTGATAATTAGCCGCAATGTTGGCATTGTTTTTTGTTTGTTTTTTTCCGCATTGTGCTTTCTGCCCTCTTTACCTCTGTTGATTATCCAGCAGTGTGCTGTTTTTGTCAATTTATTTGGTTAAGAACAAAGGTTTTAATAAAGATTTGGAAACTCTGGAAAGCTTTTTCTTATTTGTTTTATTTTCCTGTGAAAGTGAGGTTTATCCTGTGATTTATGATGCTTCACGTTTGAGTATATATACTGAAACGCAAAAGAAACTTACCACCTTTTAAACCTTCAAATATCAACAATAACACTGCGTGTTGGTAAATGTGTGAACTATTTTGTGGACAATAGTGTCCTCACTGTCAGACAACAGGTCACGGATGGTCACTTGAACCTTCAATGGTCACTTCATAGCACACGTGTTGAACAGCCGTTTTGACTGTCAGTGATTAGCCAAGGGGTACGGGATGATTTTAATGAGCTGCACGTGATGTCTTGTATTGGCTTTAAAAAGGCCAGTGCAAAATGGGCATTTCAATCAACATGCACGATTGTCAAGGGATCAATGGCAGTGTGCCTTGGGCATACTGCAAGGCGGATTGAGCTAGTGAGGTGGCACGTCGCCTTGGCTGTTCACACCAGACGATATCGGCCCTGGTGGCACAGAGACACCCTCCACACTCTGCAGATGACAGACCTCGATCAGGGAGGCCAAGAGTCACCACTGCAAGGCAGGACAGGCAGATGGTCCTAAGTCAGATGGCTTCAGACATTGAGGACTGAGTGGGACAGAATCCAGCAGCAATCCATCCAAGACTGGTAGGCATATGCGCCGACGATGCACTGCTGTATCCAAAACATGGTGGCCACACAGTATATTGAAAGGGGACTGACATTGCACCCTGTGCTGTTCTGTACTGTAGAACAAACTGATGAGATGGTGTATCTTGGTCAAAAACTTGACATGTCATCAATAAAATGCCAATGTTTCAATTAGCAATTGTTGGTTTGTTTTATTTTGAACTGTTACAATTTTATTACATTTCAAACAAGTGGTAAGTTTCTTTTGCGTTTCAGTATATTTCAGTTGCGATGTTTATGCAGAAGTGCCTGTTTTTGTTTTTGGTCACCATTTGCCATTCTTTCTGTTAGAACTGCCTGCCCTTGTGGACTCTTAATTGAACGTTTGTGCAAGCGAAACGATTTACTCGTTGATCCCTGTGAACCGTTAGAAGAGCGATGGAATAAAATGCAAGTATTCTATTTGAAACATGTTTGAGAACATGCAAGGAAGGTTTCATTCTCCACTTGCATTTAATTATCTCTTTTGTTGCTTTAAAACACAGTTCACACAATCCTTGAAATTCAGGAGAAATGAAAAAAGCCATTTCCAGCACTGGAAAGTCCTGAAAATCTTGTCCAAGTCTATGAAACTCCTGGAAAATTGTGCAAATGGAAATAATCTGCCAGGCCCCCGTCAAATTGTTAATTCTGCCAGTCTTGTTAACAGAACACCAGAGACCGTTATCAATTTTAACCTCCTCCTCCAGGGATTTACCATTAAAGCCACACTGAAATGCTTCCTCAGTCTGACCTGGATGCATGCAGAGTGTTGAAAGCACACATTTGTTGACTTCAAATTTTGATGAAAATGAGGATAATTATTAATTGCAGTGTATTCCATGTAAACAATCCATCTGATAGAAGCTCGTGATTAATGCTGCAAAAAGTACAACCTAGAATGGTGCTGTGGTATAACTATCTAAGCTGGTATATTTTGGCTAGAGGTATACATATTCAGTGTGAAACTAATTTTTATGTGGAGTGCACCCATCTAAAGGCCATCAAGGCCACTCAAAGGTGGGGTTTACAAAAAAGAAATTGTGGGAAGGGGAATCACTGAGAAAGGAGGTACCAATTCACATCTCTCTTACACTGGGGTAGGTTCGTATGTTGTTGGGAAACAGGATGCTGGTAGGGAATTCCAGAGTTTGACATTGTGTGGGGAAAAAAAACACTGGAGCAATATCATACTGTCGAAAGTAAAATATTAAACTAGAGAATTTATAGAACACGATACCTCATTTCATAGAACGAGTCTTGTACTCCCATGCAGTGTTCTAGTATATACAGAAGGGCTTTGCCGTTCGCGGGGGTGACATTCTTGAAAATCCCTGTGAATTGCAAATCCGCGATGTGCAAACCGGGTGTAATGGAGAAAATAGAGTTTGGGACATAAACTTTATAACTGGTCCAAACTGTACCCTTAACCAATGTTTGTGCATTGTTTTTGTGCTATTTATTTTCATGCATAAGAGTTAAGAAGATAAAATAATGTTTTATTTTCCTGTATTATTATTTCGTATGCAGCCTGTGGCTGCTGGTTGCATCATTTCGGAAAGTGGGGCTCTGCCGCTGATGCAGTGCCCGTTACCAGTCGGTGGTACTCATTTTGCCGACCTCGGAAGGATGACGGGCTGAATCAACCTACCTGGTGTTATTTAATGACATGACAAGGGCTAAACCTCAAGACCCAAAGATCTTAAGCCAGCCACCTTAACTGTTAAGCCAACACCAGGTGTATGTTCCTGCATTCAGAACATAAAATAAAGTTTATTTTCTTGAGTTAAGATCATGAAACTTTCCTTTAATAAATGTGAGCTGATAAACTAGATCCAATAATGCGATGGCGATGTTGATTGTGCCGATAAATGAGATAACGGTGTTGATTATGTTGTGAGGTTTCAGGGGATTAGTGTTCCGGGCCATGTTAACTCGGTGAATAAATGTGGAAAATTGTTTGCCAACCAGCCATTATTCAAGCCCATTGCCTCAATAAATTCATCTTAATAGAGCTAATCCACGAAGGGAAACCGACGAACGAACAAGGCCCTCCTGTACTTCAGTTTAATTCAATGATTTTTACAGATCATTAAAAAAAAAAAAATCTGGAAGTTCAGTGCTACTGAAGCCATCTTATACACCAACCACCATTATACACTGTACAAGGCCTAGTATTGGCTGAAAGGTCAAGGTGGCTGGCTTGGAAATCACTTAAAACATGTAGAAATGCAAAAACAAAAATTCAAATATTTTTTCAAAATGGCCGCCATAACGCCCATATTGGATTTTGGACCAAGTCCAAAATCTAATGGCATGATCCTTGGACCAGACCTAATCCCCCCACCAAGTTTCGTCGAAATTCGTCGAGGAGTTTTTCCGTAATACTGTTCACAAACAAACAAACAAACAAACAGAAAGGGGTGAAAACAGTAACCTCCGATCTTCGATGGCGGAGGTTAATTAAAGATAACCAAGTGTATTTATTTCAGTAAAGCATTAAACTTAACTTTTTCTACAGTTCAGACGATATTAAGTGAAGAAAAGATTAAGGAATGTGCAGAAAGTGAAACTTCATTGAGTTAAACGCTTGTGCTTTATAACTTGCTTTTGCAATCCATGATGGCACAGTCCACATGGTCCTTTTTTTGGCAATTACGCAGTTTGCTCTTTCCGTTTTGGGCGATCTGCTTGCATTACAAAATATTAATATACTGTTATAGTTCCGTCAATATATTAATCGTTCTTGGTTTCTGCAAGCGAAGAGGAACTTTTTTTTTTACTTTACTTAGTTTTGTGCGATTTACTTTCATTACAAAATATTAAGATAATATTTGAATAAATATTAATAGTCTGTAGATTCTGCAAGCGAAGAGTTACATAGACAGCACACATGGACGTGATACAAATGACTCCGTGGGGTGTTTCTCTTCCCTCACATTGCCATCCCATTGCCTTCGCATTCCCTCCCCTTAAGCTGCCTTCCCATTCCCTCCCCTTAAGCTGCCTTCCCATTCCCTCCCCTTAAGCTGCCTCCCCAATTCCCTCCCCTCACGCTATCCTCTTCTCAAACCCACTCCTCATCATACAACTCCGGAGGGCGAGGAGAGGAAGGGATGTCAAAGAATGTACGAATTGGCCAAGTGAAAGGTTTTTTATATATTTGTATATATATATATATAATTTTTTTTTAGCAGTCGGAACTGCTGCTCGGATCGATCAGCTTTCATAAAGCAATGAATCTCCAGATTCCAGCAGGATAGTCGAGAAGTACACATGCCCCCTCAGCTGTCTCACCTGGGTTTGAATCCTAACTCAGCTATAAACTGTCATCCCGGTGTTTCACAGGTAGGCTGATTCATCAATGTGTGTGCCATCTCTCGGATGGACGTTCAGTTGGGCATCACATCTGCAAGAATCCCCCCCCCTCCTTTCCTCGCTCCCCACTCCCTCTCTCACCCCCTGCCCCCTCTCTCTGTCTCTCACCCTCGCCCTCGCCCCTCTCTCTCCCACCCTGACCCTCTCTCTGCCCCCCCTCTCTCTCTCTCTCTGACCCCCTCTCTCTCTCTCCACCTCACTCCCCTCCATCCTCTCTGCCTCCCTTCCATTCCCCTCCCTCCTCTCCCTCTTTCTCTCCCCACCCTCCCCTTAATATTCCCATCAGTAAAGCGAAGGGGTTACTTGCTCGTTTTGAATAAAGTTTTAAAGGCATATAAATAAATAAATTCTGGGTTTTCCGCCATTTTCCCCAGTGCCTATTATGTCACCGTATTTAACACATTCCATGAGTTCTTCATGCATGTTGTTTGTGTCAGTTCTAACGTCCTTAAAAACGGGAAGTTTCCTGCTTGGAATGATTTTCCAGGCCAGGCAGGGTAAACAAGTGAAATCCTTCATACAGCGCGTGTGGTGAAGCAAATGAGTACACTAATGTTAAAATATGCAATTTATGCTTTTTCAGTTGAAAAACAATTAAAAAGCGTACTTAATATTTGAAATGTAAAAATCTTGTTATTATTGTGATAAGCACCTTTATATATAACAGAAGGAATGAAATCGTTCGATACAGCATGGCAGGGGACCGCAAAAGATGATAGCATAAGAAGAACTTAGCTTTCGGCATTCGGCGCGAAATGCGATGGTGGGCGGAAGTGACGTCTTTCGTTTGTTCGTACATGAGGGGAAGCGTTTCTTCGTTTTTTTCCGTCAAGCAATAAATTAAATGGTTTTCACATATATAACACATTAGTTTCACAAATTTCCATTGAAATACTCGGGTATTTCCGTCAATTGTCGCATTTCCGTCGAGGTTACGCACTGCATCTACCGGACGGCCGTCATTGGCTGTCTTGAGGCACGTGGGGGGGGGGGGGGGGACACCGAGAACGTGGTAGAGCGACGTCGGGGACATTTCAAACTTGGTGCAATTGTATACAGTGCACGCGCTGTAATAAATTATCTCAACTCCTCTCTCTCGTGTGCAGTCAGGACGGATTATGAGCCAATGTACCGTAAAACATGAAACTTGTCTTTTATTCATGTTCAAAATATAACATTGAATTTAAATACACTAAGTTGTTCCTCGATCATAAATTGATAATACAGACGGACAGACATGAACCAATTGCTTAACCCCACTTTTTGCGTTGTATGCATGGGATAATAAAGTTATTATTTTTTATTTTTAAAGAATGCTACTATCGATAACAATGTTTGTCTCTCCTCTGTAACTCCAAAACCATGAAACCGAGCAGCCTGAAATTTTGCATGCATACCAAGATAATTCCAAGGTAGTGCATGACTGAAAATGGGATGTTTGGGTTAATTTAAACACCCCTTTTAAAGATAATTGACGTCCTTATTTAATTATCCTTTGTCACCTCGTCCTTCACTGGGGTCTTGATTTGCCATTTTATTTGGCCTGCTCAACAATGCCTTGACTTGGAGCAGGCCGCAACGGTTTCTTCATAATTTTTTTTCCACTTTCCTCACTCATCGACTACCATACCTACGAATCGCTGGATACATTGCAATGCTTATAAATGCATTTATATGGGAAGGCAGCTTAAGGGAAGGGAATGGGAAGGTAGCACTAGGGGAGGGAATGGGAAGGCATGCGTGCGTGCGTGTGTGTGTGAGTGTGAAAAATCATAGAAAAAAAAAACAGGGCTGTCCTGATCACCAAATTTTGTATTCGTGTTGGTAGTACCTCGGGTGGTCAGGTTATGGGCACCCCCCCCCTCCCCTTGTGAACAGGGGGACGACGACATGGTGTTCACCCATACACGTACCACAGTGCAAGTGCTTTCCTGACCCCTGCTGCAGGCAGGGGACGATTATGAGCCATGGCCCAAATATATTTGTTTCTCACTACTGAAATATTCAATGGAATAACAGAAAACTAACAAGGTTTCACTGTTATTCTTGTGGTTTATTCCCATGTCACTTGTTCTATATACCATTTGCATTAAAAGTCCTGGAAAACAACTTTTTTGTCCTGGAAAACTCCTTGAAATTCGGTGTTCCATGGCGTGCGAACCATGTTAAACGCTGGAATTTGATTGACGGAAAATCGACAAGTATGTCAACTGTTACGTGGAATGTAGTGTGACTGATGTTTGAGCATTGGCCTGTTAGAGAGAGTCTTGTACTCCTCCGATGAAAGGCGAACTCTCGACATGAGTCGCACCTTGTTTCCCACTTGTTTTTGTTGACTCGGTTCACATGCACAGGGCAATCTTTATTCACCGGTTCACACCGCTCTACCCGATGGAGACCACCCGACCTTGTCCCACACACACTCCCTCTCTAGCGCCCCTTGGCGCTATCCCTCTTACATCCCTCCTTTCATAATTCGTTCAAAATTGTTCACTGTACTGAGACCCATAAGCATTGAACAAAACCAATATTTAACAGACACTAAATTCATATTCACTACTCGTTACTACACAGGATGATAACTTTAATCCATGATCGAGGTACTTGGGTTGACGAACTTCTCTTCCCGATGTCGTTGTCACCGGCTGCTGTCCTCTGGAGGCCCCCTGTCGATCTGCCATGTTGTCATTCTTCCGGGCCTGTGGCGAAACCTCTGATATCCCAACATCTGCTTCGGTCTGCCGAGCCGTTTCACCCGTGTTTCTCAGATGTCTTCTGTTTCTCCTGTACCTAGCGCCCTCCGAGGTCATCACTTCGTACGAACGTGGTTGCGAGGCTTGCCCAGTTACTACTGCTTTCTGCCATGTCTGATATCTATCCGATGTTGGCCTCACCCTTACTGTGTCTCCAACTCTCAGTGGTGGTAGGTCTTTGGCACCTCTGTTATAGTAGTATGCCTGTTTGCTTTTACTTGATCTGAGTTGACCTCTCACACCTTTCTGCACCTCTTGTTTTAGGAGCTTTTCAGAAATTGGAAGTAACGTCTTGGTTCATCTGTTCATCAGTTTTTGTGCAGTCTAACCTAACTGCTCAACATTTCTTTTGTAGGAGTGTTGCGGAAGGCAAAGTATGCTTCAATAGGATCTGAATTTGCTGCCTTTGCCTTCCTCAGCAGTGACTTTGCAATCTTCACAGCATTCTCAGCCTTTCCATTGCTCTGCGGAAAATGAGGTGACTATGTACGGTGATCAAACTGCCATTTATTTGAGAACTTCACAAACTCCTCTGCTGTGAACTGAGGCCCATTATCTGTGATCGGGATGTCTGGGATTCCATATCTCGCAAATTGTCCTTTAAGTTTGCAAATGATTGTCGATGAGTGGATGTTTTCTTGGAAGTCATTGTCTCAGAAACTTGAGAAGTAGTTCACTGTTACCAAGTACATTTTCCCCCTCCAAGCGGAAAAGGTCTGCTCCCACTTTTGCCCATGGCCGCTCTGGAATGTCATGAGGTTGAAGTGTTCCGCAAATTTCCGCAAATTTCTCAATAGAAATTTGCTGCCTTCCCATTCTCAATGTACGTTCATGAGTCCCTTTGGCTGGTATGGTATGAACTCTCCTCATCTATTTCAATGTGCCAGAAACCATTCTTGGCATCAAATACACTAAACACCTTTGCCTCATTCAGCTCTGTCAGTTGTCCCCTCTTGTAGTCATTGGATAGTGACATCTCAAGTCCTTGATGAAGTCTCTGATCCAAACAAACTCTTAATTTCCCATTGGATTTCTCCACACACACAAGATTAGATACCCAGGGGGTCAGCAAGTCTACAGGGGCTATTATCCCTGCCTCAGTCAGCTTGGCTAATTCTGCTTTCAGAGCAATTGGAATACTCCTTGCTGGATGCACTACAGGCCTCTTATTCTCATCCAGCATAAGATGGTATTTGCCTTCCAACTTTCCAGTTCCCTCGAACACATCTGCAAATTCCTCCAGCAGTTGTCTCTTGTTGAGAGGGAAACTTTCTTCAGTTCTGCCATGTACACTCCTCAGGTTGTCTGTGCGCACTGTTATCAACTTCATTTGTTGTGTTGCCCTGCTTCCAAGAATTGGTATGCAGTCCTCTCCTATTACTACAAATTCTTGCTTTGAACTTTCTTCCATTTTTTATTTTTTTTTATCTTGAGGTTGATTTCCCCAGTGGGACTACTGTTGTACCAATGCACATGGACAAAACCTTGGTTTAGTATTCCACAGCTTCCTGGTATACTTCCTTGGAATAATATTGCATGTTGCACCACTGTGTTCCTGAAAGCGGACCTTTCTTCCTTCTACTTCCATTGTAACATAGATCTGCCTTGGGTATTTTGACTCCTCCAGGCTGTTAATTTGCCCCAGGTCCACTCTCTCTGGATCTAATGTCATGACCTTTATCTGTTCATATTCCGACATCGATGGAGGTACTCTATGCCGGACATGAAATCGGAGCCATATCCCTAGACATATCGCGTGCTTTTGACCAGCGTCTGGCACCCATGCCCTGCTCACCAACTCTCTTCCTATGGTATCCAAGGCCATCTCCACTCATGGCTCGCAGACTTCTCTCCTGTCACAGTCACGTGTGGCCCTAATAAGGAGTTCTTTCATCCCCTCTTTCCTGTCCAGGCTGGAGTTCCTCAAGGTAGCATTCTGGGCCCTGTCTTTTTCTGGTTTTCATCAATGATCTCTCCGACTCTCTTGAAAATCCTCTTTATCTCTTTGCTGATGACTCCACCTCTGCCGTACCATCTGTCATCCCTCAGACCGGCAAGCAGCAGCTTCTCGCTCAATGCAGATCTGGATAAAATCACAAATTTGTCCAACACGTGGAACATGTCTTTCAATCCGGACAAATCTCACCTCTCACTATCTTTCCGAAAGGACTGTTTGGACCCCCCCCCCCTATCTACTTTCTCAACAATCCTCTGGAAGAAGTCCTTTCTTTCAAGCTTCTGGGTCTCACTATCTGCCATGACTTTCTTGGGAAGCAACATTTTCAACTCGCCGCTCCAAGCTAGTCGCCGACTGGAAATTCTCCGTCATACAAAGTCTTCCTCAGCCCACCTGAGCTGCTGACCACATACAAAGCTTTTGTCCATGGCTGAGGAGTACTGCTCTCCCTCTGGGCTGGTGCTCCTGCCTCCACCTTTCTCGGCTACACGCTGCGGAAAACCAAGGCATTTCGGATCATTGGATCTCCGTGATGAGGCCGAGTCTGTTTGGACCTCTCAATCTCTCATTGCAGGCAGGTCGGTGGTCTTTCTGTCTTCTACCGTCTCCTCTCGGTCTCCCCCCTGCTATGTCTGTGATTTGTCCCACCACATTTCTGCAGGCGCGAAGGTCCGCAACAACCTTCTGGTAAACTACCAATCACGAATCACTGCTCAACTTCACTCTTTCAATCCTCTTTTTTTCCCGCCTTCGGAATAAACTCCCTCATTCTGTTCGATCCCATTCTTCCTCCAGAATTTGCCCATCAACTTTATTATGAAAAAACGTTATTATTTGCCTCACAAAGTGTTTTCACAATGCGTTATGTTATGACACCCCATTTTTTATTCCCAATCACGATACTAAAGCAGAAACACATGTTTATGATCACACAGTGTGTATTTTAGTTGTTCTAAGGAAAATGAAATATTTTCACAAGAAACTTATTTATGTAAAAAATGGTTTTAATTGCTGAAAAGGAGCATTTTAACAACACATTAGGTTGTTTGACCCGGTTTTGTTCCAAATTACTATACTGAAGCAGAAACATGTATTTTTCATCAAACAGAGCCCTGGAGTTATCACCGGTTTCTTTAGAGTGCAAAACAAATGCCGTTGAGAGCGTTATTAGACCAGATAGAGAGGTAGTGTATGTGAATTTGATCTTGGTTAACATCTGAATTAGAAGCGATTGAGGGCTCTAGCCTCCATTCGGATGATGAACTGAAGAATACTCTATGATGTCATAATCCCACATGAATGTCTTGTCAGAAATAATATTGCAACACTTAAAGATGAAGCGAAATGGAATTCATAAAATAAAATTAAAATAAGACACAGTTTGGGACAGACATACTCACATGAACAGTGAAGCTGTGCCCATGGTGATCGGGATTCCTTTGCAGATCAATTGAATGTAAAACTTCAGGTAGAGAGTTAAAAGTAGGCTCTTTAAGCTTTTCCTTCGTGTTTGGTGGCTGGCTCATGACGTTGAGCTGAGGGATGTTTGGTTGTGTGTGTTCTTGATACCTTCTGTCTACTGTTTAAGCATGAGCACATGTTCATGTTCGATGCTTAAAATATCCCTCAGATATGCACACATGTGTCTCGTGAAGTTTTGATAATTTCATAAATTCTGGACAGGAAAAACACTTACGTTGCATACATAATAAATAAATGGTCTCCTAGAAATAATAATTTGAATGGCCGTTGTAAAATAATATTAACAACGAGAAGGGCACTCGGGATCGAGCGCATACCTCTGCCACGTTATGCCTGATCCCCGAGAGCATATCGGGCCCAATACATTTGGAATATCATGCTATCATACTTATATCATTTTTTATAGTATACACTTACTATACATTTTTGGCCGATCTCTCAATCGTGAAGAATGGCTTTTAAAAAATTATCAGATCTGGATCCGGATCCAGATCTTCACCAAAATCGAATAAATTCTTCCTTGTCACGCCCCACCTGCCCATAGTTTCATCCGAATCCGTCCACAACATTTTGAATATCGTGCTATATATCAGTTTATTCCCATCTCTCAATAGTGAAGATCACTTAAAAAAAATATTAGTACGGATCCGGATCTTCACCAAAATCTAATCAGTTCGTCCTTGTCACACACCAAATCTGTCCACAAAATTTGATCCAGATCTGTCTATGTTTTTGAGATATCCTTTACACAAACAGACAGACAAACGGACAGAAAGGGGTGAAAACATAATCTCCTTCACCTTCGGCGGCGGAGGTAATAATGCATACATTATAGTTGTGGGGTGGCATGTGTAGTCGAGAGGTACGCACACTCTCCACTGCGCCTGTGTTTGAATCTCAGCTTACCTATCAACTGGAATCTCTGTGTTTTGTAGGCAGGGCATGGCATTAATGTGTGTGTGTGCCATCCCTCGGATAGACATTGAAGTAAGTGTCCCATGCGTGAGCATCAAAGCTTTATATCTGAACAAAAATAAAATCGTGCATGTACTCAGACACACTGTGGAGTGGGGAATAAGTTATTTCTTTTAAATACAAAAATATCACATTGGAATTTGTGGAATAGTATTTAGTGGATTTTGCGCATCCAGATTCGCATTTGAATGGCTGCTTTGATTTGGGTTATATGTGTTGGTGTGGCACGGCTATGACCTTCATGCATGTGGATGAGCCGCAGGGGGTCGGTCAATTTGATTTATCTTGGAAACACCGTTCAGTCTTGGTTTGTGAAATAGAAATGCCAATGAAATTGTCAAATGTAATTTTAATACAATAAAATATATTTCAGACAGGGTCTAGTTGGAAAGGCTGGCATTAGTTTGTAAACGTTAAAGATCCCACGGTATCTTTCGCTAGGGGTGGGCTGGCTATCGCCGGCATTATAAGACAAAATTAATTAAATAGAACTTTGTTCAGGACTTAAGAGCTGTAAATGACTGGGTGCATGCTTACATATTCTCTCCAGCATTCAAACGATTGGCATTTGTTGGCCTCACGGGTTGCTATGTGTGAACTTGTTTTTGACAACCATGCCAAGTGGTACAATTCAGCTGTGCTCATCGTCGAGTCCTGTCTCTCTCTCTCTCTCTCTCTCTCTCTCTCTCTCTCTCTCTCTCTCTCTCTCTCTCTCTCTCTCTCTCTCTCTCTGTCTCTGTCTCTGTCTCTCTCTCTCTCCTATTAATGCTCGGTGACTTTTGAGATGTTTCCAAATTCTGATTTGATACTTTACGTTTACGGACCATTGTTCTCTGGAAATGTGATTTGTAATGATTTTAATGGACTGAAAAGTAGGAAATTGCCTCCAATTGCTCAGCCCCTTGCATGCTGAGGTGTTTTGCATTAATTTGTGCGTGCTGCTTTGCAAAAGGCCAAATTGTGACAATTTACACTGACTTGCACCGTGTGTATAACGTTGTGCATGATGTTGGTGCCTTGTGGCATGAACGAGGATTTATAACATCCACTGGCACTCTGGAAAAGAATGATCAGTTAATTGCTGACTTGTTACAGGCAATCCTTTTGCCCTCTTAAATTTCAGTTATCAAGTGTGATGCCCACATAGATGGGTCCAATGATGATTCTTGGGTGAATGCTAGAACAGAGAAGTTTAAAGTCACAACCATTTCCCAAAACTCCCTATTGGTGTCTCAATGTTTTAACACCAGCCTCATTGCAACATAGTATACGTTTTAAAAATTGTCCCTTCTCTTGACGATGTTCCTGCTTTACAAGCAGCTGTTAATACTGCGGAAAGAGATTTATGGGTAATATCCAGATGCAAATTTTTATGATGGTTCGAAAAATTAACTGGGAAAAATGTGATTACAGCCAAACAAGTTTAAATTTGCCGGGTGCCTCCCTGTAGCTTAATTGATAATGAGATCAACCTCCAGCCGAAAACGGGCATATGCCCACATGAGATTATAATGGAAGATCAATGAGGTTGACATTTTCACTTCCATCAAGTATAAAAGGAATAAATGGCACAATTTAATGTTTTGCATTGCCATAAGTTGTGCTGTCAGGAGTTTATATGTGCAGGTGGAAGGAAGCATTGCCAGGAGCCAGCTGCCGCTGACTGCCAAAGCTTCAAACCTGGTGACTTTGTCTATAAAGACTCACAAAGAAAGAGCGCTCTGCAGCCAAAGTGGTCTAGGGGCACTGCCAAGTCTTGCAGCTCGACAACTCACACTGTTGTAAAATGTCAAGGCCGGGCAGCATTAACCCACTCCTCCCACCGCAAAAGAGCCCACAGCATGGGGAATCCCAAGAAGGACTCCTAAATGATTGCCCTGTGACTACTATTAGCCTTTCTTTATCTGCCAAACGAAGTTTTTGCAAGATATGTTAGTGTCTGTATGTTTTTTTGTTTGTTTGTCTGTAATCACGAAAAAAAAATCTGCAGAGCACAGTTTTCATTGGAAATTTTGTAACTTCGCATATCAGAGGCCTATGGAGGTCCCTTTCAGGCCATAAAATTTTGAAGGTCAAGGTCAAAGGTCAAGGTCACTTTGTCGCAAATCAGGTAATCGACAAAACCCTTATTTTTGAGTAATTTTGATCGGATCGTCTTCAAACTTCATGGGAAGATAGTTCATGGTCTGGCGCTCAGCTGATTAATTTTTGGTGGCGATTGCCTTGACCTTCATGTGTTTTTTTTTTGTTGTTTTTTTTTTTATCTGTAATCACGTATAAATCACTCTGCAGAGCACAGTTATCATTGGAAATTTTTGTAACTTCGCATATCAGAGGCCTATAGAGGTCCCTTTCAGCGCATAAAATTTTGAAGGTCGAGGTCAAAGGTCAAGGTCACTTTGTCGCAAATCAGGGGAGTCGACAAAACCCTTATTTTTGGAGTAATTTTTATCGGATCGTCTTCAAACTTCAGGAATATAGTTCATGGTCTGGCACTCAGCTGATTAATTTTTGGTGGCGATTGGCCTTGACCTTCATGGTTAACGCCTAAGGTCAAACATGTTTGACCCCAAGGTCAAATTTCAAGTTTTAGGAACCATATCGTTAGTACCTCAAATTGAACACCTCGATGAGTGCTTTCTAGATATATCAAGCTTGAGACATTATGACGTGATTGGTGCGTTTTGAGCAAACGCATATTTTTCATGGTTACTCTGTAGAACGATTCTCATCGGAATCTCTCGTAGGCAGATATTCCTCAAGAGTCGCTCCTGGTGGATAGCAGCTCTGTTCACCTCAGTGTGACCTTAAAAGTCACACGTGTCACCTTTGGCAGATACGGATCACCCTACGGGTGACATTGGTTTATTTTTCTCTTAATTACTCCTGTTTAATAAATGTAACAATTGCAACCCAGCTTTGAATTTATATATATACAACATATCAGTATGTTTTGACCTTATCGAAGGGATGGCGGGGGGGGGTGCTCTAATGGTCAATATGACCAACGAGTAATACTCATAATGTTTGTGTGTGCATTCATCAGAAAAGTGATTTCACACATCTGCTTTACCGGGTTGCTTGTCACATACATAAACATGGGCGAGAGTTGGCAACTCGTGACGTGTGTGTAGGGTAACTGAGTTAATTACTTTCGGACTCGGCTCATCCAAAATAAAGGGGACCTTGCTATAATTCAAGTAAGGGTCATTCAAATAACAATAAAAAAAAAATCAACTTGACCTGGTGGACTTGAGCTGTCTGGTGAAGGACCTATTTCAGGAAACCAAAAAGACTCATTAAGACCACCAAATATTTTTCAGCATTGATTGTTTCTTTTTCTCCATTACAATTCATGATGGTATTCGAATGTTCATGTTTCTTTTGGTTAATTAATGGGTTGATTATAGACCGGGTTCCTTTAGTATTTGAGTTGCACTGGGAGGGCTTCTCTTTGTGGTGATCTTGTTTTACTTGTCTAATCAACAGATTTAAGCTTATTTCGAAATTGCTTGAATTTGGATTCGTTATCAGTTGAAGGTTTATGAAGGAAGTTTTATACAACCTCGTCTTGTGCTTGATCGATTTTGGCAACCCACCAGTCATCCGAGGTTTAGTTGGGAAACATTTATCATACGAGTCTCGTAATCTTTATTCAAATGTATTACAAGCTACATTGGAGTCCTCAAGTGACGAGAGTATTCTCCCAATTTGGTTTTTTCTGTCTCCTTAAATGGATCAGAATTTGAGGCGTTAATGAGTCTATATGAAGTGAAAGTATAAGAGTCCACACCTTTAAAACAGCCAGTATAATTCAAAACAGTAGTTTGGAACATAGGTAAATGATCAGTTAGATCATCGTGAGGTACACCGCTGGTTATTAGTAACTCGTAATGATTAGTTAATATATTATCGATCACTGTAGCTGTGGACTTCGTGACACGAGTTTGTCTATTGATGAAGGGTAGACAAAAGTTACTAAGAATTGAATTGAAATAATATATTAAGTTGATGTATTTACATGATATTGAAGGAGGGTCTATGTTACTAAATTGATTGACAAATTGGTCAATATTATAATATTAGGAATCATAAGTTAACTGCAAAGGGAAAATCAAAATATGAGGAAATTCAGCATGGTACTTATTTATATGAACCATGATGCAGAAATCAAAAAAAGAATGACTGGAAGAATGGCTCGACCAAACAACAATTATGAAATCAATTAATGGAATTGTACCTTGTATTGTAATTGTACCTTGTATTGTAAATGCATTGCTCTCACTGATTAGTAGCTGGTACTTGCCTCATTATAATTTAAGTAAAATGCCTCCATATTTTGTGGTAAGACAAACAAACAGATAAACCAGAATTATGCCAAGGGCAGAAAGGCATCAGAGAAAAGAATGTTAAGTCAGAGTGTAAAAGTTATATTGTTGTGGAGCCGAGTTTCGGTGGGAGCCCGACACGAGGTGGAGCAGTAGAGTCGGCTACACGAACACCGCGGAATTCGATCGTGCTTCTCGGAGAACTCCGAAAGGCACGGGTCCCTTACAGACCGTGGTCGCCAATATTTTGACGCGTGAGGTAGAGTCGCACTTGTCTAACTCCAATTTACCTAAGTACTAACGCCGTCCAACTACCGGGGAACCACACCTTGGCCAACTCTGTCCGATCCGAGTCGCGGGTAACGGCTCGGATCCGGCGTAACCGAGCGGAGTTACCAGAGCCGCACTGGTCAAATGCACAATTTGCCGTTCCAATTTCCCAACACGCGCGTGCTAATAATGAAAGAAACACAGAAACGAGCCGATACATTCAACAATAGGGAAATTTATTTACAATGGGGGGGGGGAAGGGAACACCAAAGAGCAGAGTTATCACGACGAAAGCAAGGCAAATAATGTACAAGGAACACAGGCACTTAACAGTTTACTTATAGACGGGCCAAGGACACACACACACACACACACACACACACACACACACACACACACCCAAAAGAAGATGGACCTCGAGGTTTTATTCGAGGTTTCCAGCTCGAGGGAAGATAGCTGGAAACCAGAGCTATTTTGGACGCGGTCGCCTTGTGTGGTCTTCAACGTCCTGGACCGGTGGGACTCGAACCCGCAACCACGATGCCACTCCAAGTACCCGGGACGGAGGGTGAAGGGCGGACACCAACCAGCGCGGACGAGGCAGCGAGCGCCAGCAGGCAAGGCCAGGCGATCCCGCAGACCAAAACCAACTCTCAGGACGGATGGACGGGGCAGAAGGCAGAAAAAGACGGGAAAACAAGCCAGACCCCAAAAACCTCTCTACGGCAGAGTCGCGCCGACAATTATCCCCCTCCTCTGTTTGGAGGGGCCACGGCTCCCTGTGGCGTCCGTTCATTGGGTGGAGGGCGTGTCGCGTCCCCGCCCTCCTGCAAAGGACCGCCCCTCAAACAGGAAGAGGAGTAACATTGTCCTGCGTGGTCTCTCATTGGCCGACCGAACTCGCTCGCATCTCTCTGATTGGTCCAGAGAGACGCCAAGTCCTTCTTCAACTCCGCCCACCGCGAGCGTCACGGGTCAGGATGGAGCGAAGGTGAAGGTGAAGGTGTTGTTGTAGTTGTTGTTGTTGATGTAAAAGAAAACCCTGATTATCAAAATAACTCCGCGGCGCACGAACATTTAATTCCCATGAGACTAGGGACGGGACCCGAACGAGAAACGCGTACTAATACCGATGTAACGGATCTATAGGGACTCTGGCTGTTGTGTGCTCATGGCGTCCAGATTCGCAACAATATTATTGAAGTGTTCAATGAGACCCCAACCAGCAGAGTAACATATTTTATTATATTTTATAAATATATATGGAAAAGGAATAACCCAGTGGAGGGGGTCACCCAGATAGCTCAACGGCAGAGCACCGGGCCGGCCTGCTAGGCTAGATGGGCCTGGGTTCGATTCCCGGTGTGGGCACCCATATCCACATTGTTGGCTCCATCCATCCTCCTGTTCACCTCCCATTACAAACCCACTTCATCCGTGTAAACTGAGCCGATTCATGGCTCCCAATTAATTAGATGAGTGTGTTTTTTTAGTGATGTGGGACCTCATATACAATTACCGACCCGTTTCCCATTTAAAATTTTACAATGAAGGAAGCGGAGAATTCTTCACGCTGACTTGGCCTCCTGGACCATCCTTCCCCCGCACGGAAGTGCTAACGTGGCTGGGAATAAATAAAAAAATGGCAGCTGCTTTGGAACTGCTTACAAATGTTCCTGTGGATGGTTTAACAGATGTTAACGTTTAAATTAATGCGATTCCAAGTCTGAAATCGCTGCCGATTTGATAGCGGGGGGGGGGGGGGGGGGTGGCTGTGCTGTTATTGTCTCTGAAAAAGGAAACTAACTTTCATATTTATTATACAGACGGAATCTTTTCTTGGCTAAAAGGGATCCTTGGAAGATGATGGACAAAATTGTTATATTGTATTTTTATTTTTTTTTTAAATATTTTTATTATATTGATGTTATTTGATGTAATGAGCACTGTTAAATGTGCTACAACAACATTACCCTCACTGATCACCTTGTGCTTTGGGAGGGAAAACTACACCTGTCGTGATTTCACAACAAACATGTCCTTATAATAATCCTGATATTGAAGAGGATTTTCATAACTTGTGCTAAATTGTGGTTGTGGTCGTCTGACAGCTTAGCTGCCGAGGTTGCTATCATTTCTTGAAGCGCGACTGTGTCGCTGATGCAGTGCCCCTCTACCAGTACACACTGGAACTGGTGCTCATTCCGCCGACCTCGGAAGGATGACGGACGGAGTTGGTGTATTAATTCAGCGGCCGACGGGGTTTGAACTCAGGACCCGAGGATCCCAAGCCACCACCCGAACCACTGAGCCAACAAAAATAGTGATTGACGATGCATCATCGGTCGATGTCATGAGTAGATTCTATGACTACGGACAAATGTTATCCTTTATGCACTTATCGACCTTGTTCCCTGAACCCGATGCCCAGGTGTGTTGAAAATGGCTAGATCGCCCAAGCCGGGTCGATCTCCACTGCAATGGCCGAAGCGCCTCCTTCTACTCTTACTACGGTGGCCTAAAGCAGGCCCAGCCGTGCAACCACCTGAAGCCCCCTGCTCTGCTGGAGAGGGATGGTGACATGTCGGGCTTGGCTCCACAATTTGTGCTTGGAGATTGATGACCAGGAAACAAAAGTGTTCATGTGGGGACCATGTACTTTCAGTTGTGCAATGCAAATTGAAGAAAAATAAGGGGGAATGTCAAATCTTTCCTCCTTCAGCCTTTGTAATTGGTCTGAATGAATAAAGACATTGGTCCTCACTCATAAAATATTACTCGAACTACAGTAAAATGCTGCAGTTCAGAGGATTCCATTGTAAACATGACAAGTCTGAAGACGACGATGGTTCACGAGGCAGGTATTTGACGATGTAGATTGTTTCAGAAGTCAAGGATGAGACAATGTGATAATGTTTGACCAAGTTATAAAAATGATCAACATGATGTGGTACGAGTGACAGGTTATTAGCTGCAAAATGTCGAAAACCCGGTTTCGTTCAACAACTTTCAAAATTTGACCTTTGCATAACCTTAAAGTCCCAAAACAATGTTGTGGATATTAAAATAAGGAAACAGGATACGTGCTATAGCTTATTGGAGTTAGTTCGTCGAAGAAGGTCGAAAACCCGGTTCGATTCCCACAACTTTGAAAATTGACCTTTGTGGCCTTTAAAGGTCAAAGGTCAAGGATTATGACCTTTGGTGCAAAACTTCCTCTGGAACATTCCAGGAACAATATAACGTCATATAGGCTATATGGCATTTCGCACTCCTCGGATTATCCATACTTTGATGAAATCAGCATAAAAACAAACTTGAAGGGGCGCCACGGGCAAGGTGTTCGAGATAGAGCAAAATGGTTTCAAGACTTTAGGTGGGAATGACCTCACGATTATGCATAAAAAATATTGTTATCCTAGCTCTCAAAGTTTGGGCGGTCATATGATTTTTATGTCAAAATTCGCAATTTTCTAAGTTCGTGACCTTGTGACCTTGACCTTGGGACAAAATGAAAAATCGAGCTCCATGGGGCTATGCAGGTGCCACTGGCTAACCAAATACCGAAACCCCTGCCAGATTCGACAAACCCCCTTGGAGAAGATGCAAATTGAAATCGGCTACCCCCTAAAACACATGTTTTTGGGGCGTGGCTCCGCCCATAATGGGCACACCATGCCCATTCTCAGGAAAACACAACTAGATCATGATATAAAATCCCCCAAAATTTTATCAGGATCAGATCAAAACCCACGGAGCTATGCTCGGACAGACAGACAGACAGACAAACCGGTAGGCAGACATGGGTGGTCAACTACCCAATAGAACCGACGCGATGGGCCCGTTCGATGGGGAAGACCTGAGGATTAAGCACAAGAAAATTCATGATTCTTGCTTCAAGGGTTAATGCTGCAGATTGTTTTTTCGTTAAAATACCCCCACATTTAGAGGTTTTTCGGCCGTTGCTAGGCAACGGAGGGGTCCATAGCAACGGTTCTTTCTCACACATAACTAGGACATACCATGAACCTCCCATACCAGTTTCATGTATATCTGACTCATAGTCTCTGAGAATAACGAACTTCGTTTTTTTATTGTTTTTCGACCAGGGTTCATTCAAAGTCTATCTTCTCCAACAGTTTTCATAGGATCCGGCTGGAAATTTTTGACAATATGGCTGAATGTACTGCCCACAGTCGCTCGTGGCCCGATTTTTGATTTTCGAAAAAATAATTTTTTATGATTTTTCAAAAATTTCAAAGTCCCGTTGCTAGGCAACGGTGGTGTCCATAGCAACGGTTCTCATTTGCAACAACTAGGTCATGGTATGAACCTACCAACCAAGTTTCATCGACATCGCCATTGTATTAACGAGCACTGGACTGAACAGAGGGACAGACAAACATATCGACGGAAATACTGATAATAAGGGTAGACTAGATTGACTACCCAACAGACAGACAGACAGACAGACACACACCAATAACGAATATAGTGGTCACTTACTTTTTCGTGAACCAATTATCCATGTATTCTGTTACATTTGCTTTCTGTAAAACATTCATCTGCCTTCAGTTGATATTGATTTGTCATTTTTGATTAAAACTATGTAACAACCTGGAAATGTTGCATTAGCTCCAGGAAGGTTTAAGTATATCAATTAGTACATGATTAAACATAACTTTAGATATTTCTAATTCAGTTCACAAAATTCATGAATAGAATGCATGGCTTTTTGTGTCGACGCATTGCAAAAGCTGCCGAGGTTCTGTGAGCAGTGCCAGTCAATGTCATGTTGTTCTTTATCAAAATTGAGAATGTGCCGAAATAATGATTCACTCTCCTGATCTGTGTGTCTTTACCTCCAAACCATATGGAACTTAGGGGGGGGGGGTTGTGCTCTATATATGAACTTGTTCTGACCCCATTTGTTGTTCCAAATCACTATTCTCATGCAGAAACACGTGACTGATCAAATATTGTGTATTTTCGCTTGTTCTAAGGAAAACAGAATATTTAACCCAAGAAACATTATTCATGTAAAATTGGTCTTATTTGCCCCATAAAAGCATTTTTAACAACATATGGAGTTATGGACCCCGTGCATTGTTGCAAATCACTCTCCTAAAGCAGAAACATGTGTTTCATTAAATATTGTGTGTTTTAGCTTTGTCTAAGGAATATAAAATATTTCACACAAGAAACCCAATTTATGAAAAAATGGTGGAGAATTTGTTTAATACAAGCATTTTTAAACAACACAATAAGTTGTTCTGACACCAGTTTTTCTTCCACATCATGGTCCTAATGCAGAAACTTGTGTTTTTCATCAAACAGTGTATACTTTAGCATGTTTTCAGGAAAACAAAATATTTGACACAAGAAACCATATTCTTGTAAAAACGGTATCATTTGCATAAAACAAGCATTTTTACCAACACATGAGTTTGTTCTGACTCCGGTATTTGTTCAAAATCATGATTCTCATGCAGAAACTTGTGTTTTTCATCAAATAACATGTATTATACAATGCTCCTTCCCAATTCCACATTCAGTACGGGTGATGCATGACATCATCACCGGACGCCGAAGGAGGGGAGTACTCGGTTTTTACTCCATTTGTTTGTTTTCTTGTTTGTTTGTTTGTCCGGGTGATATCTCAGCCATCCCTTGAGCTAGTAAGCTGAAATATGGGGATAAAAGTGAAGATGTACTTTTACAAAAACATCATTTTATATTTCTTGATTAATTACTTCATTATCATCGATTTATTAATGACTTATTTATTTTATTTCTCATCCTGGCACTATCTCAGGCACCTTTTGAGTTGGAAGCTGATACTTGGACATGACAGTGACCAAGTGATTTGGTTATAAAGAGTATTTTTGATTTATTGATTCATCAATAAATTATTTTCTTTCTTGCTTCTGGGCAATATCTCAGCCATCCTTTGAGCTAGGAAGCTGATATTTGGACATGACAGAGAAGACGTGATTTTGCAATAAAGATTATTTTTGATTTACGGATTGATCAATTAATTACTTAATTATTCTCGATTTATTCATTACTTATTTATTTTATTTCTCATCTGGCCAATATCTCAGGCACCTTTTTGAGCTCGGAAGCTGATATTTGGACATCACAGTAAACAATTGATTTGGCTATAAAAGGGTATTTTAAATATTTATTGATTCATCAATTCATCGATTAATTAATCATTTTTCGATTGATTACTTAATTTTCAAAAAGTTACACATTCAGATGAAACGGCGGTGGTTTAGGTATGCTATTCGGCAATTGATTGAAAAATGAAGTTATTTTACGATTATTATTTATTTCTTTTAATTCTGCAATTAATCAATCAATTAATTATTGGACACCGCTCCCTCCCAATTTCGACTCCATGTGCTGCAAGGCGGCATCGCCGGGCGCCGAAGGTGGCCCGGCAATGTCGCGCGCTGGAGGATTGTTATTTATTTAATTGGCATGGGGGGCAGAGTACTTTGAATGTCCCTCCACTCGTTTTAGCTTGTTCGAAGCAAAACAAAATATTTTACGCAAGAAACCTTATTCATGTAAAAATGGTCTTATTTGGCTAAAGCAAGCGTTTCCAACAAAACAATTGGCTGTTGCGACCCAGTTATTTTTCAAGTCACTAGTCTAAAGCAGAAACGTGTGTTTTTCATCAATTTTTGTGCATTTTAGCTTGTTCTGAGGAAAACAAAATATATTACACAAGAAACCTAATTGACACAAAAACAGTTGAATTTGCCTAATTACAAGCGTTTTAATGCATTGATGAAAACACGTTCTGAATGTTTTTCATCACCAGGGTGCCTGATACAGAGGACCCATTGTGTATGGAAATATGCATTGCTTTAAAATATACACTAACGCTTGCCATGGTACACGGTCAGTAAAAGAGAAACGACTTCCTACAACTCACTGTACATCGTCTGTAAACAGGCCCACAGGAACTTATCAAATCACACCGCGATAAAACCAAGAAACACCAGCTCCCTCAAAGAGCAATCGTGCCCATGCAAGATCACGCGACATCATACTGTTTTGGGTCACGTGACCCACCGTGAGTTGAGCGAGGCTGCACCGGCCGACTTTTATTCGCAGATATTTTCGTTTATGGATATTTCCCAACAGTTTTGTGATTTTTCTTGGGATATTGGTCTCGAGTTATATCATTATGCAAAATTTCATCTTTCCACCACACCAAGAAGGTACTAAACATGTGAGTGAGTGAATCAATGGTTAGAAAAAGCTTGATATATTACATTATGGTTATGAAGTATGTACCATACCTTGTTCAGCTGTCCAAAGGTGAAGGTTGTTAACCTCTCTGTTTTCAGTTTGCCCTTTGGAGCTGAAGACAACCGTTCAGTGATGCGATAACCTGGGTACATGAATGTGTTTATAAGGTGGAAGCTGCATTTCAAACAACCACATTCAAACAGCAAGTAGTGGAACATGGTGTCAAGTATTTTACGTCAAGAAATACTCGAGAAGACCAGATTACTTGTTTCGCCACAGTTTAGGGCAGTAATTTTGAATTTGTTCAGGGTGCCTGTGATAACGTGCCTACTTTTCATGAAGAGCACCATGGGATCTTTAACGTCCACTAACTAACGCCTGAGGATGGAACACCCAGCTTAACATCCATCTCAGGATGCACGTTGTGATGCAATGCCTGTAAAACAAACCACCAGTTCATAATTGGCCTGAGAATCAAACCCAGACGAGATGAAATATGGGTGTGTTACCTCTGCACCATCCTATCAGACTACTGTTCACTTACCATTCCAGAAACCGACGGTGAGTACACAAAGCTAACTTAGGGGCGGAAGAGGAGACTGATGAAGCCGAAATAACTCACGTGAAACATCCGATCCGACATCTGCAAGAGGCACAACATGAAAAGGTGGACTTTTTTTTGTTGTCACAGGTGATCGCCACCAACCCCGTTACCTTTCCAACAAAATTTTCAACATGTCAGCCATTTTGTCAACACATCCTGATTATTTTTGGCAAAAATCATGCTGTTCGGCGGGAAGAGAAGAAGCGCCACCTAGCTCAGTAAATTTTGCACAAATCCAACAAAGCTTGGATTTTCGTGGTACAAATCACAAATCCTATTAAAGGTGATGAGACAGCATTAATTAGGTGAGCTCAGCAAGCTAGCTGCCTACCAGGTTGAACAGTGTACGAGCAATTTCAAGCTGATAATCTCAAGCGTGTACAATAATTCAAATCAAGTTGACAACCCGCATGCATGTTTTGGTAACAACACAGTCCATCATCCATCCTGCAGAATGGCAACACATTCAGACAAAGAAGTCAAAACCCTGGGGGGGATGCTGATGAGTTTGATCGTTGAGAGTGATGCATCCAATGGACCCTTATACTGGAGGAAATGAAATCACATTGGAAACCCCCGTAGCACTTAACCACCAACTTTACATAAAGCACATGTCTGCTTTCCTGTTCATGTTATCCAAAATGAACTATTGTTTTTGCAAAATATTTTCATTGGCTGCAGAACCAATTGGCTTACCTCTGGCTTGCTGCAATTGAGAACCAGACAGAACCAATTGTCTGTTGTCTTGTGCTTTTTGCTGCAATTGAGAATCCTGCCTATCACCATTCACCAGCTCTCCCCATCCTGTATTAACACAACCTCACTGCTCCCTGACCAATGTTATGAGTGCATTTTTGTCCACATATTTCTCTCTGTTGTTTAGCTGTTCTATGAGCCTTGACTTGAGTATCAATACAAAAATTGGGAAATGTTACATTCCTCATTTTGTCAAGACGTTGCAGTTTATGCTTGGTGTTGGCCTAATGGTTAGGGTGGTCGGCTTGGGATCTGAGAATCCCGAGGTCAAATCCCTACTTGGCTGTTGAATTAATACCAGGTGGGGTTGACTCTGCCCGTCATCCTTCCGAGGTCAGCAAAATGAGTGCCAGGTTGTTGGTATCCTGCGTCAGAGTGGCGACCCATCCGGGATTGTGCCCACTAGCCCAGGAGACTGCTTAAGCAGCACCAACCAATGTTCTGCACAGAGTATGGTCCCAATGGATGGATGTTGCAGTTTAAGGAATATTGGGTCTATTGTTTACTCAAATTATTGCTGACATCTGGTTTCATTTAAAAAAAAAATTTTTCATATGCAAGCTCATCACATTCAGTTACTAATGTTAAGATCAAAAGGCTATTGACCATCATGTTTCCTGGCAATGAATCTGGCAATAATTCTCTCTTATGCGTGTAGTTGTGAAACACTATGTCCAGTCGTGGAATGACAGTCACAACTAGAGAGATCATCGAACATGATAACCCATACAGTGTTACTTCGATTTTAATAAAAAACAAGTCTGAAGACGACAATGGTTCACGAGCGGTATTTGACGATGTAGATTGTTTCAGAAGTCAAGGATGAGACAATGCAATAATTTTTGACCAAGTTATAAAAATGATCAACATTATGTGGTACGAGTGACAGGTTATTAGCTGCAAAATGTCGAAAACCCGGTTTCGTTCAACAACTTTCAAAATTTGACCTTTGCATAACCTTTACAGGTCACAAAACAATGTTGTGGACATTAAAATAAGGAAACAGGATACGTGCTATAGCTTAATGGAGTTAGTTCGTCGAAGAAGGTCGAAAACCCGGTTCGATTCCCACAACTTTGAAAATTTGACCTTTGTGGCCTTTAAAGGTCAAGGGTCAAGGATTATGACCTTGGTGTAAAACTTCCTCTGGAACATTCCAGGAACAATATAACGTCATATAGGCTATATGGCATTTCGCACTCCTCGGATTATCCATACTTTGATGAAATCAGCGTAAAAACAAACTTGAATGGGGCGCCACGGGCAAGGTGTTCGAGATAGAGCAAAATGGTTTCAAGACTTTAGGTGGGGAATGACCTCAAGATTATGCATAAAAAATATTGTCATCCGAGCTCTCAAAGTTTGGGCGGTCGTATGATTTTTTATGTCAAAATTCGCAATTTTCTAAGTTTTTGACGTTGTGACCTTGGGACGAAAATGAAAAATCGGACAACGACAAGTTTGAGATAATTCATTTTGCTATTCAAATACCGAAGAACCCATTCCATTCAGTCAATTCCCTTGGAGAAGATAGATTTTTAATCCGACTACCCCCTAAAATGGCTATTTTTTGGGCGTGGCTCCGCCCACAATGGGCGTAGCACGTCCTCATCCAGAAAAACACAACTAGACATTGATATCGAACACATAACCAAGTTTCATCAAGATCGGATCAAAGTGCACGGAGTTATGCTCTGGACAGACAGACAGACATAACGAATATAGTGGTCAATCTGGCTGGCGCTCGTGAACCAATAATGATTTTAACATTCGTTAAAAAAACAAAAAAATATATATTCCCCAAAGTTTGGTGCTTTTGAAGTAGTCCCGAAAGCAGTCCCGACCACCATCCTTATACACCACCCCATAGAACCTATTTCAATTGAAGTACTGTATTGCAAAACTGGACGTTCTTGGAAGTATTATGGCATACGACTTGTGTTCTACAATCTTTTGGTATATAATTCAATTCAAATAAAAGATTGTAAAAGTCGTATAAATACATTTTTTCTGGGTTTTACCACCATCCGCAGTGTCTAATACATCACCCTGTCGAACACATTACATTAGTTCTTATTGCCTGTTGTATGTGTCCTTTATGACGTCCTTAAAAGGATGAGTTCCCTGTTTGGAATGATTTTCAATTTTGTTTGACTGCCAGGCAGACAGAGTACAAAACATTCTCTCACTCCTCTGTGCTGTGAGGACAAATTCTAAGCCAAGGTACGGTAAAACGAAAGACTGGTCTTCCTATTCATATTCAAAATATAACATTCAATTTAAATAACTTGTTCCTCTCTCATATATATATATATATATATATATATATATATATATATATATATATATATATATATATATATATATATATATATATATATATATATATATATATATATATATATATAATCTGTGCCAGTCTCTGTCCATCTGTTTGGGGAGGGGGCTTTAAAATGACATTACCATCATTTTGTTTGTTTTGTGGAGCCTCTTTGGTAAGGCTCTCACAGCTTTATCTTAACTTTAATTCGAGATCTGATTTTAATTTGTAGTCGCTAAGATGGTGTAAGTTTCGGATGTAAAAACAAAAAAAACGGAAGAAAATTCATGTTTTTAGATGAAAAATGCATTTTAACATGAAATTAAGGCCTGTAATATAAATACAGCTACACCTTAACCCTAATTCACCTTCTGATTTCATTTTTTGTAGTCGTTGAGATGGTTAAACCTTCAGTTTCAGCAAAAGCTGAGAAAGTGGGACGAACATTGGCGTTTATACACAAAAATGCATTCTCAGTACCTTAGGATCCCAAGCCAGCCACCCTAACCATCAGCCAACACCAAGTGATGATGATGATCAGGACCTTAGGATCTCAAGCCAGCCACCCTAACCACTCAGCCAACACCAGGTGCTGATGATGATGATGACGAGGACGATGACGATGAAATAAAAATTCGTTTTTGTACGAGTTTTCAAGGCTAAATCATGTGCAAGACAGGATTTATAAACAAAATGTATTTCACATTGTGCATGGACATGTAATTGACATATACTATGTGAAATAAATAAGCATTAGAAGGAAAATTCCCTGATAAATATTATTTAGTTCTTATTTTACAAGTTATGTACATGTACACTTTCAATAATTTTTTTTTAAATCTTCAATCAAAAAAAAAAAAAGTCCTTTTGTATGCTGTACACGAACGAAAAGAGCAATTTTGGTTTTCACCAGACAGAGGGGTGTAATGCCGCTATACACCGCCCACAACACTTTTTCCGAGGGACTTTTCCATTTGAGCGATATTCTTTCGACAGTCATCACAATAAAATGTTTCATTCTTTAGACGGAGTCACAATAAAAAGTTGCAAATCTTAGGTACTCTTTGATCTCAGTCACACAAGTATAAAGCTACTGTGTGAAGCAGGATGACATCAACATGATGACGTCACACATCTTAAGCAGAGTAAAAGTAAAATATTATTTCAAACAATCAATCGCATTGCTTTTGTTATTTTATGGCCTGTCAGGATAGCTTAGAGACTCTCGCAGGATTGCACATTCGGCTTTGAGTTACCTCGCCAGGGTTGGAATCCCAACCCAGCTATAAACTACCACCCTGGCATTTGGTATGCTTAAACCAGAGGATGCAACTTGTTACATTTGGAATTGCCATTTCCAAAGTGAACAAAAGAATGAGGCAGGAGAATGAGATGGCTGATGAACTTCAACGCAGACTTGCACAGGATGCTGAGCAATGAAGACTTTGGAGGGTAATGCGTGCTCAGCAAACATATACAACAGCATCCATAATGAATTGGACGAAGTATCTGATAATATTATCCAAGAGTATAATTGGGGTCCTATGACCTCACCATGTGCGTACTGTTATGTGAAACATTTCACAAATTAATCAACAGGGAAAGGGAATGGATTTACACTTTGTTGCTCCAAGAGGAATGTCCAATTACCTACACTATTTGCCGTACCTGCTCGACTGCAACAACTTTATCAAGGTAATGATGGAAAATTTCGCAACTTCTGAGACAATATCCGAAGTTGCAATTCGGCTTTGCTCTGAACACAGCCATTTCAGATATATTTGACTTATAAACAAACTGTATTTCACATGTGCATGGACATGTATTCGTGTGTTACGTGAAGTAAATAAATTGTATACATTATACATCATCTCTGGATGTAATGAATTGCCAGTACCCATTTTGGAAGACTCTACGTGCAGCATCTAACTCAAGATGTCCAAATGTCAAATATTTCTATGCCTGTGGGTTTCCCACGGGTGCCCGACTAATAAACTGATAAGACAGACGGATGGATGGACAGACAAACATGAAGCAATTGTTTAATCCCGCTTTTCGCTTCGCATGTGCGGGATAACTTGCTTTTAGTGTCTTACAGAGCACTGGAGCATTGTCCGTCAGTTTGTCGGGGCCCATTTTTGATGGTGAGTCCTCGTGTACACGATTATCCACCGGTTGTACAAAATCAGCATCAAATCAATGCCGAATGACATGAACACCAGTTTATTGCATGAAAGACCGGCGGAATGCACGAAAGGCACCCTCAAAAGAACTGGCGTTCCTAGCATTACACAACTTTACAAACATCTCGCAACACTTGCAACAACTTTCACCACCTAAAAGAAGAAAAAAAAAACACTTTAAGCAAACACTCCTCAGCATATATTCCATTATATATTTTTTATTTCGTAGTGCTTACAACATGTGCAAGTCAATCAAGAAAAAGCGTATTTTAAGCAATGTACACACCAAACAAAGACACACACTGGCAATAAGAATTATACATCTTAAACTCTGCAGTATTGACAGGCCAAAAAAAATTAAAAGGACTGCAATTGTACATCTCACATTCATTACAATGCATCAACAATAAATTAGTTTTATGCGACGACGCTTGAAACCCCCTCCCCATCACCCCAAAAAGGAAAAATCGGTAATCACTAACATCCAAGGTGTTCGATATTTGAATGACAAGCGATTCAAATACAGATTGAGAGTAGAGGTTCGTATCCAATAGGAAAGAACTGACGGCATCATGATGGGAGGATCAAAGATGGAAATGCAAAAGGCATGAATAGTCAAAAGGCAATCTTAGAAGGGAAAGGGGGTGGGGGAACAACAACAACAACAACAACAACAACAACGACGACAACAACAACAAAAAATGAAACAACCAACATAATTGATAAAATGATTTGAAAAATGCAAAAACAATTCTTGGTCCTTATATCCCCCAGGAGTAAAGCCGATAAAATTGGATTTTCTTTTCACCTTAAATGGTGGGCCCATTCAAACATCGCATTGGGATCTGGAGAATAGTTCATGCCTAAATCACTCATCTTGCTGGGGGGAAAATAATAAAATAATAATAATAATTAAAAAAAAGGATAGAATGTGTGCTTGCTTTAGGTACAGTGCGATTACACTCACCGCTCAAAATATTGGAATGTAGTTATCTATCTTTGCACGATGGCGCTGCGCAATGCACTCTGCGATCCACACAATGTTCCGGCACTCTTGTTCTTTCAATTTCACATACGAGTAGAAAACACCAAAGTGGAATTGGTTCAAGAAAGCCAAAATATTCAGCTTCACCTGGGAAAAGACCAAAACAACAACAGGCTATTATTTATGCTAAGGTTAACATGGACCGTTACGTACAAAAGCAAACCACAGCATATAGACCAATTCAACTTGCCATATGCCATAACTTCAAGTTTTAAACAAATAGTTGAATTCAAGTTACTGTTGCAACCAAATAACTTTGAAGAAAGCCAGGTAATTAAGAACGCCAGCAGGGTACATGCCTCCGACAGGTTTGTAGATGCCTCACCTGAAATTAGCAATTTTGTGGAGTGTGTATTGGTAGAAACAGGAATTCAACTATCATAAGTGATTAAAATTTGCAAATACACTGACATTTCATGTCAGATCGTTTGGTAAATGGTATCATGCATAGCTCCAACATATTGTCATCAATGTGACACCAGTAATGTAAGTGTTTCTAAAGGTTAAGATGCCCTAATTACCTCCACAAAATCGCGTGAGAATGCCCTAATTCGGTAGTAAAGTATAATAAGATAAGATGTCGTGGATAGCATAATACTTGCGAAATTCAAATAAAAAAATAGTTGCCATGGAAACAGCAATTTGGTAATTTGACCCATCAAGTGTTTTACATTTGGTTGATACATTTTCTAATTGCCACCTAATAGCTGTTCCATGTTTTGGATGGCATTGACCTTGACCTTTGATGAATTTGGACCAGATTTTATACATGTATACTGTTACGAATTTGAGAATTCGATTGCACACAACATACAGGTTCCTTTAGTCAGCTATGTCGATAAGAGCTTGTTCCCTAGATAGCTCACCTTTCATTGTTTAAATGTTCAGAAATCGATTAGATGTGCTGCGGATCGATTTAATAGTTAGGGAACGAACAATGGAGACATCCCTCCCCCTCTTCTGCGAAGAGGAAGAACCCTGCCGTCCCGTGACTCATGATGTCAACAACTCCCTCCCACCCGTGGCTGAGCGAGGGATGGAGCACGAGGGCAAGAGTCATGAGTCACGCCGGGAGTGGGGGAAGGGCGGGAGAAGGATAAGAGGAGTAAGCTTTTTGCTTCGGCAGAGAGTAGTCGCTCAGCAGACCTTCGGGTCCTGTTTGGCTTGGGTTCGGTTGAGGCCTTCGAAGCTTTTTGCTTCGGCTGGCTTAGTGAGCTTCGGCTGAGGCCTGGCTCGGGAGGAGGCTTTTTGAGGCTTTTTGCTTTGATGGTTCCGTGAGTTTCGGCTTCTGCTTGGCTCGGGAGAGCTTTTTGCTTCAAGCTGCCCTGTTTGGAAGGAAGTTAAGCCGGTCGCTGGCTCGAGCTGTGAGTGGTGGCTTCTTCTTCTTGGTTCGTGGAGCTCTTTGTTCTCCATTTTGGTTTCCGGCTTGGTGCGACTCATCGACCTCTTCGTGGAGGTGGTTCTGGGGAACGAGCGATCGACGAGAAGGATCGGCGCTCTCTCACCAGCACGTGTTGAGAAGCGCGGAGGTGGTTCCTCGGGGAAGCGACGCATCGACGGGAAGGATCGGCGCCTCATCTCACCAGCACGTGTTGAGAAGCGCGGGAGGTGGTTCTCGGGAAGCGACGCATCGACGGGAAGGATCGGGCCTCGTCTCACCAGCATGTGTTGAGAAGCGCGGGAGGTGGTTCCTCGGGAAGCGACGCATCGACGGGAAGGATCGGCGCCTTGTCTCACCAGCACGTGTTGAGAAGCGCGGCAGGATTCGCGGGAGGATTCGGGGGAGCTCGGGAAGGATCGCGGCTCGGCGATTGGATCTCGCTCGTGCTGGAGCCCGGGTCCGAACAACTTGAAGACCACACGAGGTGGAGAGGTTCGAGATAGGTTCTGGGTTTCAGCTCACCTGTCCTCCGAGCTAGAGCTCGTTATTAAAGGCCTCTGACACGATTTCTTGGGTGTGTGTGTGTGTGCGTACATGTGTCCGTGGGCCCGTCTAATAAGTAGGAACTGCTGTTAAGTTAAAGTGACTGTACATAATAAGTAGACAGTTGTAGTTCTTTTGTCGTGCTTTTGTTGCTTGTAGTAGATTGCGATAAGTGTTTTGCCCTTGTTTAATTGCATACGTTGTTTTGCCTTGTTTAATTGCATACGTGCTTTATTATAATAAATGTCCTTGTGTGAATGTAAACCTGTTCGTTGCGTCCATTCCTCATTGAACTGCCCATCTTGCATTCGGAATATAGTTTGTTTTTAAATAGCCGATAAATAGAATCGGGTCCGGCGAGGTCTGGCGATAATACCCGCTCGGTTATCCACAACGGAACGGACCGCTTAAGCGGTTCGTGTCCAAGCAGGCCTTCGTCGAGGTACGGTCCCTCGGTAGGTTACCCCGCGGGTACTTAGGTATATCGATATTCGGCGATTGACCCTATTTCGCGCGGGTAGAATACGGACTGGGCCGTGGTGGGATTAAAAACCCACCCGTGACTTGGTGTTCTGGCGTTGTTCCAGAAAGTCACGACTGGATTGTCCGTTCGGTGGACGAAGCGACCGCTATTGGTTAGATGCGGTCGTTCGCACGCCGACGGGCGGGAATTCTACAACAATACTATACATGCATACAAATAAGCTGTGTAAGTTTCAATCTGATAACTTGAAAAATTCCTGAGGTTTGGCAATAATAAAATCTTTTAAAATATCCCATTTGATTCCATCCATCCATCCATTGGGACCATTCTCTATGCAGAGCGTTGGTGCTGCCTAAACAGTCTCCTTGGCTAGTGAGTACAATCCTGGACAGGTCACCACTCTGACACAGGATACCAGCAAGCTGGCACTCATTTTGCTACCAGCAATCTGTATTTGAACTCAGGATCCTAGGATCCCAAGCCCACCACACGAACCATTATGCCAACACAAGGCATCCATTTGATTGCAATGGGGTGAAATTGTAGTCATGGACACCGGTTTCTTTGCCACATGGGCCTTTTTGGTATGCTACCAACCAAGATGAGTAGAACCTGAAAAAAAACAGGTTATAAAGGGTCTGCGGGGTGTTAGGAGTCTGACAGGTGTTAGGGGTATGAAGGTATAAAGAGTCTTTGGTGTACAAAGGGTTAAAAAGTGTCTTCAAGGGTGTTAGAGGGTCGGTCTTCGCATGCCACGATTATTGGGAATTGAGGTGTTATTCTGATATGTTTCTCAACCCATTTCATCTGATGGGGTGAAATGCCAACGCATGACCATGATTATGTGAATTACTGTACTCCCATGGTCATTGTTTACAAGATTTTTTTTGTAGAAGCGAGCTGGGTACAAAAGCTTGCAAGCTCGTTTCCGTGATCAGACATCTGCCAGGCAGGAGACCGTATATGTGTACGTCGGTAGATACGGAAATAGTGTCCATTATTGGATTTTCCCATTGTTGTTCGCTCCGATGTGAACGTCACTGAAAATACCGAAGTGCCGTCTTTACATTGCACAAAGTCAAGACACTATTCTGCTGCACACAAATACAAAACCTGACAATGACTGTTGGTCGCGGTGAAGTTTATGACCACATCGAAATGAGGCCAATATATCTTAACAAGGAACTTTGACGCAAGAGGCCAAATTCATCAGGCTCTAGACTCAGTTTTGTTGGGGGGAGGACTGGGGATGAGAAAAGCGTGGTAGGCACAGGGACTAGAATGTTACAAATGCAAATAAAATAAATATTTCAAAACTCATTTGTTTATTACGTACTTGGAACTTTCCCTCGTGCACATTGCACATGGCATTGTGAATGTTTACTGACCCCTGCTTTAGTGGGTGGTTGGAATTGTTAATTCCGTTGATCTATTTGCAGAGAAAATTACCAATTTTAACCTCCCCTATGGATTTGCCGTTAAAGCCGCGCCAAAATGGTTTCTCACGTGCTAAATGTGCAATGGTTGGTCACCACACTAATAACAGTATATTATAAGAAGGCACGGGATGACAAAAACAGAATACCAGGGCAAGGGATAGACGTGAAAACAGGCAGAGAAATAAATAAATAAACAAAGTACACTAGCGATCCGACATAATGAAAACCCACTTAATCCAGGAAATATAATCCAACCAAAATGGCCACAAGCGCACAACAGAGTGCTCGGCGAGGTCTTTTGGACAGAGATTATGGACAGCACAAGGGGGTAGTGAATGGTCTGGTTTTGCACCACGAGTGAAGGCGATTCCAGGAAACCTCTCGATTACATGGTGTGATAACCCCCCCAACCCCTCAACCCCTTCCCTTTATAAAACACTTGTATTAAAAGTCCTGGAAAGGTATGTGACATTCAGCATTCATTTCTTTTGTGAAAACCAAATGCTGTACCAACCAACTGAAAATAATCTTCACAGCAATGGATGTTCAGGTGAAGTAAAAAAAAAATTCTGCCCCCAATATCACTTTCATTTGCATCGTTTTTTTTGTTGCAATTTGGACAGGATGTTACAATTTGAGAGGGAAGATTCTGATGTCGTGTGCAACGTCGGCTTATTTTTACGGTCTGAAGACGGTGCGCCGACAGAGAGATAACAACAGAGGCTGCAGGTTCGCGAGAACAAATGGGTCAGGAGGATTGTGGGAGTGAAGAGGGTGGATAGAAGGAGGATGGATGAACTGAGGGAGGAGATCGGTGTGCAGATGAATTTGACGGGGAGATTGGTGAAATGTTTGCTGAGATGGGCTGGACACTTGGTGCGGATGGGGTAAGAGAATGGCAAAGAGAGCAGATAGGTTGAGGGAGAAAGGTAGGAAGAAAAGAGGTAGACCACAGTTGAGATGGAAGGATTGTGTGAGGAGGGATATCCGTAAGGCAGGGGTGGTTGGAGAGTGGCGACAGTTGGCTGATGACGGAAGGAGGTGGAGGAGTATCATGGGCAAGGCAGGGCAGAAGCTCGGTGCCATCGGACCTCACCCCCTTATAAAGGGAAGAGAAGAACAGCAACTCCCAAATGCATATTTTCACATAAATTTTTCAAATATTTTGAGGGGGGGGCATGCCCCTGGACCCTCCCAGTAAAGGAGTTGTTCGGCTTGTTACTTTCTTTTTTTCAAAAGTTCTGCAGTTTAACTCATGAGTACGTAGTTAATCGAGAGCAGTGTGCCCGTCTGACATGTCTCACCTCAAATGAGCAATTTTTTGGATTGCGTATTGGTAGAAATAAGATTTCAACGTAAAGTGATGATGTGGACCGTGATATGTGGTGCATGTTTTTCTGATAGACAATAGATGTCTGCTCATAAGAACTATCGTAAGTGTTTAAAATTGGCAAATACACTGACATTTCATGTCAGATCTTGTGGAAATGGTATCCTGCATAGCTTTAACATTTTGTCAATGTGACACCGGCAATGTAAGTGTTTGTTAAGGTTAAGACGCCCTGATTACCTCCACAAAATTACGTGAGAATGCCCCAACTCAATATTAAAGTATAAGATTGGGTTAAGTAAGGATTACTGGACTCGGTGGCGTCATGGTGAGAGTGTCCATTGTGAGTATGGGAGGTCAGTGGTTGAATTCTCACCCTGGCCAAATCATACCAAAGACTTTAAAAATGGTACTGCTGCTTCATGCTCAGCATTTAGAGGAGAGAGCACAGATAAATCCCGTGGGTTGACATCCCAATGATAAGCTGTGCGCTTTTCTAAGGATCATCAATTGGGAAAGAGGAAGGGGGCAAAAAATATTTCTCCTCAATTGCCACACTGACTGCAGGGAGAAAAGTGATGCAACAAAATGGTGTCGCCGGTACCACCCAATACCCCGGAAAGTTACCTCACTTCCCCCAAGATCACCGCTGCGTTTGTCTGAAGTAAAGTCCTGCAATATCTGGTGTCTCCATCTGCATGTGTATGCGTGATTTGTGTGACAGCTCTTCCATGAGCCTTCGATACTGAAAAAAATACAAACAAACAAACAAACAAACAACAACCCGGGGGAGGTTAAAACAGTAAATTTTAACAAACAGTACAAACTGTTCAAAGCAAAATCCATCCTCGATATCATGAAAGCTTCCATGACACACGGCATGCTAACGAGGTGAATCTCATGAGATATTAGGCCAAAACTGAATCGCCTCATAAGTACCGCATGTATAAGCTCGAGGAATGGACGACAATGCATCAAGGATGGATTTTGTTTAAGGAGTTAACACTGTTTATTAAAATTCCATCAGCATCAAATTACTTTTACTTTACAACTGCAAAACACAACCGGAGGCCAAAAGAGCAATTTGGTGAACATTATGGCTTTCACGAAGTAAGAAAAAAACAATTCAGCAAATTAATCTCAGACCAAGTAAGAACCTGAGATGTACACAAAACTATTTTTGGTTCATTCAGCTGAAAAATACCGACACAAAGTTTGTCATGCAATCAAACGAAGTGGTTTTGAAAGGTTCAGCAGAAAAGGAGTGCTGCAACAGACGCAGAAGTCTCTCGGTGTAAATATTAAGACGCTCGCAATGGACAAAGTAATATGGCAAACCGATCTTATTGGGTTTCAACTCGAGAAAAGCCTACACTTAAACGAGACACGAATGAAGACCCGATCGAAGGGGGCACTGCGTTCAACCTTCCCAGCATTTCCTTTACTTGGGAATAAAATCAAGCGAAGCTTTCGATTTGCCCATGTCACGATGCGAATAAAAATGGTTCAGAAGTTACCGAATGTACAAACACGGTCCTCCATGAACAAGAACCAGAGCTTAGCTCGTGGATGTTATACGCACACGTAAACACGAGGAAAATAAATAATAATTTATCCAAATGCGCATTTGAAACACATGACTGCATTGCAGCAATATTGAGATAAAGCTTAAAAATAATAATATGCAGGGAAGGGGAAAAAAACAAACAAACGCAAAACAAACTTTTTATGTAAGCCAGCGAGAAAGGAAACAATTATAAACAGACACCTCGTGTTCAAAGAGGCGGCAATTCTAAACAGATACCTCGTGCTCAAAGAAGCGGTCTTCCAAGGTCTTCTCGCCGGGGTTACTGCCAACGCCTTCAAACAGCTGCTTGTAATCCTGCAGCCACAAGAATCAATCTGTGGAATGTGTCCAACTGGAGCCAATGCCCCAAATAAAGAGCTAAATCATTTTGTATTTCCTCGTGCCAGTGAGGCCACGGTGCTGTGGTTGGTGCCATCTGCACGGTGTGGTGCAAAACCTACGGGATAGTAGTCGGCTACATTCTTGACTTGTTCATAGTCGTCTGCTCTGGCCAGTTGTGCTAGACCTTCTGGGTGGAGCTTGCCACAACGGGGGAACAGTTTCGCACGATCTTCCTTTGACAGCTCTGTGCCAAACGAGTTGATTGTAATGATGATTGCACGGCGATCTGCCTCAAACTGCAGGAAAGCAAGAGGAAATAATATTGGACATGACGATAACTTTGCGTAGCAGATACACAAGTAATCTTACACAAAAAAAGTTTGATTGATGGGGCATATATGCCTACTCCTTACCTGTACATATGCACGTATGTACACAACTTGGGTCACCCGATCAAAATCGGGTTATTTAGACTTTCTCAAAACATCAAGAAAATTAAGGTTCAGAGCTGTCGCAAAGATTAATCCGGGAGTGCAACACGACAACGATGGGCCAAATGACCTCATTCCCTCGTTTGAGGTTGTATAGGATGGTGAGCTAACTACTTACACTCGGTGTACTTCTGTGGAGATCAATTGCCATTCTGCACACAGAATATCAATAAATTAATGCAATTGGTTCGATTCCTGAAATAACTCACCTTCACACGTGACTCGGAAGGGCTGAGGCGCAAGCCAAGCTCTGCCGCTCTCCCCACCGATTGGCCAGAGTGCCCTTGTTTTGTGTTTTAACACCGATTTCATTATTAAGAATTGCAAAAATATTTTTTTCATGATATTGAATGAAAAGAATGTGGTTACAATCATGTGGCAGAGAAACCTTTAAGGGCAATTGGCACAAAGATATAGAATTGTACTTTCTTGTACTAATAAAAGGTAATGTTTGTGTGTCTCCTCCATAACTCCAAAACGATAAAACCGAGCAACCTGAAACTTTGCATGCATATGAAGAAAACTCCAAGGAAGTGCAAGAGTGAAAATTGGGTGTTTGGGTTAATTAAAACACCCCTTTTGAAGATAATTAACGGCCTTATTTAATTATATCCTTCATCAGGTGATCCTCGGCCACCTGGCTGTCTGGGGTCGAAAGGCGTTTCCTGGGTAATCTCGCTGGGGTCTGAAACCGCCATTGCTTTTGGCCTGCTCAAACTTACCTTGACGTGAAACAAGCTGCAACTTGGAACAAGCTGTTCATCATAGCTATGAGTCGCTGGGTACATTGCAATGCTTATAAACGCCCGGAGACGTCAGCGTTCATTGTTTTATTTAATTTCCGCAGATGCGTTCGCCACGAGTATCTCTTAAACTAAAAATTTTTTACAAAATTTAAGCTCCAGAATCGAACTTACAAGCAGTTCCGACTCCGAGAAAAGTATTAATTTGTCCAATTTCGACATATGTGACAATTCGGGTGTCTCCGCGAGGTGCATGTTTAATGTGACGGGTCGGTGATTGCCAATTGCGTGCCAAGGGAGCCGTTTCATGTCGACCGTTTCATTGGAGTGCTTGCTTGAATGCTTAAGCCACTTGGCGAGCGCTCTCCAAGCTGCTTGGTTGTTAGTTTCGGGAAAAAGTACACGTGCTTTCAATCTCATATTGATTAGACGTACGTTTCCGTCTTTGTTGGGTCCCGAGGTGCCGTGCGGTGGGTGCCTCGGGACGTGTCTCATCCACTGAAAATGTGCAACGATCGCTTTGTGTGATCTCCATTTGTAATCCACCTCTCACTTCGACATCGATACAGTAAAAAAAAAAGAACAATAAGGTCCATCTGTCCAGGTGTTCACCATGTTTGTTCTTGCTGTGAAGGCATAGAGTGTAGATCGACATTTTGTGTTCTGTGACTTGGAACATTTTTGAATTGAATTTTGCTAATTACCCACTTTAAATCCTCTTTCAAAGAACACTGTTTCAAGGTAAATCTTTGTGTTTGGTAGTTTTTTTCTTAACTTGGTGTGTTGTGTGTGTGTGCGTGTGTGTGTGTGTGTGTGTGTGTGTGTGTGTGTGTGTGTGTGTGTGTGTGTGTGTACATAAACTGTATTACCACAATGGCATTGGCACCAGTGTGTGTTTGTTTTTGGTCGTTGGTTGATATCTCCATATACAGGTTTCAAAGTCGAATGAGCCCCTCCCAGGTCTCAAAGTATCCACCTCCGTATGAGTGTGTGTGTGTGTGTGTGTGTGTGTGTGTGTGTGTCTTCATATGCGAGTTTCAGAATGTGGAATGGGTCCTCCCAGGGTGGGCTCAAAGTATCCACCTTCCTTTCGGTAAGGGGTCACGATTCATGGACCAAGCTGTGAAGTTTTCTGTTCTCAAAGTTTTGTGCCGAGAGCTCTCTTCAGGATCGTCGCTGAGCCCGGACAGCTTGCAACTGTAGTTCGTTTGTAATAATATTCTCAGGGATGGTTTTTAATATCTCTGTGAGGTTCTTTGTCATCATTCCCGTAGCTTCAACTATCACTGGTACAACTTTGGCATTCTTCAGTTTCCAGGATTTTTTCACTTCATTCTTGAGATCTTGGTATTTGTTTATTTTGTTGAATTCTGCATTGTTTAGTCCAAAATCACTGGTATTAACACCTCACTTAGCAATGCCTTCTTCTTCTCTTTTTTGTACCGAAGTATGATATCTGATGGCAAAGCTTTGTTTTCAATGTTCACGCTCGATGGGATCACAAGGTCATACATGAGCGGTACACTTCTATGCTCTCAGTCAATGCTTTTGGTTCATGTTCCCACAAATTCTCTGGAACTGGGATATCAAAATTTTTGCAGATGTGCCAGCAGATTACTTCACAAACTCTGTTGTGTCGTTGTGTGTACAGCTATTCTGACATGAGATTTTTTTTAAATTTGTGTTCGGTCATTAGCATAACATATCACTCTCTTTCCTAACGCCACCTCCACTCCTCACCTATCTCTTTGTTTTTTCCTCCTCGTCCCCCCCTAATAAAATGCAGCACTCGCCTCCCACACTTCTATATCTCTTATCTCTACCCCACCCCCTTTCTCCTCCAGCACATAGCAACATTTTGTGAGGCGTTGCTTTCCCTACCTCTACCCCCTTCCTAGCTTCCCCTTCTTGTTTCCCCTCCCTCCTCTCCCCACCCTTCTTCCCTCAGTCCTCTCTGCCTCCCCACCTTCTCTCCCTTTCTTTCTCTTTCTCCACCCCCCTCCCCTTCACAACCCCGTCAGCAAAGCGTTGTATTTGCTAGTGTGTATATACATATACTGTATATATACATACAATCAAAGAAAAGGCTTCAAGGTGAGGGGAGGGCGATCCATTCATAGATCGTATTAAGAATAGTATGGACCGTGTGATCGCGTAGCTTAGATTCCCCTTGTAATCGCGTAGATTTGTCTCGAGGTAAGTCATATTGTAAAACGTGCATCGAGTAGGCAGTAAGCATTAATTTTTAGACAGTATGGAATAAGTAACTTTGTGTTGTGTAAAACATTCTCTCAGGTGAGGCCGGGTGAGGATTTGTGGCATTTAAGACAGACACAAAGAAAGCGCATAACGCTTTTAAAGGAAACCATCATGGACTGTTTGGCCGGTGCACCGCAGGCCATGATGACGAGGTCGGCTGAGCAACCTTGGAGAGGGGCGCAAGACTTTTTTTTATTGGGGCTGCACCGCATGGCGGGACGGCCGACTAGATGGTGACGCCCACAAGCAGCGGGCTGCCAATGAGTCGCTGGGTACATCCCACACCAGTCACCCACGGAGGTTGCCCCTAGAATTGACAATGGCCGTGGTTGTGCTGCACATGGCAGTTGGAGTTAGACTTTAAAGACAGTAACATCCCTCATCTTTCTCTTGGTTGCTTCATGGTCAAAGAAGGACTGCTTGAGGGAGACGGGACTATGTCTCAGCGCTCCTCATTGTTTGCGCCATCCTACACGTACTTCACAATCACCACCCTGCACATCGCCAAATTGTGTCTGCCACAAGTCCTCACCTGTTCCCATTATTGATAGTGTGCGAATATGGTGTTTGCCACCATTGGGGGGGGGGTAGTTGTTAGCACCCGTTGGACTTGGAACGGGGTATCCATACCTTAAACCAGGGGCTTCGGGATTTGGTCTCGATTTTCGTGTGCATGCGTCCGTCCGCAACCATATCTCGGACATGTCTGGACCGATTTTATTCGTACTTGGCACAAAGACAACACCGTATACATACGCACGTCATTCTTTTCGACATCAAATCCAAGATTGCCAATTGGCGGCCATTTTAGTTGTTAAAAAACCCCCCCAAAAAACCTTGGTGTCGATCATGTCTTCAACCATTTCTCGGACATGCATTTACCGATGTTGTTCAATCTTGGCAACCGGATAATGAATGATGGCTTACATATGCATGCCATTTTTTCCGAGATCAGATCCAAGATGGATGACTGGTGGCCATTTTGTTACTTAAATGTGTCCTCAACCATTTTTCAGACATGCTTAGTCTGATTTTGTTCAAACTTGGCACAATCACAGTACATGATGGCATACATGTGCCCCTTACTTTATTTTGTGATCTGATCAAAGATGCCCAACTGGTAGACTGGCAGCCATTTTAGTTGTACATAAATATGGCCTGGCCCTTTAACTCCATACAGCAAAATTACTAAAACAATGGGGGCTTTGACATTGTACTTGTTTATCTGTCCTTTGTATGCAAGTTTGTGTGTCCCATAATCCCTATTCATGGCTGTCGAATACTAGGATTGTTCCAGACTATTTTTAACGTCTTGTGTACCCTTATCCTGGTGTATTTATTACAAAAGACACAAAGAAAGCGTACCCTAAAAGGTAAACGAGCAAACTCATCACTATCCTTTTCAATAAACACCATTTTTATTTGAAGAAACGTTTTCCCGCCTTTTGTCTTTCACGTGGCTTCCACCACCAGGTTTGACTTGGTTTGCGTGATCCTTGGGAAAATGTAATAGTTAATTGAATGCAGTATTTAATCACCATTTCGGTCCTTCATGGGGGTATTATACAGCCATTGCAAATGAATCATCTGACGCAGTAATATACAATGTATAAAGCATGTATAGATATACAGATACATAACGACTAAGCTCATGGAAGAACGTGGTGACAAAGGTTAGAAGACAACACATTTACACAGGGGAGTTGAATGAGGATAGACAAAAATAATTTCAGGTAGGGATAGATTACCTTAGGTGGTGGTGGTGGTGGTGGTGGTGTGAGAGAGTGGTTCAATTCCTGACCAATAATTCACCTTCAAATGCGACTCGGAAGTGTCGAGGCACTTTGTGATAAACAGCGCATAGATTGCTCAAATAGTCGATTACACATCTGGTTTTCCTCAGACTGGAGTCCAAGTTAACAGACATGGTCTTCGTTTTGCCCAAAACAGTCCATGATGGTTTCCTTTAAAAGCGCTATGTGCTTTCTTTGTGGCTTTTGTCTTAAATGCCACAAGTCCTCACCCGGTCTCACCACTATCCCCAATTTATATTCGGGTGGTCACAATGCCAAGACTATCGACCATAGAAAAGCCATGAACACACTTCTGGCCCAAACACAAATTAATACTGGAACGGCACTTGGTTGAGTGCATACCTCTGCCAGGCTGAACAGTTTACATTTTGTAGTCCACCGATAGGCCGGATTTGTATCCGTACCTTAACCAAAATCTTATTGATTGGTTCTCGTCCCCTAACCAACTAATCCATCAAGTTTTGTCATAACTCATGCACAACTTTTTGAGATACCGTGCTTTTTATCGTTTTTGGCCCAATCTCTCAATGGTGAAGAATCACTTTGTAAATTAAAAAAAACAAACTTATAGTATCTCTATCTTCACCAAAATCGAATCAATTAGTCCTCATTACCACACATCCAACCTGTCCACTAAGTAGCTTCGAAATCCATCGATAACTTTTTGAAATATCCCACTCTCAGACAAACAAACAGACAGACAGGGGTGAAAATGCAACCTCTGTCCACCTTTGGTGGTGAAGGTAATAAGTGATGTTGATTTTGGTTCACGAGTCAGTAAGTGACACGAATTCGTTATGGGTGTGTGTCTGTCTGTCTGCTGTCCCGAGCATAGTCCGTGGGTTTTGATCCGATCTTGATAAAATTAGGGTGCGAGGTTTGTATCATGATCTAGTTGTGTTTTCTGGAGAATGGGCATGCTGCGCCCATTATGGGCGGAGCCACGCCAAAAAAACATGTGTTTTTAGGGGTAGCCGGTTTCAAGTTGCATCTTCTCCAAGGGGTTTGTCGAATCTGGCAGGGGTTTCGGTATTTGGTTAGCCCAATGGCACCTGCATAGCCCCACGGAGCTCGATTTTTCATTTTCGTCCCAAGGTCACAAGGTCACGAACTTAGAAAATGTCAAAAAAATCAATAAATTGGGCATCGACTCTAGGGTTTTCAACTGTTTCGAATGAAAGTTGGTATGCAAGTAGTGCTCTTCGAGTACTACAACTTTCATCATTTACGTTTTTCCCGATTCCCGCCAGTTTGCCCGTGGCGTCCCCTCGAAGGCCAAAAAATAAAAAAGGCGAACCGTGTACATTGCTCGTACATTGCCGTCTCCAGACGTTATTTATTATGTTGATGTCACTTGTGTACAAAGGAGAAAATAAATAAATTACGTTGATGTTACAAGTTATTACGTTGATGGTGCGGCCAAAATGCCGTCCAGAGGTCAATGCTAACCACATCCCACAAGTGTCAGTCGACATACAACTTTGATAACAGAAGGGTGTGATGGGAGGAGGAGATGAAGGAAGGTAAGTAGAGGTACAAGTACAGTACCTCTGAGCCATTCTGCTAGCACCACGTTCAAAAAGTGCAAAGCAGCCTTAAGCAATTAGTTCACTCTATCTGTGTTAACGCAAATTTCAGTAAACCCATCTGAGTAATGGAACATGTGCAATCTATTCATACAGCACCGGTATATAAATGTAAGTTGCACGATTGTGTCTGAACGGGGTAAACGTCGTACCCACGGCACGTACAATGCTGGATGATACCTCACTTTAGAGCTCTTGGGTCCGGACAGTGCATGCGGCAGTTTACAAATATCGATATTCATACAATTTCGAGTTATGTGCATTTTTGTTGCACAATGGTGGTGTATAGGTGCTCAGTCGTTGGTTCACACACCTACCGGAAGTAAAAAAAATAATATCACCACAAACTATTCAATCAGTTCTGTCAACGTTTCATTACCTTTCCATCGATTTACTTCACTGAGAAACCTTATCAGTCTTTAGAGTTAGTGACTATTATGCTGTCAAAGGACATTGTTGGAACACTCCATAAATATTCCAAACACGATTGGGAACAAATTCCCAAACAAACAGAAACTGAAACTCCTTACTAATGCTTCTGCTTTATTTTCATGCACACATGACTATGTGAGTGAGGGTTATGCAGACGGGATTCGGAAAGGGTGGGGGGGGGGGAGGTGAGAGAGAGAGAGAGAGATGAGGACTTGAAAAAGAAAGGGGAGTGGAAGGTAGTGTTGGAGTGGGGGGGGGGCAAGAGGGGACAAAGAGCTGGAAGAGCAGGTTTGGGGACTTGGGGGTGGGGGAAGGAGTTTGAAGACTTGGGGTTGAGGACTTGAAGGAGAAAAGAGGGGTTAGGACAGAGACTTGGAATGGGGGGAGTGGGGGTAGGGGCAGAGAAGTGACAGAGTTGGAAAGTGGAGTTAAGGCTTTGGGAGCGAGGGTTGTGGACTTGGGTTCGGAGGGGACATGCGGACTTTGGAGTTGTGGAGAGAGGACAAGGAGTTGGGGTGGGGACAGACAGCTCGGGTGGGGAGGGGGGTTTTAAGATTGACTTGGGGCTGGGAAAGGTTGAGGACTTGAAGTCATATTTTACATGATGTGGAATTTCCACAGGTTTATCATAGATCGTTTATCATATCATATCATAGGTTTATCATAGCACTATCATGCTGTCAAAGGACATTCCTAACAAACTCTCTAATTTTCTCACAAAAAATTGGGAATGCATTCCCTTAGGCCTAAGTCACATTTGCTCTACGGCGAGGATATGGCGGCCGTACGCCCTCTGAATTGACAGAAACGTGCGGCGGCCGCAGAGTTTCTGCAGTGGCCTCAGGGTGGCCCTATGCCATTTGGCTATCTTTTACAGGCCGTAGGGGTCGCCGTGGAATTATAGTGCGGAGTTATAACTTTTTTCATTTCTACGTTCGCCGTAGCAATTCGAAAAGCCGAAACAAAAGAACTGGTAAAAAAAAAAGAAAGAAAAGAAAACAACCCACTCGTTACCGTCCGTCTGGCCGCACGTTCGCCTTAGTCACCTTGCGGGCACCTTGAGGCTACCTTGCGTCTGCCTTGAAAATTCTATGGCCGCCGCAAGAACGCCTTAAGGTCACCGTGCGACATCAAATGAAAGACCGTACGGCACCCCCACGTTCTCGGTCTCCACAATTTCTAAATACGCCGTGCGGCTCCCCGAAAAATAAAAACATATGTGACTGCTACATTGTGTGGCCGTGGAAATACTGCGGCCGCCGTATAATTGCTAGTGGCCGTAGATTTTGGAGACCCCACGGCCGCCGTGGCAAATGTGACTTAGGCCTTACAACAGCCAAGTGGAACCAGGTTATCTGCTAGTTAGAGATCAACCTGCTCCAATCATGACTACTCTCTTGGGAACCAAAAAAAATAATTAAATTGATGGTGCTGCTGAAGCAGTCAGTGAGCAGAGAACACAATTTTCAATTTGGCACACCTCTTCCCATGCACTTGCGCACAATGACCTACTCTTCTTGAACAATATTACGGGATATATATATATATATATAATGTCCAACAGCTGATGCTAACAGACAGAGTACCTGAATCTACACCTCTGAAGATTTCTCACCGATTGATGCAGCACCTTTCCTGTGAAGCACCATGGTGACGTTTACAGTCAGGTCAGGAATTGAACCCACAAACTACATGGCTCAAAGCTGAGTACAGTACATCTGAGCTATCCCACAAGCATCACATATAAGTTACATGATGCTTAAACCAACCAGTTAAAAAAAAAAAATTGAATAAGAATGCCAAGAAATAAATCATCTGCCATGTTTGGGTTTGGGAGGATGACTTTGGATGCAAATAAAAATTCAAGCTAACAAAGCCAACAATACAGTACGTTGATCAAATGCATTAATCGTTTTTACAAATATTATCTTTCTCCTCCAAGTTTGGACATGCACATGCTCGACATGCAAGTTTCTTTGAGAGATAAACATCACAAGATACACTTGTTTATCTGACTACTTGAATGAGATTTGAGAGTTCATAAAGCCTTTTTTGGGCCATATTAACTCTGCCCTGATAAGTGTCATTGTAAAATACAGCCAACCTCCTTCAAAGGCCTTAGCGAGTACATTAAAAGGTTTACCAAATTAGAACTTTATGTTCGTCCAAATCAATGCTCATGGTGTTTAAAACCACTGCTTTGGCAGTTTTTCTTTTTTCATAGTTCGAACATGTTTTTGCTCAAAGATTTTAGCGTTTTGTGCCTCGCAGGGACTGCACCCCAAAAAAGAAAACCAGAACTGCCTAAAGTAATGCAGCACGTGGCCTTAGCATGCCATAATGTTAAAAAAACAAAAAACAATCATGTACATGGAATTACCAGTCACTGGCGCAGAGTAATCATTCCGAGTCATTCTGTCGGTTGTGCACACCAAGTATTCGGTGATAGTCACTATCCTCACTTTATATATTGAACCGGCATCTACATCAACGTGATCAATCACAGAACCTGATAGATAATGCAATATCAAATTCATATTCCGAGTCAAAGGATGATATCGGGTGAGCTATTCCATTCAAGTGGCATATAGGCGCGCGAAGGGGTGTAGTGGTGCCGGAGCAGACCATAGTGCCGCTCCGGCACCTCAATCCACCCGAGGTGGAGCGTAGCTACGCTGCAGTATTAAAACAAACAAACAAACAAAAAAAACACCCACGTTCATGATCGGTTGGGTTATTGCGGTTTGTGTGCTTTCATGGCCAAATAATCGGGATCAAAGCTTGGGCCTGAAGCTTGGACAAGTCAATATGTCGAACACTTTGTCTGGGGAATGATATTATAACAATACAGGTTATAAACAACGTACAAACCCATATGAATTGCTGAATATAGCAAAGTCTAGAAGCAAGACAAACTTTCCAACCACTTTATATCCAGATTTAGTGAATTATCTTATGTTTCCAAAATTATTTACACCCCAGAAAACTTTGGATGCCAACAACTAAATTTGAAGTCTGGGTGGATCAGTGATGTGGCTGTTTGTGTTTTTGTGAAGAATGGCCATGACGTTGTAATAAGCAATGGGAGGCCCATGATACATCGATGACACAGAATCAAGTTGGCAGAGCAGATAAGCATAACGTTAGATAAATGTTAGCATCATGTTTACCTGCTCTATCTCCTTCAATACTCTCGGATGTTTATCCGGTCCCAAAGCTTTATCTTCTTTCATCAACTCCAAGAAAGACGCTGACTAATGTGAAAGACAACTAAAGAACTAATGCCAGCAGACAGGACTCCTAATTGAATGTCCATCCAAGGGATGGCGCACACAATGATGAATTACCCTGCCTGTGAGACACCACAATGACAATTTATAGCTGGGTCGGGATGCAAACCCAGGCTAGACAGCTTCGAGGCGAGTGCGGCGACCTCTCGGCCATCCTGCCAACCCTTACCACAGGGTATTAAATAAAATAAATTTAAAACATCTTGTTATTTCTAAAAATACATAGTTTTGTCAAAGAAAATGGTAGTTAAAGACTAACTGATGTGACATTTTGTTGAAAGTGGATTCTGAATTGTGAGATTAAGTGGGTGTGAGTGTTAAGCTTTTGTTGATCAAGTTAAAATGTGTGTACCTTTATTTCATTCATCACTCATTCTGGGGACTCAAATGTTTAGTATCACGTTAAAAACTTGATGTGACGGGAGATCTGGCGATGACGTCACAGCGGACTTTTTTTGCAGGGCTCTGGTAACTCAGAATTTGCCCCTCCACCACTTAGCATGCGTGGATTCTAACATTGTTTTTTATGCTGATGTCATAGCTAGAGTGCAAGGTCCAGTTTGCTCATGGGGTTTTCTTTTTTTAGGGGTGGTACCAACAAACTTGAGGTTTTTTTTTCTTACTCATACATCTCAAATTATTAGAAAAAACATAAAAACATACAGTTTTGTTTCTTACCCATGTATTTTCATTGAGAAACAATCATTAAAAACTACAAAATATCCTCTGACATGAATGAGTCCGTGGATATGCTTCCACCCACCTTGGAAATCAATGCACTGTAAAATTCGATCTCAAAGGTCACAGGAGACAAAATGCGAGAAAGAATTAAGAGAACCAAGTAGAAGAGAGACAACATGAGCAGATTGCTTGCAACTCGAGTTATGGTCTGTAAAATTATTTTCAAAGGTCACATGACCTTTGACCCATTTAACCAAAAATTGAATTGGTTAATCTTTGTATTGCAATCCATATTTGTGCCACGTTTGGTTGCAAATCCCTTCAGTGGTACACGTTATTACGGTAACACAAGGAATTTATTTTCAAGTATAAGGCACATGCCCTTTGAGCTTTGATCTTTCGAACCCAAAATGGAATCCGATTCATCTCTGTATTGCAGTCGATATTTGTGAAAAGTTTGGTTGAAATCCATTCAGTGGATTTCACAAGTTACTGTGGAAACAAAAAACAAACAAACAAACAAAACAAGCCATAACAGACAAACAACCGAAAACGTAATGCCTCCAGCCTTCTGCTGTGAAAGATTTAAAAAAAAAATAAAAAACTACTTTTTTTCCAAATATTTCATAACAGTATCCCTTTGAACAAGCTTTTACATCTCCTTATAACAACACACACATTGTTTTTGCCCCTATTGCTCAATAGTGAAGAAATATTTCAAAAACGTTAGTATCCAGATCTGGATCTTCACTAAAATCTAATCATACAGACACCCAACCTTTCCACCAAATTTCAAGCTGTCCACAACTTTTTAGATATCCTGTTCACAGACAGGCAAGGGTAAAAACATAACCTCCGTCTACATTCGGTGGTGGAGATAAATATAGTTACTGAAAAAAATAAAAGAATACCCCTAGCTCGAGGCAACAGCTTACGTTTTTTTTTTTTCCTGGGGAACCCGGTATACAGCCTAATTCAATCACTTACACTTTTTAAATTTAGCAAAATTCATTTTGATTTGCTATTTATTTGAACAAAATTAATCTAAAAGAGCATTCTCTGAAGACTACAATATTTAATCTGGCATGCCACTTGTCTATCTGTGCCCATAATGAATTTTTTTTTACAATCAATGCTTTGCTCATCCACAAATGTCGTGGCTTGTAAAAAACATCTTTAATGCTTGTGGGTACAAGATCCATCTATATTTTTGCAATAAAGCCAAATCCCAAAGTTGCCATACTGACAAAGGGTCCTTATCACTCCTCATGACGGCATATTCATCCAGACGTGGATATTTTACGACACTTCACTCTTCATATGCATCAACAAATTGGATCCTTTACATAATCGATTGAAGAGCCTGTATAGTGGGATCATTCAAAATCCTCACCTCCAAAATGGGGCACATCATCTCGGCAGTTGTACCTCCAAGCTGATTACAGATGTTGAAGAAGCTCTCCAAGTAGGCCTGTATAACAGCAATACAAAACTGTATAACAGCACTTCATCATTAAAAAGGGTGTTGTTGAACTTGTAGGTTTTAGTTATAAATTTGAATCAAAACTCCACATTCCAGAACTTCTCCAAGTGCCTCACCTTGTAAAGAGTATTTCGGATGATCTCTATGTTCATCTCATCTAAGTCCTGCTCAGATATGCAGTCCTGGAAGAATGGAGCTGTAAAATGTAAGACACATCTTTTAAATTAACAATATAAAAATAAAAAAAATTCAGCAACCAGCTCCAAACACAATTTGCCTTTATCCACCAGCACAACTGAAATGAGGAGCACTCCACTGCATCACAGTGAAAACTAGAACGGTATTCAGTGGAATGCATACCTCTGCCAGGCTGAACACTAAGTTTTGTATCCCACTGATTGTCTGGATGCAGATCCAGCCTTTCACCAAAATCTAGTCAGCTTGTTCTTGTAACCCACCCAAATCATCCAGCAAGTTCTGTCATAATCAGTCAACAACTTTTTGAAATATTATGCTATACAATATGTTTTTTTGTTTTTTTACCCCATTTCTCAATGGTGCCCAAATGGGTCAAAATATTTTCAGCTGTTCACAGGTTATCACGGTAACAAAGATTTTCAATTTAAGGTCACAGGACTATAGACGTTTGAGCTTTTGAACTCAAAATCGAATCACTTAGAAGATTAAAAAATTCTCGTATCCAGATCTGGATCTTCAACAAAATCGAATCAATTTTTCCTTGTCACACACCCAACCTGTCCACCAAGTTTCGGCTGAATTTGTCCACAACTTTTTGAGATATCCTGCTCACAGCCAAACATACAGGGAAGAAAACATAACCACCATCCACCTACAGTGGTGGATGTAACAACTCAAAATGACACTAAAAAGGGGGTGACTGCAGAACTTGTCATTGCAGAGACTTCATGCAACATTATGAATGGTCTTTAAGGGCAAATTTAAAAATTACCCCCGTGTGGGGGTGACGGTCATCTCTATAATGTTTTTTACTATCATAACACTGGGCTGCATTTGAAATATTTTTTTCAGAGGTCTAGGTTTTCTCAACGGTCATTATATGTTTTTTGCATGCTGAATTTAGAAATGTATCTCATTTCGCTCAATCAGGTCAAGTTTTTATGGCTATCTCAATTTTAAGGAAAAAATAATCAAAATTTTTGTGTTTTTAATTAGCATTTTTTTTATTCAAAATCAGACTTGCATTGACACAAAATGTACAAACTATACATATAATGACACACAAGTACACTTAATGTGGAAGAAAGTGCCTTCTCAATTACTTTCATTTCAATTTAAGAAAATATAGATAAATCGTTGTTTCTGGCAACACCCAACTTCAGTCGCTCCAGCAGTCGCTGTTTTCCTTCGTCTTTTTAATGTTGAATTTCACATTAACGGTACTTGTGCGTTATTTTATATATAGTTTGTACATTTTCTGTCAATGTAAGTCTGATTTTGAATTTTAAAAAATGCTAATTAAAAACAAAAATTTTGATTATTTTTTTCCTTAAAATTGAGATAGATTTAAATTAAAATCCTTAAAATTTAAATCCTTAAAATTTTCCTTAAAAAAAAAAACTTGACCTGATTGAGCGAAATGAGATACATTTCTAAATTCAGCATGCAAAAAGCATATCAGAACCGTTGAGAAACCTAGACCTCTGAAATGACGCAGACCAGTGAATCGATGAACCGTTGCCATATATCTCCTAAATGACAGACTAGATAGGTTTTGAAAATGGCGACTTTCACACTTTCGTGACCTCGTGACCTTGACCTGACCTCGAATCCGGGAAAAAAATAAGTCGTTGGGTATCACTCATCGACCTCTACCCACATACCAAATTTCATCAAGATCGGAAGTAAAAAGTTTTCTTTGTACCGGGGAGGTGTTTTTGACCATCTTCCAGGTTACGTGGTGGCCAAACGGGACGGAAATTCAAAAATCTGTCCGGTTAGATACAAGATAATATTTTTTACTATCATAATCAATAAACAGTTGCCGAATATCTTGTAGAATGGCAGACGAGATAGGTTTTGAAAATGGCGATTTTTATAACTTACGTGCCTCGTACCTTGACCCTGACAAAAGTTATATCGTTGTGCAACACTCATCGACCTCTACCCACATACTGTACTAAGTTTCATCAAGAAAAATTGTTGACGGACGGACGTACGGACGGACATTTGGTCCGGCTTTATTAGGTCATCTCGGTAGAGATGACCTAAAAAAGGCTATCAGTGAGATCTATGTCGTAGTTTTAACAGGAGTTCTTGGTGATAGATGAAAGGTGTTAGGTGTAAAAAGTTATGGTTAAAAATAAACAAACAAACTCGCATTCATGAACAATTGGATGCGACAGATGGGCTGATAATGGCTATTTATACTTAGGATGACTTTTCCCTTTGACATTTTGACCCTATTATTCTTCTCCATATTCTTATAATAAAGATTTGTTGAAAATTTGATGCCAAAAGCTCAAAAAAGGAAGAGTTATGGCATGGACAAAAAAACCCCTAAATTTGAGGGCTTTCCTTGAGCAGGCCCGACTCAATAATTAAAATTAACAACAACAACAATCTATAACCGAACAAAGAAAAACTGAGACCGAAACTGGACAGAATCCAAATTAACAAAGTGAAATTATGCAACGTCAGAAAACTTACTGCACAGGGTTACAGGTAAATAAATAAATAAATAAAAAAGAAAAATCCTGCACAAAAGAAGAAAAGGGAAGCCCTGAAAACTCAGGATGTACAAGGACTGTACCAGGTGTGTGTGTGTGTGTGTGCGTGTGTGTGTGTGTGTGTGTGTGTCAAGAGATGGGAGACTGACCGAGTGGTGTGTCCACCAGGATAGCATTGTAGAGCTCAGCAGGGGTCTGTGCAATGTTCACAGCTTCCATCTGCTCAAAACTGCCCAACGGGTGGCATTTCGGCACAAGCTCAGATATGGCACGCTGATGCAATGTCCCCGTGATGAGCAGGATCACGTTGTCTATCATGTAGCTGTACCTGTGGTGCAAGTAATAATCAGCACCTTCCATGGTCTTCTAAAAATGTGCACATTTGAAACTTTAAATGTGGATCTAATGCAATCAGCATTTCTTACATATTTGTGCTCAAGCTGTCCCTCTTACTCCTGTCCCTCCAAAATATATTGCAATAGAGAGTAGAAAATAAAAAGTAATATTTTCAAACTCTTCCATGAGATTGGATGAATAATTAATTCAGTGTATATATGATTTACGTCTGGAGCAGTGACTCACAATTATCATTTTGAGGTCATTGAAAGTTTGCAAAGCACATATCAGATCACCAGTTAATTGATAAAAAATGAATTAATGTATCCCCCCCCCCCCAGACAGCTTGCCGGTCTCCATATTCTGTCCATTGCTGGCCTTTATAAAGTCACATACTGTTAATAATCCTGTAGTTCTACTGACCAACACTCACTCATCTACCATCTCATGGCTAATCTTAGTGTTCAGACCATTTACTGACCTCCACTCATTTGCCCCTTTTTCTCCCACCTGTGGGACAGGCTCCTCCACCTTTAAAATTCTACTCTTGCTTAAAGGGACTAGCCCATAACCACCTCCCCCCCACCCCTCCACCCTTCCTTCTCAAGCACCACCAATGACCTCTACTTCCACAGGATACCCAGCCTTCCTCCAACAGTGCGATGTCAGCATCTGAAGATGTCATTCACGTCCATTTGTATTCTTAACACCCTCATACAATACATGTACGACTCCCTTCACTCTGCATTTTACTTTTCCTCGAGCCTTTAAAGTTAAAAGAAACCAGGACCAAAGGAAAAACGAGAGAGAGAGAGAGAGTAAGATATATATGGTCACCAATTCTATTGTTACAACCAGAAGGGCACTTGGTAGAACACATACCACCGCCAGGCTGGTTAGTTTACGTTTTGTATCCCGCTGATAGGCCATATCTGGATTCGGGCCTGAACTAAAATTTAATCAGCTTGTTTTCATCACCTAACCGACTTATCTACCAAGTTTCATCCGAATCCATTCATATTTTTTTGAGATATCGTGCTTGGATGTATACAGTGCCTTCAGAAAGTGCTCACACCCCTCGACTTTTTCACATTTTGTTGTGTTACAGTCCGAATTGAAAATGGATTACATTAAAAAAAACATTGTCACCGATCTACACAAAATACCCCATAATGACAATGTTAAAACATGTTTTTTAGACATTTTTACAAATTAAAACTGAAATGTCTGGCGTCAATAAGTCTTCAACCCCTTTGCTGTGACACTCCAAATTGAGCTCAGGTGCATCCATTTCCTTTGATCATCCTTGAGATGTCTCAACAACTTGATTGGAGTCCACGTGTGGCCAACTTCATTGATTGGACATGATTGAGAAAGAAACACTTTCTGTATAAGGTCCCACACGTGACAGTGCATGCCAGAGCAGAAACTCTCCCACGAAGTCCAAGGAACTGTTTGTGGAACTCCAAGATAGAATTGTGAGGAGGCATAGATCTGGGAAGGGTATAAAACAATTTCTAGAGTGTTTAAAGTTCCCAAGAGCATAGTGAGCTCCATCATGAGGAAACGGAAAGAATATGGAACTACCCAGACTCTTCCTAGAGCTGGACGTCCACCAAACTGAGCAACAGGGCAAGAAGGATCTTGGTCATTCACCATATGAGAGTCCAATAATTTTGAAGGCCTTGGTTTCCATAGCATCAAGCTGAGCAAGATGTGAGGCAGGGGAGCCAGCCCAAAGGGAGGAGCAGTACTCCATCAAGTTTCGGATGAAAGCATTGTCGGTGGATAGGTGTTCAGGTGTGCCAAGGAAATACTTTGTACGACGGAGGATGCCAGTCAGTGGCTGGCTTTGGAGGCCAACATTGAAATGTGGTTTGCCCAAGATAGATCATGGTTGATAGTGAGACACAGAAGTTTGAACGGCTGAACTTCCTTTTGAGATTTGTACTGTGAACTCTGTTGATAACTGCGGTAGCTAACTGCTTAAGCTGTTCCTCGTACATTGTGACCAGATCTGGTGCTAACTTGAAGATGGGAGCAATGGCTTCTTCCCTGGAAGCAATAAGTTCTGCCAATGCAATACCGTGCAGATGAACATCTGGTTCCTGTCCATGCTGACACGAGCTACCCAATTGTACAAGGCGACAAAGCACTTTGGCATGACATTTTACCGGTGTAGTCATGAAACAGTAGCTCCTAGCTTTGTCAGAAGCTTGGTATCCTGCAATTCAAGGGCACACTTTCATACTCTTGCATCAAGATCAAACGTTGAAACATTGTGGAGACTTGTTTTCCAGGTGGTTGTTCACAAATGAAGCTCAAATCACTTCTCTTCGCTTGGACGTTGAGTTGGAATTGCTGAAGAGAGAGCGAGTGATCTTTGTCATTTACAAAGTTTGCTTTAATGGTTCGCTCCAACTTCGTCATACTAAATTTTAGCAAGCAACCTTTGTACCCTATGGATGAATTATTTGTCACGAATTTTCCTTTTAAGCCAGATCAATCATCAAGCCTGATTAAAGATCCATCTCTGTAGGCATACACCTAACTTCCTGGAATTTTTGAAGATTTTCAGCAAAGGATGCGTACCCTATCCCTGCTGGCCCTTTAGTTGACCTCGCCAGACACTGCGAAGCATCCCGTGTTATTTTGGCAGAGGGGACACAGCTCCCAGTTGGTCTAAGAAACTTTGGGCTGCTTAGGTAAGCTGGCAGATGAGGATCAATCAGCATATACTGCTTGGAGATGAAGGGAAAGGATGTTAGTATCACCACCACCAGTGAATAGTGCAACAGTTCGGCCCACATATGCACGGGATGACCTTGGTGCCTAGTCATTGATAGCAAACCCATGCAACGACTACTCCTCGTCTGTAACATAAAAGACAGGAAAATTTGGTATGTCCTTTTAGAAAAAAAAAAAAAAAAGAAAAAAAATATACATTCAATTTTAAAACTTCTAAAATGTTAAACAATTACAATGGTAAAGGCAACGTTATCAAATTCTATGCTTTGGTAAGCAAATATTGCACTACTTACCATTACAAACAGCATGGATGCACTCATGGAGGCCACCATTTTGGAATTGCATAATATGCTGTCCTTTGTGACATGAAAGGGGAACCCAAACGCTCAGAACAGCTTGACGCTAATCTATCCCTTGATGCCCTACAATATAGATATGATGTGCCTTTCCGATTTCTGAATTACAAAGTTGGTAAATTTGCGATTAAAAGTCGAAACCTGCTTCTTCTTCTTCTTCTTCTTCAGATTAGGCATGACTTCATAGTCACATACGGAAAGAGACCACCAGATCCGACTTGTGTACGGGTTAAATTCAACTAAAATGTAGTACGATTCAACTAAAATGGCAAATAATTTTCGATTTTCCACAAATATGCTGAGTCAATACATCCTTGGTGCTTGCATAGTTTCATGCAACATCAACGGCCGATAGAGCGTAAGCTGCCAGAAATTGGACGAGGTTTGTCCGAAATATCTGAGTGTCGATCGGGCCGAGAAAATGTTTGGTTTTGTGCTCGGAACACGTTACAGAGCACTGTGATGAAACAACAGACGGCTAGATCTTGTGGTTATCCGACACGATTGAGAGAGGATGCCATACCCACGATTAAGCGGAAGAAACAGCCATTGCTCAAAACTAACACGATCTCTACACAGATACCAGCACATGTACACGGACGATTTGAGCGGTGAATCAAGCACTTGTTGCCATTTCCGGCAGTAACCACTTGAGCACCTGAAAATAATTATCTTTTATCAACACGAATAGACAAATCAAATGAACCACCATTTATTTACAGTGGAGAGCAAAGTTTTCGAAGTAATCATATCCATTCTACTTCCAAAAGGATTTGACTTGGGGACCATAGACTCCCTATAGAGAGGTACTGGAACGTCACGATCTCGGGGTTTTGTAACTTTGAGGTCTGAAGGATTAACTTGAGTCCGGGGCTAAATGCTTCTTCGAAGGGCTAGAGACACGACTCGCGACCCCCGTCAATTTCTCCCGCCGTTCGCTTCAGTTAGCGCGGCCTGTACTATTCGACGCCTCCGCCTACATCACGCAAGATCAGGCTCCATAGTACGACAGGGTTACCGACCGGCACGCTACACTCTCGACTGAATGAGCGGATCGCGATTCCTTTTTATCCCCTTTTTATAATTTTTCTTTTCTCTCTTCTTGAAATAAAGAAATCCTTTCTCTCTTTTTCCTTTAATTTTTTTTTTTCTCTTTATCTCTCCTTTCTTCTCTTAATTCCCCCCCCTTTTCTTTTATTCTTCTTCTTTAATAAAATTTTCCCTTACATTATTTTTCCTCCTTTCTTCTAATTCTTATCTTTTCTTCCTTTTATCCCTTTTCTTTTTCATCCTTAATTTTAAATTTTTCTTTTTTTCTATCTCCCAAAAATTTTAAAATTTTTTCCTAAAATTTCTCAATCAAAAATCCCAAAATTTTCTATTCCATTTTCCTATTTCCCATATCAATTATCTCTTTTTCAAATTATTTATATCTTTTATTTTATTCAAAATCTCCTTTTTAAAAATCCTATCTCTCTATTTCCTAAAATATCTTGTTCCTATTTAAATTCGAAAAATTCAAAAAATTTAAAAATAAAAAATAATTCTTTCCCATCTTATAAAAAATTATAATTTAATCCCTTCAATCTTTCTTCTTTTTCTAATAATTCCATTTTCCTTTCTCTTTATTATCTTCCTTTATTTATCTCTTTTTTCTTTATCCTCCCTCCATTTTTTTTTATTATTAAATTTTTTAATAATATTATAAAATTAAATTTTTCTTCTTTTCTTGATTTAATTTTTTATCATTTATTTTTTTAATTTCTTTAATTTTTTATTTTTTATCATATTCCTTTTCTTTTTCTAATTATTTTAATATTTTTTTTTTTTCTTTCCAATGAATTCAATTAAATTATCAATTTTTATAAAAATATTCTCTAATTCCCCCTTTTAATTTTATCCTTCTATTTATTAATATTCCCCTTTATATATATAATATAATCTTTTCCATTTCACTTTCCTTTCAATTCTTTTTTCTTCCTTCTTCCAATAAAGATATCCAAAATTCCCTTCCAAAAAATTAAAAATTTCTCTAAAAAAAATTTCCCATCAAAAAAAATTCTAAACCTCTTTAAAAAATAATAGAAAATAAATTTAATTTTTCTAAATTCTTTCTCATTTCCCTCTTTCTCTTTATTTTATAAAAATTCTCATTTTTAATTTCTCTTCAATTTTTAATTCTTCAAAAATCTTTTTTAATTTTTAATTTTTTTTCTTTTAAATCCCCTCCTAAAAATCTAATTATCTATTCTTATTTCGTTTTTTCTTTTCCCCTATCCCTAAAGAATTAATCTTATTTCATTAATTTCTTATAAAAATTTCTTCTTCCTTCATATTTAAATTTCCTATATTCTTTTTATTTCCCATTTTAATTTTTTCTTTAAATTAAAATTTTTTCTCCTTTTTAATATTTTTTCTATCCTCCTCCCCTTCTCCTTTTTTTAATTATTTATCCTATTCCTTTTTTATTTTATTTTTTCCGATCCCATTAATTCTTTTTTTTTTTATATTTTTTCTAATTTTATTGATTTCAATATATGTCTTCCAAATTCCCAAATTATCATTTTCTCCTAAAATATAAAAATTCAAATTTATCTTTTATTAATATTACTCCTCATCCTTTTCTTGATCTTAATTAATTATTCCCTTTTCTCTTTATCTCTCTTCCCTTTTTTATTCATTTTTCATTTTCATCTTTATTTTATTTAATCGTAATTTTTTTTCCCGTTTTCCCTTAATATTTATTTTCTAAATAAAGAAAAATTATCTTTAAATCTAATCTATATTATAAAATCTCTTTAATTTCAATTTTCTATTTAAATCAAATTTCTTTATTCCTATTAAATATTATAATAATCTTCTATTTTATCAAATTATTTTCTTTCAATTTTTTTTCAATTTTTTTCTTAAATAATAATTTTTTTTTTTTTAAATCTATTTTCCATAAATTTTTCTTAATTATCTAAAATTTATTAAAAATGATTTTTTCTCTCGATTTTAGAAAATTTTTCAAATTTTTATCTCTCATTCTCTCCTTTTCCCTCTTTATCTTTTTCCTAATTTCTAATCTTCCTCTTTCTTTTTCCTTCTTTTATTCTTTTCTTCCTTTTTTTATATTCTTTTCCCCTTGTTTTTAATTTCTTATAAATAAATCAATTTCTCCTTCCTTCCTCCTCTCCTTTTTATTTCAATTATATTCCTCAAATTATTTTTTTCAATTTCCTTTCTCATTTTTAAAATTTAATCAATTTTTCTATAAAAAAATTTTTTTCCTTTTTTTCTTTCTTAAATTCTCTTCTTTTTAATGGAAATCCCCTCTTTTCTTCCCATTAATTCCCTTTTTTTCCATCTTTAATATATTGAAAATACAATTTCCTAAAAATGAAAATCCTTTCTCCTTAATCTAATTAAAAAATCTTGATTTCCTTCCTCTTATCTTTATCAATCTTATATCATAAATTTCTAATCCATTTAATTTTTTTCTTCTAAAAAATTTAAAAAATTTCTATTAATTTAAATTTTTTTTCCCTTCCTCCTTATTTTTCATCTTTTTTCCTTTCTTCTCTTTTTCAATTTAATAATTTTATCTATGATTTCTTTTTTCGAATTATCCTTTTTTTCAATTCAAATATCTTAATCATTTAATCCAATTTTTTAATATTTCTATCTATAATTCTATCCTCTTAAAATCTAATCTTTTTAGAAAAAAAAAAAAATTCCTTCCTAATTTATTTTCTCATTCTTTTCCTATCTTCTAATTATTTTATTAATAAATTTTAATTTTCAAAATTTTCTTTAAATTCCCTTCGCATCATAGGGGGGTTTTTGAGACGGCGAGTTCAATGGTGTCATTTTCAACACCACCTGAGGTCATCTTCAAGTCAAAAGGTCATATTTCAAGGTCAAATTACTGAATTTTGGTATTTTTTGCCCGTTTTTGTGTCTAACTCATAGAGGAAAACTTTTAAAATTCTATGACAAAACATGACATTGTGCACCTACTGCACCTACTTGCTGATTTCTATCATCGTTAACTAATGTATGTTTTGTTTGTTTCTCTTTCAGAAACTGTCCAGCTGGTGATCTCACAGGATCTTGGTGTTGTTTCCTGCTTTGGTGACAATATGCCACGTCGTTGCAGCTGCTTTGGTTGTGAGGAAACTATGATGGACGCCTTATGTAAAGGTCATATCCTTCCCAAAAGATCCTGAGGAGAGGGAGAGATGGATATTGGCAATGCCAAATGAGAAAGAAAGCTTGAGGTGCTTAAAGGAGATATATATTTGCGAGACACATTTCAATTGTGATTGGGTGTCAGTTAGGGGTGGCAAACGACCCAAAGAACCCCCTTCAATATTTCCTGGAGTACCGAAATCAGCTTTGAAGCAGGTGACTTCAGCCCCACGCCAACATCATCTTCTACGTCAGAATCAAGAGCTAAGAAGATGCAGGAGCTGATGAGGCTGCAGACAATATCCAAGATTTCGACCACTTCTGTGCTAAAATCAGCTCCTATTTTCCTGGCATCAACGTCATAAAAGACCAGGAAAACCTTTACCTATCAAGAACTGATGCTACTGGACAAACTGTCAAGCAGTTCTTTCATTTCAACAAGTTCACTCACCTTTTGGATTTCTATTTTGAATAGAGTTGAGAAAGATGGCATTGAGGTGCCAAACGACTTTTTCCTTTGCAGAAGAACAGCCTGCCTTCAAAATGGTCCCATATTAGATCCATAACTGACCAGGTAAACATCTATGAATGCACAAGCAATAGTCCATGAGCCAGGCCAGATATCGGTACCACCTGGGGTGACTAAACACGAATGGTACTAAAATGTTTATAGAGTGACTGTAAATACATTAAGATATGATAGCCTTCCCGCACTGGTAGCTTAGTCTGATTTTGTGATGCAATGGGTTAGGGTTAGGGTTAGGGAGCTTCACCTAGGAGCAATCCGACAGATGATACCGTGGTGTTTTGCCTATGACAAGGTGAACTATGCCCGATTCCTGACCTACTACTATGCCATGATGTCTCGACTGCCCATTGAACACCCAGAGGTCCATGAACACTTCATGCAAGGTGGCTTTTCGGTCCAGATCGGTAGCAAGAATCCCTTTGGACGGATTCCTGTGGACCAGACCATCGAAGAGACGATCAACAAAGACACCCAGACACCAGGGGCACAAAAGGCTTCAGCCTGAAAGGTGGAGCTGTCGCCAGGTACTACCTGACATCGGAGTATCGCAGCAGATACTTGAGGCAGCTCAGGGCCATGGTAGTAGGCCAAAAGTATACTGACTTCAGCCACCCAGACCTACAGATGCCAGGATTAGAAGAGATGAGGCCGATGTCCAATCTTTAGTTCAACTGATTGAGACCAGCTGGTTGAACCCCTTCAACGCAGAGCAAGGAGATCTTGTCAGTTTGTCAACTGCGACTACAGCACCACCAGAAGTTGCCAAAGACCTTCTAGGGGCCTACAGAATAGGAGAGGATGCATATCAAGCCTTCAAGGAAGCGCCTGGAGACCGATACGCCAACTATACAGTTTCATGACACGATGACGAAGACGAAACTGAGAACGTTCACTAACATCAGAATGAAGCCACGCTCACAAGGCCATGCCAAGGAGGCTATCTTGAAGGCTGACAGGAACCTATTTGGCCAGATGATCCTTGTTGCTGAGAACAGAAAGCTCAAAATGAGTGATGTCTTGGCTCATCCCTGGGGCCTTTGCCATGGGCACTTGCCAGCGGTAATGGGTCTCTCCGCAAGACCAACAAGGCTGCCCTAGCAAGGAGTTGGAGAGGAATGTTTCTCCTGCAGAGGTGATCCCCGAGCCTCTGCTACCATAATTGATGGGATGAGCCTGGTCCAGAAACTGAAGGGAAACGACAAAACTTTTTCACAGCTTGCAGGCACAGCACTGAGTCACGTTGTCCATGAGGGTGCTAAGAGCAGGCGCATTGATGTTGTGTTTGACGTCTACAAGGAGACATCCATCAAAGATGCAGAACGAGCCAACAGAAGTGCAGGCACAGGGATCCATTTCAAGAACATTCAACCTGGGCACAACATCCAGCAGTGGAGAAAGTTACTCGGTAGTTCCTCCAACAAGACAAGTCTCATCAAGTTCCTGGTAGAAGAATGGAAAAACCACAGCACAGGGACAAGCTCGAGGGCAAGGAGCTGTATGTCACATGTGAGCAGCTCTGCTTCAAGATCCAAAGAGCAGTGGAAGAGGCTCCTGAGCTAAAGTCAAGTCAAGAAGAAGCAGACACACGCCTCCTTCTCCATGCACTTCATGCAGCAGAATCTGGGTACAAGTCTGTCATCATCACTGCAGAGGATACAGATGTCATGGTCCTGTGTCTGGGCATGTGCCACAAGATCCCATCCCACCTGTTCCAGAAGTGCGGGACGAAGAACCGGACAAGATTCCTGGATATCACCACACTGAGCCGTACACTGGGAGGCAGCGTGTGTGATTCATTGATTGGTATGCATGCCTTTACAGGCTGTGATACCGTCAGTGCATTCGCTGGCCGGGGAAGATGACGACACTCAAGCAGGTGAAGATGCACAAGACATACCAGGATGCTTTCCACGAACTTGGGCGCTCATGGAGTGTCTCCTGAACTATTTGAGAAGCTACAGGAAATCACCTGCCACATGTACCTGCCATCTACCCACACAACTGAGGTGAACAAGCTTCGGTATGAGCTGTTCTGTGTGAGACGTGGAGAGGTGGAGTCAAGTCAACTCCCTCCTTGTGAGGACTGCCTCTTCATGCATGCACTACGTGCAAACTACCAGGCTGCGATCTGGAGAGAAAGTCTGCAGAGCCAGCCATTTGTTGCGAACCCAACAGACTCGGCTGGATGACAGATGAGGACGGCAAGCTTGCTGTCAACTGGATGCGAGGCTCACCAGCACCAGATGCTGTTATGCAGCTACTGTCCTGCAAGTGTGTGCGGTCATGCGAACTCCCTAAGTGCACTTGCCTCAGCAATGGCCTGAAGTGTACGGACATGTGCAGGTTACAGACATGCCAGAACAAGGCTATTGAAGAAGAGCCGGTAGCACAACAGTCAGATTCCGAGTCTGACGTAGATGATATTGAGGAGGAGTAATTTGCCATAATAGTAAGTACAAGCCCATGGCATGCTTAGTGTGTATTTACAGGACTTGTATTAAATGTGACAATTACTATATTCATTTTAGTGACATTTAGGCATTCCTGTCCCAAATTTGACATTTTAAAATTTTTCTGAATTTTCGGTAGGGTGTGTCTATTCAAGAAGTGATAACGACCATTAAGCTACCAGTGTGCAAGGGCTATCATATCAAAACATAAACTAGAGACATGTAGCATAAAAAACACCTAAGAGAATTAGTCACCCCGGGTGGTACGATATCCCAAAATTGGGTCTTGGCTCATGGACTACAAGGAAATTCTTCAGCTTGTAATAAGCCAGCTCTGTTGGATGACTGAGGCACACGAGCTTCCTCATTTCACCTTCCTTCTGTCGCAGCTGCATCTTATGTTCAAACCTCTTGATCGTCGCCGATTTGATACTGATACTATGATTTTCACAATGCAGCTTCAACATATCACCCAGTGCATACAAAATGATTCGTCGATCCGGCTTAATCATTCTACCATCAACAAAAAAGGTAAAACAGATGCTTGCTATAATCAGCAGGACTCCAACCTCAAAACCTTGTTCGACCAGCTTAAACCACAGCAGCGTTTGGTCAATTTAATGTTTGACGAGGTAAAGCTGGTCGAGACATTGCGATTTTCTGGAGGGCATGTTGTAGGATATGCTCAAAATGCAGCAGCGGTGAACACGAAATGCTTGCTTCACATGCTATGGTTGTTGAAGTTGCCTGCCATTTCGGTGGTCCACGCTATATTCTACGCATTTTGCCCTGCAAAAAACTAACTGCCGATCAGCTGAAGGAACTACTTATCGAAGCTGCATCAGCTGAAGTTGGTGCTGGCGGTACTGTGATTTCTTTGAGATGTGACAATTGCAATACCAACCGCAGTGTTTATTCAAACTTGGGGACCAGGAAGTTGCCAAGTGCTGTCAATTCAAGAGCAATCTATGTTCTTAGTGTACGACTACGTGCACATCTTCAAAAATGTTCGCAACAACTGGATTACTGTTGATGGCAAGACACTCATTTGTCGTAAATGGTAATGAGTACAAAGCTTACTGGAGTGATATTCAGAAGGTTTATGAGATCGACCGGGCTACTCCTATTCGCTTAACCAAGCTGACGCACACCGCTGTTTTCCCCAAGCCCCTTCAACGCCAGAGCGTACCATTGGTATGCCAAGTGTTCAATGACAAGACTGTCGCTGCTTTAAAGACCTTCAAGGATTCACTGGGCATCAGCGAAGGCACAATCATCCTCACCCAGATAATGAGTGAGTGGTTCAAGATGACGAACGTGAAAGACCGTTTCTCAGCTATCCATCTGCGCGCCGAATCCAGACAGCCTTGGACAGCAGACTGTACAAGTTTCACTAGGCTGGAGCAGGCCTGCCAAATTATATCTACCTGCGCATGGCAAGGAGGTGGTGGTCGTAAGCTGAAGCTAACTCAGCAAACTGCTGAAGCCTTCACTGTGTCCACACGTAATATGTGGATGCTGCCAAATTGTTTCTGGCAGAGAAAGACTTTGACTACGTTCTTCCTGCTATATTTGCAGATGAAGCCTTGGAAAAGTTTTTCGGCCAAGCCAGGCAAAGAAGCGGTGGAAACTTCTACATTGACGTAGTTGACATTATGGCTGCAGCTAAAATTGTAAATTTGCAAACACTCATTAAGCATGACATTATGCCCGAATCTAGTTCTCGTGTGATTGATTGCGACAAGAACTGTACAACTTCCATAAATCCAGATGAGCGAAGTGAACTCATTGACGAGATTACTCCTCAAGACACTCAGGATCTCTTGGGTCTGACGATGCCCTTAAGCATAAAGTAGTTTATTTGGCCAGACACCTTGTTCATAAATATGGCAATAGTACTAGTATGGAGGAGATCATTGATGATGAAGATGGCAACGAGGTGTCATCTGAGTTTCTAGATAATTTGAATAGAGGTGGATTGAGTGTGCCGACTATGTCAACCGTCTTTTTTTTGTACATAATGCCTATAATTTGTATGACAAGACTAAAATGCGTTGCCGATTTCATTTTGCTGAGCTGTTATCCTCTGTAGATGCACCTTTAGCTAGTAGTAATGCTGCATGTACTACTTTAGCTAACATTCTATTGAAAGCTCATGTCCTCAATGTAAGTGACAAAGAAAAAGCTTTGGGATGCCTCAGGAGGCAAGAAAAGCTCTCCAACTAGTGATAGACATAGACATAGTTGTAATAGGCATAGTGTTGTGACATGCATATAATGTTTATGCATACGATATATGACAATAAATATCAAAGTTTGACATCTACACACTTGCATCTTATTACATTCAGCCATCTCTCACCGTTTATGAGTTAGACACAAAAACGGGCAAAAAATACCAAAATTCAGTATTTCACCTTGAAATATGACCTTTTGACCTTGAAGATGACCTCAGGTGGTGTTGAAAATGAACTATTGAACTCGCCGTCCTCAAAAACCCCTATATGGATCCCGAGATCGTGTCTCTAGCCCTTCTAGAAGTCATTTTAGCCCGGACTCAAGTTAATCCTTCAGACTCAAGTTACAAACCCCAAGCATGGGAGGTTCCAGTCCTTCTCTATAGCAGTCTATGCCTTGGACACTAAAAATTTCAGGGTCAGCCCTCCCCTTCACCATCCCCCCACAATACTTACCACCATCCCACACCCCCTCCATGACCATCACCCCCCTCAACCATCACTCCACAATACCCACCACAACCCCACCATAGCGCCACTCCCCCCCCTCGAGTGGGGCAGACATCGACACCATCACAGACATGACGGTGGGACACAGCACTAACACAAATGGCGTCCAGGGAAAGTATGAAACGAGACAATGACATAACATAGAAGACACCTGGTCAGCCTATGACGGTGGTACAAAGCATTTGTCACCCAGCTTGTCCATGCTGTCAAGCAATAACGTGCATTTCTGCTCGAGTAATATATAAACCGATTATAAATTAATACAAAATCCCTCTCTGAAAAACCATCAATTGAACAAAAAGCAAACCGACAACCGTGAGTTACATGCGACCATCGTTTTGATCATTTTAACACCTTCATCTTCACTTCCCCCTTCTTCCTCTTAATTGCTCACACAAGGCACAAAACAATTCGGCTCCACAATTCCCCTGAAAGCATTTCCATCACCAATTCTGTCTCCAGCAGTTTCTTCAAAATCCCACTGATCAGTTTCAACACACTGAGAGCCTTCAGAGTTACCAATGACGGTGGAATCAGTATCTGAATCAGAGCCTGACATACACTGTTTCTCTTTGTAAGGCTGCTACTCTGATCAACATGGCTTCCAGATGTGACATCGTGGCAAAAATCAAAAATCGACAATCTCGAGCTTTTTGAGACTTCGTGATTGGCAAAAAAAAATTCCATTTTTTTCCTCTTCAAATTAGACTGCGATTAATGATTCTCAATGGTTTTCAGAAGAAGAAATATTTTCTTTTGCATTTGGGTTCCCCTTGAACCTGCACACAATCGAAGAGATGACTATGATGAAGAGCATTTTATAATGTTTAAAAATTACTTGAATTGCCAAATCTGTTGTGTCTAATTGAAAGGTGTAATTATAAAACTGTTTCATGCATTAGAGTAAGCCCTCAAAATATTGCAGGGGTTAAGCTCTTGGAAAATTCCACGATAGTTAAAACCACAATCGTGGAAACCAAGGGCCAATGGGAAAAGGGGGGTTCGGTTCCTGGACTTCGAGAAAATATAGGAGGAAGGTGGATGGCAGCCAGAAATAAACATATCACAATTGAAACTAGAAGGCCACTCGGTGGAGTGCATATCAATGCCACGGAACGTCTCATGCAGTAGAACATATCGGGCCGAATAAATATTTGAAATATCGTGCTATATATCGTTTTTGGCCTCATCTCTCAATGATGAAGAATCAGTTTGAAGATTAAATTTTTTCTCTCATTTCCGGATAGTCACAAAAATTGAATAAATTTGTCCTTGTCACACATCCAACCTGCCCATCAAGTTTTGAGATATCGTGCTATATATTGTTTTAACCCTATCTCTCAACGGTGAAGAATCACTTAAAAATTCGAGTTGCCGGATCCAGATCTTCACCAAAATCTAATGATTTAGTCGTTGTCACACACACCCAACCTGCCCACAAAATTTCATCCGAATCTGTCCATAACTTTTTTTAGATATCCTGCACACAGACAGACAAACAAACAAACAGAAAGGGGTGAAAGCATAACCTCCTTTCACCTATGGTGATGGATGTAATAAACATGTAAAATTCACATAAGGCATGTTAACATTGAAATGAACATGTAAATAAATAAATACGGTATAAAATAAAATGACGCAAGAGTTTTTTTACCTTTTAAATTTATTAGAAAACAGCGAGGTGGGTGAAGGTAAACATATTATGTACTCTGCCAGAAATAGAAAACACAAGACTTAGCTTGGAGATGATGATGATGATGCTGCTAAAAGGGGGAGGGTGAAGGTTAAAAAGATGAGGATGTAGAACTTGCGATGGCTGTTGGATCACCGGGAGCAAGACAAAGTTTCCTGGTGCATTGCCACATGGAAGGGTAGGACAATCCTAAGCCACCTTGATCCAGAGCAGATCCTCCGTGCTTGGAGAGGAAGGTATGGGATGGCATCCTCTTCCAAAGCAATCCAGTCTTAGGCATTAAAAACCTGCTTCAGCATGAATCCCTTTGCCTCTATTCGCTCCATGAGCCATGGTTGAACTGCTGCCTTCAGTGCCGGGTGTCTCGTGAAAACGTTGGTAAATCTGCAATGGTTTCTCCTGTACACCGGTCCACCCAAAGGCTTTTTTTTCCTATTTCGTCCTCGATACAAACATCAAGCGCTTTTTCCATCCTTTCAATACGAGGATCATGGGAATGGAATGTGTGCGTGTTTGTATGTGTTCAAACAAAAACAGGCTTTATCCTTGGTCAGCCCGCTATCCCTCGCAGCTTCGTTTCGACCTGTTCAAAAATGCCTTGCCTTGGAACAGGCCACAACACTTTCTGCACGATTAAGTGCTCACAATACATTATTTTCCACTTTCCTCACTCACATCATCAAATGCCTGATCTTCATACCTACGAATCGCTGGAACATTGTTTTTGTCGGTGCTATAGTTTTCAAATTTGTTGGAGCTTGAAGCAATTTTATGCAAATTATACGATGCGATTTTCCACAATGGTCTCTCACAGAGTAATTAAAGTATATAATCAAAATCTGTCATCTGATTTGAGGATCGGAGCTGGTGGACTAAATAACTGTTGAAATCTGGAGTGAAATCTGAAAATTTAAAGAAATGACCAATTCTTGGAACTAAGCGTACAAGCATACTGTATTTATTTAAAGAAGGCTATGTTCTCACCTTCTCCATGTTAAGTGATAAAAAGCTCAAATTGTTTTTCCCCCAGATTTTAGACTGGATACCCACATCATTAGTGAGATGGGGAGCTCCAATCGTCAAATATGGTATCAGATATGAAAAATAACTTCCAATGATTGGTAAGATAGGCGAAGTAGTCATGTGACCTCATAAATGCACTAATCAAAATAGTACAGACTACACAACCTATGCATCACTTTAAAGGTCATTTTACTGCTCATCCAACAACACAACTCTCAAGGGTGAAAGAAAAAAAATTAAAATAAAGGTGCCCACCCACCTTATCAAACTTCTCGAAATTTCCACTCTGCGAAAATTTTAAAACAAGTCATTTTGATTCGTTTACACATTTAGCTGTTTAGAGGATGCATTCCGATTGTCTGACAACACAACAGATTTAGAATATCTTTTTCACATGGTCTGCTCAAGACAACACGTGTGGGCTGCTCGACAGTTGGAACAACAAACAATTGATATATTCTGGCCGTTGATGGAAAAAAAAACATTCAATATTGTCGACCCAAAAGCATGACAATAGTATGTATGTTCAATTTTGTTGACATTTCTGTTCATTATTTGGAAATTGATAAATAAAATGTTTGTCTCCAAATATGCGATTAATTGCGGTAGTCCAACAAATGCATGTTAGATCCTGGGCAACGCAGGGTACCCTTGTGGGAGGAGGGAGGGAAAGGGTGGAGGTGGGCGAAGAGAGGGGAAATGGTGGGGTAGGAGTCTGGAGGGAGGGGTGTGGGTGGGAGGATGAAAGTGAAGGGGTAGCAGGAGAGACCTGACGTTGCCGTTAACTTTGCTTTCACCCTCCCCCGTCTCCCTCTCCTCCCCCTCTCATAGTATTCCCATCAGCAAAGCGATTGGTGGTATTTGCCAGTAGTAAATAAATAAACACGGAAGCGATAAAAACGAAACGGGGTGTCTCTTGCTTGATATGACTCTTCACTACGACTTTGCCCTTTCACATTTTGACCCAATTTTTTAATGATTTTTTCCATATCCTCATAATGAAGGTTTGTTTAAAATTTGATGACAAAACCTCCAATGGTAAAAAAAAGTTATGGCCTGGACAGACAGACAGAAGCGATTGCAAAACAGTCTCCCACTGTGTGGCAAAACACGGGCTAATTAGTAATGCAATTAAAGTCTGCACGATAAACCCACTGCCCCGTTTAATCCTCCGGCATCCCGGCATGACCGAGGTCCGGGGGTTCGGTTAATTCGGTAATCCGACATCCAACTTCCTACCGTCGGGGAACCCAGTCACGTGACAATATTTATAATGGTGACAGCCCATTGGCCAACATGTTTTCATGTTAATCCACTCTCCCACCGCCCCCCTCCCCCAGAGAGTGTGGGTTATCCCACTTCCACTCCAGACCATTCATACAACATTCAACCTTAAATGATGCTATCAAAGTAACATTTACACTTGAAATTCTTAAGCAATAAACATAGTGTGAATCCACCACAATAGCTTGGCATTTCAGGAGTTCAACTCATGATCGTGATCCCATATAGATAAACATAATCAGTCCAGCTCACGTGATAAAGTCCAGGAATCCAGCAAGTGGTTCATAAGCATGATTACGCATGTGGCTGAACTCAACAACCATCTTCTCCTTCAACTTGTCGTCGATAACCGAGACGGTGAGAGGAGAGGCTTCGTTTGCGAGGAAGCTACCATAATCCGTGCTCTGGAGGTGAAGCTTCAAGTCTGGGAAATGAACAAGGAATGCTCATTTTAGATCCATAACAAACAAACAAGCCGATAACATGATACACTTGACTTGAATGGACTACGCTTGCAGGATAGCCGAGAGGTACACGCACTCGCCTGAGCCATCGAGCCTGGGTTAGAATACAGCAACAGCTATAAACTGTCATCCTGGTGTTTCACAGGTAGGGTGATTCATCAATGCGTGTGCCATCCTTCGGATGAACGTTAAACTGGCATCCTGTCTGCCAGCATTAGTTGATGGACGATAAAAGATCTCATGGTGCCCTTCATGAAGAGTAGGTGAGCTATTGCTGGTACAATGAACAAATTCCAAATTCCTGCTATAACTACTGCTGGGAAGGCAATGGTAAATCACCCAGTATAACCCTTGCCAAGAAACTGCTTTTGCAGCAACTAAGCTCTTCAGAGTAGGGTACGTTTTGATGATTAATCTCCGACTGTTAGGTGACAAATTTGTCAAGAGAACTCTCTAAACCGAGGCCATCATTCCCAGTCACCCTTGTTACGAGCTGTAGCAATAACACGATACCTAAGGAACGTTTGCACGATACTGTTATGGCCATGGCAAATTCCAAAATCAGCATCAAGTAATCCAGAATCGAGAGAGAGCCTCATTAGTTGCCAATTCAAATCAGTCATCATCACTTTCGCGACCTCTATGAAATATTGATTGCTTGAGCAACTTTTTATTTGTTTTCAATGTACAGCACTATATGTCGAGACCAGACCCCATCACTGTGCTGCGTACCAGGAAGGAAGTGCCAGACCAGCTATTGCTGCATGAATCCTGACCAATAGGAGACGCCTACCACATCTTAACTTGTCTGATACAAGAAACAGCTCTAGGAGCAGTCAGGAACAATTTGAATTAACACGTGTCCGTGGATGTTCCCTCTCTGGGGTGGACTGGTCTATAAAATTTAAAATTAAATTGTCATCCCGGTATTAGCTGCAGTACAATCCTACAGAGAGTAGGGGGCTGTGGCTCTGCTTTGCTCATGCCCAATATGCTAAGGCAGAGCCAATGCAACCGTTTAGCCAGATATATATATATATATATAATGTTAAAGCAGTTTAAAGGAATGACTTCAACGCCATGGCGTCTTTCTTTCGTTGTAAACTTACAACGCATTTCATCCTGACTGCAAGCTGGCAATTCAAATGGTGTCACCAGTGGCTGAAAAGGTGAAACTACCAATTGGTTTCGGCCTTTGTCGGGCCTCATCAGGGCAGCGCATCACATTCCCAACCACTGAAGGTGACGATTTTTGGTTATATACCAGTCATTGGCACCCCACTAATGGTGAGTGGTGAGGTCTGAAACACACCCGGGGCAACAATGAACTATCTGCCGCTCAAGCACATTGCCTTTCCTCACGAGACCCCATCTGAAGCGATTGACACAAAACTTTCAACATTGGAGTGCTTACCCATGAAGAATTATTTAAAAGAAAGTTACATGATGAGAGGATAGAAAATGCGGCCGGCGTTCCAAAAATGTCTGTTTTCTGCAGGTGTGGGATGTAGGGCGTTTCACGCATAAGGAATTGAATGGCCGATGCTGAGCAAATCAAAAATTATCACTAAAATACGCAATGTGGTGTCTGTCTTTTTGACCACAATACATTCTGTCGATATTTATCCAATCTCAAGCAAACTTGACAGGATGACTAAGGGTCAAACGACGGATGTTGTAGCGACGTCATTTCCCACTCTCCACGAGGGTTTTTTTTCCTGCTTGGACAAAGACTGTGTGAACGTGTATAAATAGCTTATCGTGGCGTTTCGTGGGACAAGCCTACCAGAAGTAAATATTATAAACCACAAACACGTAAGATAACATTTTTAAACAGTCGCTACCGCTGTTTAACACTCAATTGAAAGGGAGGAAACCCGGTGTTCTTGAGGCATATGTTCATCGCATCCTGCACAGACTAACGGACCCGAGCCTAGATCTGCCATCATCTCTATAGAGGACAATAACATGACCCTTTCTACGCTCCCATAGAGAGTGGGTGTTCCAATTTATGCAAAATTAGTAAATTAGGGAGAGTATCTTGAAACTGGCTTTGTTTTCAAGACTCGTAAAACATTTGTAACTTCTTACATCTTTCTCACTTGGTTTAACATGCATTCAAGTGTGATAGTTGCCCTCTGTATCTGAAAAAGGCCGTTCACATGAAACACGTGAACTACCTGATCAACATATTTGTACCACGGACATTACTGCCCAAACAAGCAACCACACTCAAGGGCAGCAAGCAGTGAAACTTGGAGTCAAGGAACGTCTAAGTAGACCAGACCACATGCCGTCTGGGCAGGAATTGATCATTTGTCCAGAGTGCCGTTGATATCGCGCAGACTCATTCACGGAGGACACCGTGGGATCTTTAACGTCCACCAACCAAAGTGGCAGATGGCACACCCGGTTTAAACATCCATCCGAGGGACGGTACACACATTGATGAATCACCCTGCCTGTGAAACACCAGGATGACAGGTTTTAACCGGATCTGGATTCGAACCCAGGTCAGCCAGCTTCAAGTCGAGTGTGAGTCCCTCTCAGCCATCCTGCCAGCCCCCCTGCGTACAACACACGTGGCACCATTTAAATTCGTCGCAACACGAAACTATGCAATGACCAGGTGTCTATGACCAGGTGTCCATGACCAGGTGTCCCATGACCGAGGTCCTCTATGACCTGGGTGTCTATGAACTGGTGTCCTATGACCAGGTTGTCTATGACCAGGTGTCTATGACCAGGTGTCCTATGACTCAGGTGTCTATGAACCAGGTGTCTATGACCAGGTGTCTATGACCAGGTGTCTATGACCAGGTGCTATGACCAGATCTCTATGACCAGGTGTCTATGCCAGGTGTCTATGACCAGGTGTCTATGACCAGGTGTCTATGACCAGGTGTCTATGACCGCAGGTGTCTATGACCAGATCTCTATGACCAGGTGTCTATGACCAGGTGTCTATGACCAGTGTCTATGACCAGATCTCTATGACCAGGTGTCTATGACCAGATCTCTATGACCAGGTGTCTATGACCAGATCTCTATGACCAGGTGTCTATGACCAGATCTCTATGACCAGGTGTCTATGACCAGGTGTCCATGACCAGATCTCTATGACCAGGTGTCTATGACCAGATCTCTATGACCAGGTGTCTATGACCAGTTGTCTATGACCAGATCTCTATGACCAGGTGTCTATAACCAGATCTCTATGACCAGGTGTCTATGACCAGGTGTCTATGACCATATCTCTATGACCAGGTGTCTATGACCAGATGTCTATGACCAGGTGTCTATGACCAGTGTATAGACCAGGTGTGTATGACCAGGTGTCTATGACAGGTCTCTATGACCAGGTGTCTATGACCAGATCTCCTATGACCAGGTGGTCTATGACCAGGTGTCTATGACCAGGTGTCTATGACCAGGTGTCTATGACCAGGTCTCTATGACAGGTCTCTATGACAGGTGTCTATGACCAGGTCTCTATGACCAGGTTCTATGACCGGTCTCTATGACCAGGTGTCTATGACCAGGTCTCTATGACCAGGACTCTATGACCAGGTGTCTATGACCAGATCTCTATGACCAGGTATCTATGACCAGATCTCTATGACCAGGTGTCTATGACCAGATCTCTATCCCAGGTGTCTATACCAGGTGTCTATGACCAGGTGTCTATGCACAGTGTCTTGACCAGATTCTCTATGACTAGGTGTCTATGACCAGATCTCTATGACCAGGTGTCTATGACCAGTTCTCTATGACCAGGTGTCTATGACCAGATCTCTATGACCAGGTGTCTATGACCAGGTTCTCTATGACCAGGTGTCTATGACCAGGTGTCTATGACCAGACTCTATGACCAGGTGTCTATGACCAGGTGTCTATGACCAGATCTCTATGACCGGTGCTATGACCAGTGTCTATGACCAATCTTCTATGACCAGGTGTCTATGACCAGGTGTCTATGACCAGGTCTCTATGACCAGGACTCTATGACCAGGTGTCTATGACCAGATCTCTATGACCAGGTATCTATGACCAGATCTCTATGACCAGGTGTCTATGACCAGATCTCTATCACCAGGTGTCTATGACCAGGTGTCTATGACCAGATCTCTATGACTAGGTGCTATGACCAGGTGTATATGACCAGGTCTTGGAGCCTCAGCAGTTCAAGCTCTCTCTGATCCGGCATTCCATCAACAAATTGTACCTTAGTTACAGGTCACCCAGAATGAACATCAATGTTACCCCTTCGTGTGTAACTAAACGTGTAAATCATTTTAAAAAGATCATAAAAGGTTAAAGATGGTTTAACCGTGCGATCACTCTTGTGAGGGTTTAACTGGGGTCGAGGTCCACAGGGGTCCAAGAGCGTCATTCCCCCAATCAATGCTCAGCCTCCTCACCTTCCAACGTGTCGCACTGTACCAGGTTCACATAGTCGGTTCGTTTGAGTATTCCTCCTTTAAATCCACGGACTAGACCCTCCAGGTAACCGCTGTCCACGTTAAAGGTGAACTCGGAAAATGGCATTTTAAAATCGACTCCTTCGACCCTGCACTCCCTCTCCGCCGGTCACGGGGTGTTTATGACGTCAAGGCGAGAAATGTCGTTTCCCCGGTTCAAAGTGCGCTGATTGGTCGGTCGGTTGTTGTTGTTGTTGTAGTTGTTGTTGTTGTTATTGAGTTTAATCATTCTGAGGGGATAAAACAACATAAAACATCATATTTATTTCACTGAAGTGGGTGGATGGGTGTTGCAGACTGGTAGAAGGAAATTCGAGGTGTCGAACATTTCTCATTTTCTCCGACGTACATGTTTAAACGAGATCAAACGTGAGAATAGTGAAACACTAAAGTCTTAGTCCCCTTTCTCGTCAGTGGCTTATCGTTACTCCATGTTACCCCAAAAAACCCAAACGGGATTTTCAGATAACTTGTGATGTTCCTGTATCGCAAAGGAAAATCTTGGGGTGAATATCCCTCAGCTCGTTATGGGATTCCCTGCTCTCACCTTTTTTCATGTCGATGTTTTTTGTTTTTTTTTCTTCAAAAAAAGCATCGGAAAGAAAATAAATTGAGTGAGAAAATAAACATGATGCACATGTAATTCCACGATATCTACAATACGACCGAACAAACGTATTCATTAAATAATTCAATGCACATTCATATTCGCTTTGATCTCACGGAAGTTAAAAAGCGCGGGAGCGAGTTTTGAAGTTGTGGCGAAATGGTGCAGTTGTTCATCCAAACGTACGTGCAACTCCAACTTTATCATCTCTTGTTCTAAACTATTAACCACCGGGTTGCTCTCCTGAAATAGTTGACAGGTAAACTTACTCAAATTGCTCTGCACCGACTCGTCTCTCAAGATATCCCTTTTATGAGACACTTTTTAAACATTCCTGCCTCCCTGTCGCTTCACTTCGAGCACATTCTGCTGCATCGATCTATAAATCCAGCAATCTGTTGTGTGTGTGTGTCTGTGTGCGTCCGTCCTTCCGTCACCGCTGTTTTCTCGACAACCACTGGTCCGATCTAATTGAAACTTGCCAGCTATATTGCTGGGGACCTGAGTATGTGCCTTTTCAAGGTTGGTTATTAATTGGACAAGTGGTTCCCAAGTATGGCCATTTATTTACCAAACCAATGACAGGACATGTTGCTGCGTCGGCGTGGCCGATGGGGACGGTGCCTTAGTTCCCGTGGCGTAGGAGTGGCAATGGTCAATGGCAGCGAATGTCATGGCAAGCAAAGACAGGGAGGTAAACTTGATTTTAATTAACTCTGTGTGTGGAAGTATCACAGCAGTTGTTACTTCAATGAAAGCGATAATTCGTGGAATGCATGTGAACATTCCGTACGGGCACGCACTACTTCCGGATAGTGATGACTTCTGTATTCTAATAATTTCTCGATTTCTTATGCGCATTATAGATAAACACAATACCCCAATCTAGTCGTCATTTACGAGAGCGAAGGAACGGCCTGTTGGTTGTTGTTTCTGGCTCGCGGTTTGAAAGTTTTTTTTTTTTTGTTTGCACGTTCGGCCACGCACGTACGGACACGTACTAGTGTTGATAAAATCCAGGAAATGGACAACTACAGTCAATTACATGAAAAACTGAAATCTTTAGACACATTTAACAAAACACATGAACGAGACAAAGAGGGAAACGAGCGAGTTCGGACTCAGTCTCTCCTCATGACAGTGACGTTTCTAAGTCTGTCCTCGACACAGATTTCTCTATTTGATGAGTGTCATGTCGTGGGGGAAGAATGGCGGCCCCGAGGGGCTTGATCAGCACCCTTTGGTCCTCAAACTCCATATTCTTGGTTTCTGACCACATCTCTGATTTCTCACCAACTTCTCTCAGCAATGAGACATGCTCCCTGGGTTTGCAACTCTTCTTCATTACAAACGAGTATATACAGTCGGTCGCTTCACTGACAGGAACTGAGAGGGGAAGTGAGAGGGAGGAGAGGATGAGAGAGGTTGGGGGGATGAGAGAGGGGGGGGAGGAATGAGAGAGGGGGGGGAGGGATGAGAGAGGAGGTGGGAGGGATGAGAGAGGAGGGGGAGAGGATGAGAGCGGAGGGGGGAGGGATGAGGGGGATGAGGAGGAAGGGAGGGATGAGGGAGGGGGGAGGGATGAGGGAGGGGGGAGGGATGAGTGGATGAGGGAGGGGGAGGATGAGGGAGGGGGGAGGATGAGGGAGGAGGAGGAGAGAGGGGAGGGGAGGGGATGAGGGAGGGAGGAGGGGGAGAGGAGGAGGGGGAGGGAGGGGGAGGGGAGGGGAGGGAGGGGGGAGGAGGGGAGGGAGGGGAGGGAAGGGGGAGGGAGGGGGGAGGGATGAGGTGGGATGAGGGAGGGGGAGGGAGGGAAGGGATGGGATGAGGGAGGGAGGAGGAGGAGGGAGAGGAGGAGGGATGAGGAGGGGGGAGGGGAGGAATGAGTGGGGAGGATGAGGGGGACCGATTAGGGAGGGAGGGTGAGAGAGGGGAGGAGGAGAGGGAGGAGGAGTGGGGGAGAGGAGGGGGTGGGGGAGAGGGAAGGAGGGGGAGGGTAGCAAAGACGGAGGGAGGGAGCGAGGAAGGAGGGAGGAAGAAGGAAGAGTGAGGATGGGGGGGAAGGGAAGACAGCGTGGGGTGAGAGGAAGAGAAGACAGCGTGGGTGAGAGGAAGGGAAGACAGCGTGAGGTGAGAGGAAGAGAGACAGTGTGAGGTGAGAGGAAGTGAAGACAGTGTGAGGTGAGAGGAAGTGAAGACAGCGTGAGGTGCAGAGGAAGTGTAAGACAGCGTGAGGTGAGAGGAAGTGAAGACAGCGTGAGGTGAGAGGAAGTGAAGACAGCGTGAGGTGAGAGGAAGTGAAGACAGCGTGAGGTGAGAGGAAGAGAAGACAGCGTGAGGTGAGAGGAAGTGAAGACAGCGTGAGGTGAGAGGAAGTGAGACAGCGTGAGGTGAGAGGAAGTGAAGACAGCGTGAGGTGAGAGAAGTGAAGACAGCGTGAGGTGAGAGGAAGAGAAGACAGCGTGAGGTGAGAGGAATGAGAGACAGCGTGAGGTGAGAGGAAGTGAAGACGCGTGAGGTGAGAGGAAGTGAAGACAGCGTGAGGTGAGAGGAAGTGAAGACAGCGTGAGGTGAGAGGAAGGAAGACAGCGTGAGGTGAGAGGAAGAGAAGCAGCGTGAGTGAGAGGAGTAGACAGCGTAGGTGAGAGGAAGAGAAGACAGCGAGGTGAGAGGAAGTGAAGACAGCGTGAGGTGAGAGGAAGTGAAGACAGCGTGAGGTGAGAGGAAGAGAAGACAGCGTGAGGTGAGAGGAAGTGAAGACAGCGTGAGGTGAGAGGAAGAGAAGACAGCGTGAGGTGAGAGGAAGAGAAGACAGCTAGGTGAGAGTAAGTGAAGACAGCGTGAGGTGAGAGGAAGTGAAGACAGGTGAGGTGAGAGGAAGTGAAGACAGCGTGAGGTGAGAGGAAGTGAAGACAGCGTGAGGTGAAGAAGGAAGACAGCGTGGTGAGAGGAAGTGAAGACAGCGTGAGGTGAGAGGAAGTGAAGACAGCTGAGTGAGAGTGAAGAGAAGACAGCGTGAGGTGAGAGGAAGAGAAGACAGCGTGAGGTGAGAGGAAGTGAAGACAGCGTGAGGTGAGAGGAAGTGAGACAGCGTGAGGTGAGAGAAGTGGAAGACAGCGTGAGGTGAGAGGAAGTGAAGACAGCGTGAGTGAGAGGAAGAGAAGAACAGCGTGAGGTGAGAGGAAGAGAAGACAGCGTGAGGTGAGAGGAAGTGAAGACAGCGTGAGGTGAGAGGAAGTGAAGACAGCGTGAGGTGAGAGGAAGAGAAGACAGCGTGAGGTGAGAGGAAGAGAAACAGCGTGAGGTGAGAGGAAGTGAAGACAGCGTGAGGTGAGAGGAAGAGAAGACAGCGTGAGGTTGAGGAAGTGAAGACAGCGTGAGGTGAGAGGAAGTGAAGACAGCGTGAGGTGAGAGGAGTGAAGACAGCGTGAGGTGAGAGGAAGTGAAGACAGCGTGAGGTGAGGAGAAGGGAAAGACAGCGTGAGGTGAGAGGAAGTGAAGACAGCGTGAGGTGAGAGGAAGTGAAGACAGCGTGAGTGAGAGGGAAGAGAAGACAGCGTGAGGTGAGAGGAAGAGAAGACAGCGTGAGTGAGAGGAAGTGAAGACAGCGTGAGGTGAGAGGAAGTGAAGACAGCGTGAGGTGAGAGGAAGTGAAGACAGCGTGAGGTGAGAGGAATGAAGACAGCGTGAGGTGAAAGGAAGATGAAGACAGCGTGAGGTGAGAGGAAGAGAAGACAGCGTGAGGGAGAGGGAAGTGAAGACAGCGTGAGGTGAGAGGAAGTGAAGGACAGCGTGAGGTGAGAGGAAGTGAGAGACAGCGTGAGGTGAGAGGAAGAGAAGACAGCGTGAGGTGAGAGGAAGTGAAGACAGCGTGAGGTGAGAGGAGAGCCTGACAGCGTGAGGTGAGAGGAAGTGAAGACAGCGTGAGGTGAGAGGAAGAGAAGACAGCGTGAGGTGAGAGGTAGTGAAGCTAACAGAGAGAAAATGTTGTGCTTTATGAACAACACAAACACAACACTATATATACATATAAACCCCTCAAAAAAAGTTTGGAAACTCAAGTTTGATCGATTATATATCTCTCTTGTTATTGTGCTGTCATCACTATGTTTGGTATCATTAGAAAGCCTGTTTATTTCTCTTTACAATTATACCCAATTTGTTATGATTATGTAATCATGGAGTGTGCAGTACATCAGAATATGGGGCAAGGTCAAAAGTGAAAAGTTGCAAAATGCACTGTTATTGTCATGCAGTGCATTCTTCTTTGTTTGAAGGAGAGAGTGTGATTTTAATGAATGGTTGTAAGGCTATTGTGTTTCCAGGTGGTCATCCATGAATGCCAACAAATATAGTGATGACAGCACAATAACAAGAGAGATATATAATCGATCAAACTTGAGTTTCCAAACTTTTTTGAGGAGTTTATCTACACATATATATATATTGGTGCTTGGCCGGTATGGGCAGTTTTTGTAAATTGGCAGATCGTAGTCTGTGTGATAACTGACTGCAATGTGTACTGTATACAACCCCAAAACCTTGAGGAGCTTTCACCCTTGTTTTGGGGGAATTTAAATAAAGAAATTAAAAAAAAACAATGTTGCATTATAGACTTTTCAAGGAGATATGCATAAACATTAATCTTTATGACAGCTGTCAATCGTCACGTGTCGGGTGGAAAAAATTTAGCCTTCGAATTTAGAATACATGTTAATACGGCAAACGGCTCGGAAATCGGGTGTTATCAAATGTATATTTGCTTTGAAACTCACAAAGAGAAACCATACAACCTTTGTGAAGCACACACAGTTCGTATAAAATATCCAAATGCTTTGGAAACAGTCACGAGGACAAAGGAAAACATGATCGCTTGTACACTGCTGAGGTTAAAAGTTAAAACCTCCACCACCCATCATCATCATCATCATCATCATCATCATCATCATCATCATCATCATCATCATCTACAGGATGAAACTTTGCCACCACGGCACCCATAATCAAGCATGCAGGCATGCACACACACCTGCAGAGTCCCTTTACAGATCCAAATCTACCCAGAGGTACCACATCCGTGTCCGCTGTCTACGTACCTCTGCCTTGTAGCAACTGCCGACTGTACATCCCAATCGGGACACGAACTGTACCACTTTTCGACTGTAGGGCACTCGGTAAGTGGCTTAAGAACTCAAGCAAGCACTCCAATAAAATGGTCGATGAGGAACAGTTGGCTTGGCAAGTGATGGCAAGATGATTGGTCATGGCACATACCCGCAGAAAACAAAGCACCACCAATTTCTTAACATTTTCAGATTTCACTCCCGATTTCAAGTTATTCACTTCACATGATCCGGTCTTCCAAACTCAAATTATATTTCGATTATACACTTTAATTAGTCCGTGAGAGTGAATCATAGAAAATTGCATCATATAATGCATGAAATCGCTGCAAGCTCTGAATTTAAAAACTATAGCACTTACAAAAGCGATGTATGTAGGAATTTGCAGGTATGTAGATGAGGCATTCGATGATATGAGTGAGGAAAGTGAAAAAAAAAACATTTTCAGCGCTTTACCATCCATAAACCGTTGCGGCTGTTCCACAATTCAAGGCATTGTTGAGCAGGCCGAACAAAATGGCGAATACCCAGTGAGAGAGAGAGAGAGAGAGAGAGAGAGAGAGAGAGAGAGAGAGAAGAGAGAGAGAGAGAGAGAGATGACCAAGGATGCGCCTTTAGACCCCGAGGGAGAGCGATGTGGCCAAGGATGCGTCTGATAAAGGATATAATTAAATAAGGCTGTTAATTATGTTCAAACCGGGTGTTTAATTTAATTTTAGCTCTTATATGAGCCTCAACAATGTATACGAAAAAAAAAAATACCCAAACACCCAATTTTCACTCATGCACTACCTTCGAGTTCCCTTAGTGCACATGCAAAGGAGACACATACAGTTATGGAGTTATGGAGGAGACACACACACACACACACACACACACACACACACACACACACACACACACACACAACACACACACACACACACACACACACTGATCATGCTGACATTTATTAGTATAGATTTACACGAGGTTTATCACAAATTGATGACAGTCAGCATTACTGTCCATGTTGTACCCTCAATGTCAGAATTGGCATACGTTCTAGTGTCAATCCTCCTCCCCACACAGTTTTTGGTCAAAACCCCCAAGTCCAAGTACCTTCTTCACCCAAGCTATTCGGGTTGTGGTCTCTCAAGCAGGGTACAACAATATTTTCTCTCAAAAGTTATCACAGTTTATGGGGAGAACAGACAAAAGATGCACACAAAACATGGTCAAGTAGACAGAGACAGGACTAAACCGAGAGCGAGAAAACACCTTACCCCATGCAGTGTTGAAGTATATAATTAAATTTAAATATAATAAAGATTTTAAAGTTCGTATAAATAAATTAATTCTGGAACTTTGCCGCCGTTGACACAGTGGCTCTTACACCACCCCATGTAACATGTTACATTAGTTCTTTGTGCCTGTTGTTTGTGTCCTTTATGACATCCTTAAAAACAGTAAAGTTTCCTGTTTGGAATGATTTTCAATTTTGTCTGACTGCCAGGCAGGCAGAAAGAGTAAAAAATATCTCACTCCTCTCTGCGCGTGCGTGATTGGGATGAATTCAGAGCCAAAGTTCTGCAAAGAAACTACAGGGTGCTCCGATTCATGCTCAAAATATAACATTCAATTTAAAGAAGTTGTTCCTCGATTATAAACTGACGTTTGCGGACAGACAGACACACGTGAACCAATTGCTTAACCCCGTTTTTCACTTTGCGTGTGTGGGATAAATATAAAACGAAAACATTTAAAACCCAATAGACATCACCACGTTGTACATTAGAGGATATTCTCCATCATTTTTCACCCTTGAGTTTATATCAACACATTATGTCATTGTGCTTCATAGGGATAGAGAGGGGTTAGCCGGAGATTGGTTGTTGCTGGAGCTTCAGGGGCAACTGGCGTCCCGGCAGGGTGGAGGACTTGGTGGTTGCCTTTTGGGAGATCTGCATTACACCCACGAGGTATGTCTACGTGTGTGTGT
>CM068960.1:63012273-63029426 GCA_035128595.1 Eptatretus atami | reverse complement strand
TTGAGAAAGTCGGCAGAGACCCTGAAGAGGAACCGCCACCGTCGCTCAAGAACCGGAAGCGGAAGTCAACATAGGGTAAATAAACCCTCAGAAGACCCCCTTACTGTAGATCAAAAACCCCTCTCACTGGAATATAAGTAACCCAAACCTCTTACACACCGGTTACTGTGATCGATCTGTTTGTCTGTTTCTCTTCTTTTCATGTTTGTTCATTCCCTTTGTTCGTATATTGTATCTATCTGTTGCCCTGCTGTCAGTTTGTTGCCATTTGACCGTCACCTCGCTATTTATTTCATGAGCCTCGACTCAACCTTGTATAAAAAAAAATCTGAAATATTTAGTTTGTTGCTGAAACAAAGTAAAGGAAGGAAAATCTGAGAAAATAGTTTATCTTACTTATGCGCTTGCTTGCATTTACCGTAAACAAATGGTGAATTCAATTGTGCTTGTGCTGGCTGCAAAGGGAGAAACTATAAGGATCACTTTTCTCACGCCGTCAGACACAGAGGGCTGTCGAAACAGTTTTATTGGTTAGGATTACTTTCAATCCTGGAGGGGTCACCACTCCAACACAGGGAAGTCAAGGCACAAATTTGCAATTTGTTCAGGGTGCTGGCGATAGCTCGCCTACTTTTCATGAATGACACAATGGTATCTTTAACACCCACCAACTAATGCCAGAAGACGGAACGCTCAGTTTAACGTCCATCCGAGGGACAGTACACACATACCTCGCCCTGCCTTCCAGACACCAGGTTGACAGTTTATAGCTAAGCCGAGATTCAAACCCAGGCTAGACAGCTTAGATGCCAATGTGCGTACCTCCAGTTCTGAGCTACCAGCCCGAGAACCTACGAGTCAAAAAATATTTCTTAGCAAGTTTACTGCAAGGACGTTTTCTTGAAAAGTTTACATCAAATGTTTCTATAATGCTGGCATTCTTTAGAAAATAATCCGAAGATAACTAGAATCGTAAGACTTTCGTGTTCTTGTAACATCTAGCCGAGGGAAATGGAGTGTGTGAAGAACCAAATCACAAGGATGAAAAGAAAAAGCAATTCACACGAGAGATTGTTTTTAAAGGCAACAGAATGAGAAGCCCATTGTAAAAATAAATAAATAATTACATTGAACAAAGTTTTAGTTTTAAAACTTACTTCTACGGGTCAAAAGTTGTCTTTGACACTTTCAAAAGCAGTGCATGTTCTGTACCGCCCACTTTCTCACCTGAACATCACCACCCACGCCTCCCACTGTTGGGTCTTCCTCTAAAACCTTGACCATCTCTACAGTGGCTGCAGGGTCCAGTACTGTGTCAGAATCGCATACCTGCATGAACAAAGGAGGAGAAAATACACATAAACTGTGACGATGAACCACGAACATGGTGTCTACACTTTTGAACACTTCGACAATGTGAATGGTAATTTACTGATGTACACTCGTGTTACACTTTGACTAATAAAGTACGAGCAGCAACAAAACCTCCAAAACAATCCAATCTAAGATCTGCACAAAATCTTGGAAAGCATAATTCAGTACGATCCAAAATGTACAAATTCCAATGATCATGTACGTATCTTACATGTTATAGCTTTATTTGGAAACAACCAAAGTTTCAAGGAGGTCCTGCCAGGAATACACACTGCATTAAAACATTTCTTTAAATGAATCTTCGCCCACTACTTCATGAGACGTCTGACTTGTCCAATTCAATGGCAATGGCAAAAGTACTCCAGCTGGAAGTGCCACCTCCTGGTTATCATACCCGGCAAAGGCCAGAGACCGTACGATAAATGCCACAGCAGTGCGAAACTCAACAGGACAGGTTCCAGCACTGACATAACAGTGACTAGCACTGTATTTCAGAGACATGTAAGTTCTTTGGTCGTTTACACGTAGGTCGACACGGATCTGCGCGCTCACCTTATATTCACTGTCATTCTTAGGCATGTAACTTTTCTCGATTTAGCCGGTACACTCCAGAGTAAATTTGCATCGTTTATGTTTTGTGAGATTGTGATGCAGCTATTGCTGAGATTAATAGCATAAATGCACTTAGGATGCTGAGATCACACAAGCTCCTGTGCTTTACACCAATGCTACTTAATGTTGATGATACAGCCCAAAAGAGGCGGATGAAGCTTTTCCTCCTTGTGTTTACTCTTGTGCGTGTAACATTGCTTCCTGCAAGCTAAGCACACAGGATTGACTGTGTTTAAATCGGGCCCAAAGTTCTTTTGTAATATAGGTACTGCATAATAGTGCCTCACATAAACCTGCCTCACAAAAGAGGATTAACATGGTGGGGCTGGGAGAGGTGGGATTTTGAAAGTTTGAGAGAGAGGGAGGGTTAGAGTGATAGATAGAGTAAGGATAGGAAAGTTGATTCAAGACCTACCCCCACCCCCACCTCTCTCCATGTTACAAACAGTTACTAGCTGGCTGGAGATTCCAACCAAGGCTAGACGGCTCAAGGACGAGTGTGCATGCCCCTCCAATGTTTCCTGCAAGTTCAAAAACTGTGATCTTTACTAAACATTGAGGACAAGACAAGATCAAGTCTTCATAAAACATTGCAGTTATATCGATCGGGAGAGTCCAGAAAACTCGGCTTTTGTTTCAAAGTATTTACGTAAATAGGGACTTTTCCAAGCGAAGAGAAGCACAAGACATGAACCTCCAAAACCTCAAGAAAAATGTGCCATAAAAGGAGTGACTGATGAGAAGCAGTCACATGATGATGCTCTTCAAAAGCACATTAAGATATATCTCAAATTACCTACATGTTCTTGAACAGATGATCCTCCAGCCAAACGTTTGCACTTTATATTGTTTTGAATTGTCTCTTAACTTTACAGCAGGATAATTTAGCGGTATTAGGCTCTTATGGTCCTACCTTTGATTGAGCAAAATTGGATTGGAGTAAACTGCCATTTTCCCTGCAAGAGCGAGACTCATGGAAGAGCAAGGCTAAATTGATAGTGGGGGCAGCGGGGCAACAATTGGGCACAACTAGAAAGGGATTAAATGAACACAAAAGGAAGAAAGAGAATGAAAGGAAACACTAAAACCAGCAAGTAAGAGCGATGGGCGAGAAAGCTCAATGAGGATATAATAAAAATCAAGGGTTAGGACGGGGGATGACACGAGGAGGTGGTGCACCGCCTGCTTGAAACTCCGGAGGGTAGAGTGGGAAAGAATGTCCTCTGGAAGGCGGTTCCATAGATGGGAGAAACGAGGAACAAAGGAGTTGAGGTGTGAAGTCAGTCTGGAGTATGGAAGTTTAACCAGGAGATGATTATGGAAAGAACGTGCACATCCTGGAGTGAGGGGGAAGGTCAGAGGACTGAGAGTGCAGAGGGAGCAATGTTGGAGAAGAGGTAGTAGAAAGCAGAGAGACTACCGATCTGCCTGCAATGTGAAAGCAACAAACCTTGTGATTCCACGGCCCCGTTGCAGGAGATTCTAATAATGTTGAGACTTTTAGATTCCACAGAATCCAGGAGAAACAGATGTGATGCTGGGGTGCCAGAGCTACACACAAAGGCCTTGTGGACTGTGAGTAGCTCTCATTTTCCAAGGAAAGACTTGGATCGACAGAGGATGCCCAGTTCACGACTGGCTTTGGAGGCAAGCTTTGCTATGTCATCGGTCCATGAAAGGTCATGGCTGATGGTAAGGCCTAGAAGTTAAAGAGACAACCTCTTCCAGTGGCTGATGAGGGAAATAGACAGGTGGGTTAGTCTGACGATCCTTCCGCAGCGACAGGGTGAGACAGTGAGATTTTCCAGGATTGAAGGACATGTTCCATTTATCAGACCAGCATCAAATCAATTCCAGATTTGGAGAGTGACGCAGCTGCAGTCTGCCTCACAGTGGGATTGGGTTCTGCACGATACAATGTGGAGTCTCTGAGGACACAGGCATTCTAGAAGAGGACACTGTATTGTGGAACATGCTGTTCTTTGGAGAAAAGAGAAAGCCAGCTGTCCGATCTTCAATGTGGGATTTGTTAGTCTAACCAATTTCATCTTTCAGACAAGTATGCCTCTGGGAAGATATACTCGAAGTTCTCTAAATGGGTTGAGTGTAGAGTTTAAAAAATGTTTCGGTTCATGGAAAACTGATCATATTGCATCCTTAAAACTCTTTATTGTACACAGATTTAGGCAAATGGAAAAGTGAGGTGACAGAGGGTAAGATAGTCTGACAGTGGGACAACACGCAGAACAACAAAGGGACGAAGAAACAGGAGGAGGGGAGAGAAGAGGGAGGGAAACATAATAATGTAGAAGTATAAAGGGAGATCATGTAGAGGTAGGGACAGTTAATAAGGGTAGAAAAGATAATGGGTACAGTATGAAGGATTACCTGAGATGGCGGTGTACTGCCAACATCTGGAAGGAAACTCTGAAAAGCTCTTTTGAGTCTACAAATGCTAATATGGTACGTTGAAAGTCTATGAATAGTGAGCTTTCAAGAAGAGATAAGATCACATGATCTACATGATCTAAATCTGATCAAACAAGTAGAAGTGCGTGGAACAGAAATGGCACAAATGATCATATTCTTGGAGATAAGTCAATGACGACATTACATATTTGGTATAGAGAAAGATAAGAGTGAGAGACTTTAAAAAGAAAAGGTAAGTAAAGAAGAATCGTGTTAAGCATTGCAATTTATGGACAGAAAGGCATTTTTAAAGGAAAAAAATGAAAAAAAATTAAGTAAATGCATGTTAGTGATGTTTTTCTTTCTTCGTTTGGATGCAACACAAGGCTGCAGGGTAACATCATTAGCTGAGGGCCGCTGATGCAATACCCTCTGCTGGTAAGGGTAGGAATTTGGAGTTTAGCCATGATGCCGGTGATAGCTTCCCTACTCTTTGCGAAGGCCACCATGGGATCTTTAACGTCTACCAATGAATGCTGGCAGATGGGACGCCCATTTGACAACTCATTTTCCTGTACACAAACCTTAGCCGAAAGTAAAAGCGACGTGAGAGGGTAGAAGACACTGCCTGACACAGTGGGACAACATGCAGAACTCGAACAGCACTTGGTAGAGTGCATACCTCCGCCAAGCTGAACACTTTTTATGCTTTGTATCGCACTGTTAGGCCGGATATGAATCCGAACCTGAAACAAAATCGAATCGGCTTGTTCTTATCACCTTCCCAACTCATCCACCAAGTTGGAAATATCATGCTCGATATAGTTTTTGGCCCCATCTCTCAATTATGAAGAGGTCAGGTCAGGTATGGGAGCATGTGCCAGAACAGCGCGTCGCTGCGTTCACTTTCCGCCGGTATTCCCAGGGGCCTCCGTCTGGCCATCCCCCAGGCAGATGCCAGGCCCATCCCCATCTCCTTGAGATGATGGTCAACCTGCTGCAACCACGAGGCACGTGGTCGGCCCACTGGCCTCCTCCACTCATGAGACTCCCTCGCTGAAGAGATCTGGTGAGCAGGATCAGGTCAGGAAAACGAGCCACATGTCCATACACCGCAACTGACGCTCACGGACTATGCAGGTAACAAATCTCATCCGAGTCTCTCTCAGCAACCGCTCGTTGGACACAAAATCCGACCAGCGATAGCCAAGGATTCTCCGAAGAGACCTGGTACCAAAGGAATTAAGTCTCCGTTCAGATCCTTGGTCAGAGTCCAAGTCTCGCATCCATAGAGCAAGACTGGAAGTACCAAAGACCTGAAGACTCGGACTTTCGTCCCCCGCACAGGTACCGACAGCGCACACCCATGATCCAGTGAATCCATGATCCCCAGCCCGACCCAGACGTCTATTGACCTCTGACTCACAGCCAGCAGAGACATGAATATCACTGCCAAGGTAAGTGAATCTCTCCACGACCTCAACATCCTCACCACAAACAGACACAGACAGGACAGCAGCATCAAAGATGTCACCGAAAGCCTGGATCTTAGTTTTGACCCAAGAAACCCGTAATCCCAGCGGCTCCGACTCCTCATTCAGCACCTCGAGGGCCCCCAAAAGGATATCTAAAGTCTCCGCAAAGATGACTGCATCATCTGCAAAATCAAGGTCCGGTCCAAAAATCAAGGTCCAAAAAAAACCTTGATTATGAAGAATCACTTTAAAAATTTAAAAATTCTCGCATCCGGATCCGAATTTGGATCTTCGCCAAAATCAAATCAATTCTTCCTTGTCACACACCAAATTTGTCCAGTAAGTTTCATGTGAATCCATCAACAACGTTTTGAGATATCCTGCTCACAGACAAACAGGCAGACAGACAGGGATGAAAACATAACCTCCGTCAACCTTCAATGACGGAGGTAACCAGAACAGCACTCGGTACATACCTCTGCCAGGCTGAACATTTCACGTTTTGTTTTCCACCGATAGGTTGGATCTACACCCGGACCATAACCACAATTGAATCGGCTTGTTATTGTCACCTACCCAACTCAACCACCAAGTTTTGTCAAAACACGTCCATAACTTTTTGAGATATCATACCACATATTATTTTTGGCCCAATTTCTTAATGGTGAAGAATCAGGTAAATAATTCGAGCATCTGGATCCAGATCTTCACCAAAATCGAATCAATGCTTTCTTGTCACACACCCAACCTGACCCCCAAGTTTCGTCCGAATCCGTCCGCAATGTTTAGAGATATTCTGCTCACAGACAAACAAACAAACACACAACCAGGGGTGAAAACAATACCTCCTTCCACCTTTGGTGACGGAGGCAACAACAAAACGATGAAGAAAATGTAAGAGGGGGGATAAGAGGGAAGGAAACAACAATCTGTAAGTAGAAGGGGAGATCATGGAGAGGTAGGGACAGTTAATGATGGTAGAAAAGATAATGTGCATGGATAAAGGATTATCTGAGATGGCGGTGTACGGCCAACATCTGGAGGGAAACTCTGAAAAGCTCTTTTGAGTCAAAATGCTAATATGGTATGTTGAAGGTCTATGAATAGTGAGCTTTCAACAAGAGATTAGATCACATGATCGAAATCTGATCAAATAAGTAGAAGTGTGTGCAACAGAAATGGCACAAATAATCATATTTTATTATTATTGTTATTATTATTATTATTATTGATAAGTCTTTGATAACATTACAAGTTAGGTATAGAGAAGGATAAGAGTGAGAGACTTCAAAAAGAAAAGGCAAATAAGGAAGACATAGGAGTAATGGATTTAAAAAGGAAAAAAAAAAAAAACTGAAATAAATAAAGTAATCGCATGTCAGTGAAGTGCAGAATCAAAATAAAACAAAAAAACGAAAAGTTAAATCATCAGAGATGAGTACGGAGGTTACAGAATGACTGTAAAGCCAAACACAACATATCGATATTGTACCAGAACTCTGGCAACAACACAGACTGGCAGTGAAAAGAAAAAGGCAACCGCTGCCAAGTAATACGTAAGAGCTGCCACAAAAATCTGTTCCAAATTCGGCAAAATGTGGATCAGGCCATAATAAAGAATATCATCGACGAGATACCTTCATGGGTCTAAAAGCTCCGTACAATGCCAAACGACATGCTACCAGATACCAATGTACCGTGTGTAGACCATTTCACTTACGAGCAGAAGCCCGGGGTAAAGATACCACGATATAAAAGAAGTAAGTCTTTTATTATCGCGCTGGTTGAAAGAAGTCAAAAAATGCTGGAGTGATTGAGGTCGCGGTCTGTTGCCTAAACACCACCCAGGTTCAATTCCTTTTTTTGTCTGGTTGTAAAAAATATAATTTTGATTAATTTGAAGCAACTTTTACCCTGCTTAATTTTTTTCTCTCTGAGGAGTGTTTCCGTATTTCAGGGTGGGACAGACAGACAGACAGACAGACAAACAGCATTAGCCGACTGTATCGATTGTTAAAATTTAATTTGTTTTCAATCAGCGATGTTCATTTTATTCAGGCAGGCCACTGTATTTCATCAAGGTGTGTCAATGAGGTCAAAAACGTCCCCTACTTAATGAAATTAAAACAAAGTTGGAAGAACTCAACCCAGAGGTGAACACGCAAATAATGTACCCTGAAAAGGAGATGATAATCTGGGAACCCCATGTAATAGCATTAGTTCGTGGATGCTAAAGATCCCACGGTATTCTTCATGAAGACTATGTGAGTTATCACCGGCACCCCTGGCTAATTTCCTGTCACCTTCAGTCGAACATCAGCCCTGAGCAGCCTGTTTATGAAAGACTCGAGCCAAAAACATTTCACGGCCAACCCCACAACAAGGTGTGAACAATCGGGGCTCGTAAAGTAGTAGTTGTTCATTTGATCTCAACAGTGTTCAGTGTAAAGTTATTCATCCCAACAAGTGCCGCGTCTCATTCCCACAGAAGGTGAATGGAGCTCACCTTCAGAGTGTACCAACTAAAGCAAGCTGGATTGAATGCAAGAGAACATCTGTAGGAGGAAAGGTAGTACGAGGTGATGGTCCATATCCAGAGCCCAGGTTTCCTCTGAACTCAGATCTAGTACAAACAACTCCAGCTCAAAATCCTACGGCACATGCAACAAATATGGTGCTTTTCACTGTCATTATCAGTGGCCTGTACTTTTTGCGTAAAGCAGGAGCCTATGCTTTTGGATGCTGTGCTCATGCAGTATCCATTTGTCCTATGGTTCGTGGACTTTGCCAGGTATGAAAACAAGGAGGAAGCTTGGATCAGAGTTGAACATTTTGCCAAAGTGGCAAGGAATCATCACCATTTGCCTGAAAGCCCTCAGTCTGGAATGTTTGTGGAACATTAATGCTGGACACGTAACATACACTATAGCTGGTTTTGTGATGCAGAATTATAGTATCGCAAACCTCTATTATACTACGTCACCTACTAATACAGTAATCAATGGTTTTGCAATATTTTACCCTCATCACAGTATCCATAATAGTATATAAGGAAAAACATATTAACATCACCTACTATATATAAGGAAAAGCATTCCACCTCACTTTAGAGGTTACATTTTTAACACATTATCAGTAGTTACTTACACTAAGTTTAGAACTGCCAGATAAGGTCGTTTTCCGGTCTTGGAAAAAAAACCAAAAAAACTCGAGCACTCTTCGGAACCGTTATGATTAGGAGGATCGTTAAAAAGGTTCTATGAACATGACACTCAGTAGCCCAAGACAGATCAAGAAAGTATACCGAGGTACATATATATATATATATATTTATGCATTTTCAGAGAAAAAAGGCACATCCAACCAAAAAAGTAACTAGATCTATGTATCTTTCCAATCTAGTAATGATTAGCAGGGATTAGTCGGGTCGGGACATTATCAGCATTAGCAGGGGTACGGTAATGAAGAGCAGAGTAGATCTAGTTACATAATTATTGGTTGGATGCACCTTTTTGTCTAAAATAATTTTTTTTAAAAAAATGGATATTTAGATATTTTCTTTCTCATGATATATACATGTATATGGAAAATGAAAAAGTTGGCGTTTTGTTAAACTAATGTCTCGTTCGAACAATTCTCCAAACATTCCACCCCTATCCCTTTCCACGGCAGCACAATGATCCGCCCCCATATTGTTTCACAGGGAGCTTCCCTTCCCTTTTTGATTTGATTTTGATGTACCATACTCTTTGCAGAGTATCAGTGATGCTGAATAAGTTTCTTGGCAAGGGTTATACTGGGTGGTTTGCCTTTGCATTCCCAGCATTGTTTGGCCATGTCCCATACTTTTAAAATGCTGAATATCAGCAAGGAATCAGCAGGTACCATTTCATTTTATAGTCTTTCATATGACTCAGCAGGGGTTTGAACCACTGACCTCCCATACTCAGGACAGACGCTCAAACCATTACACCACCAGTCTGGCTTCCTTTTGCTTCACAAAGCATAAATAAAGTAATTTCCAGGAAATGTGTTTAAAATTTATTTTCTCCCCCTCCTCTCCTGTCTCTCTCTCCCCTCCCTCCCCTCCCTCCCCATCCTCCTCCCAACCCACTTCCTTGACATCCTCCTCTTTCCCTCTCTTTCTCTATGTGCATTTTATCATAATGAAATGTGTATAATATATATATATATAATTTTACATTCTGCTTTCAACTTCACATTGTCAATAAGCATTGATCAGGATCTATAGTCTATTGTTCAATTTTAATTATTATGGTAAGATTGGGGCTGAAAGGACAGCTCAGAGTTAGTGGACTCAAATATTGAGCTGGCTAGTCTGGGGTCGATTCCTGACCTGAGTATAAACATAGGATTGAGGCTTCATATAGGCAAGGAGTTTGATCCCAAACTCCACAGTCTATCAAATGGATATTAAGCTAGCTCGCCTGTCTGCGAGCATTTGTCGATTGTGGGAGATGGTGGATTTTAAAGACCCCACAGTGTCTTGACCGAGAATAGGCAAGGCATTGCCAAGCACCATGGACAAATTCCAAATTCCTACTCTGTCTCACTGGTTGGAAGGCAAAGGCAAAATGCTGATGCAAAAATGTTTGTTTTAGGAAACTTTTAATTCATACTAATTCTCATTCAAGAACTTTGATGTTGAGGGCCAAAAGACTCCTTTTGCTCGAGGGCCCAGAATACTGTCAGTCCGCCACTCAAGCAAATCACTCTTTGAGATTTCTTTGGCACCCTGGAAGGGCCTTGGAGTCACCGATCATCATCTTAAGACTATACTAAGAAAGAAGACTCCTTTAAATTGAAAAAAACAAAAATCTGAATGTATGTACATACAGGTCGTGGACAAAAACAAGTGGAAACACCTGGATAAATGAGGGACACCAAGCAACGGCTTCCACACAGGTGTCGCCCACATGTTAATAAAGCAAATAACATCCCAGCATGCTTAGGGTCATGTATAAAAATGCTGCACAGGCCTGGTTGCCCTATAATTATGGCTAGCATGGCTACAAGAGGAGACCCCCTTCCCCCCAATGCCCCCATCCACAGAGCATATTTGGTCATCCAATGGATTGATGAACATGACACTGATGTTATCCATGTCATGGCTTTCTCAGACACCACATCTGAACCCAATCAAGCTTTTATGGGATATTTTGGAATGACACCTAAGACGGCGTTTTCCACCTCCATCAAACAGGTGTGAGTTGATTAACTTTCTCATGGAAGAATGGTGCTGCATCCCTCCTGCAGAATTCCAGACACTGGTGGACTCTGCCACGTAGATGTGTCCACACGTGGTGGCCAAATTCCCTATTTAGTGACTGTACATTTGTGTTTCCATTTTTTTCCCACGACCTGCACATACATACAGTACATACAGTACACACACACACACACACACACACACACACACACACACACACACACACACACACACACACACACACACACACACACACACACACTGTAAATAGCATATGAAAGCATAATTCATTAACTTTTACACATTAAAGTTCAAGTGTTTAGGTTTCAACATAATTTGACCACCATCTTTTTATGGTAATACATCGTTTAATGCAATTTTTTCGTTGAAAACTCGTTGAAGACGTCTTAGAGTTGCTGCTGAGTGATTTCACGAGTTTCGTTTGTGATTCTTTTTTTATGATGAAACAAAAGTTTTAACATCGCCCCAAAAAAGTAGTCCAATGAGGGAGGATAGGTCAAGCAGTTCGTTGGTCCACATCTACTGATCCACTTGTCTTGGAAGACGTCATTCAAGAATTGTCATACGTTTGAAGCACAGTGGCAGGAAGCACCATCTTGCTGGAGGAAGGAATACTACCTGAAAGATTTAATCATTGGAGTTCAGAGACAAAGAAATTCTGCAACATTGCAAAGTACATTCACTATTGACTTTGTTCTTCAAAAACAGAAAGGACCAATGATACGTGATTTCCTAAAAGCAAACCAGGTGTCGATTTCTGATGATCTCTTTCCTGTTGCCAGACTTCCTGAGAATTTTCTGTCCCCCAAGTGCTGTAATTGTTGTGGCTGACTTCACCACTGATGTAGAAGTTGCCTCATCAGAAAATGTCTCCTCGTCAAGTAACCCAGGGGAATTGTGAATTTTTGATTCAAACTGTTTACAGAAATTTAACCTTGCATGGCAGTCCTCCTCTTCCTGTAACATTTGAACCACCTGAATCTTGTAAGCATGTTCATGCAACTTCACTTTGAGAATTTTGTTCACTGGTCATTATGGGATGTTTAGTTCACCGGGTGAACGTCACAATGCCTTTCATGAACTCAACTAAAATGCTTCCTGGATGACAGCCACAATCTCCTCACTGATTCGAGGACTCACGGATCGTGGTTTGTCATCCCCTGACCCAGTTCCTTTAAACTCTTCCATGCAATTGTTAATTGAGTTTCTATGTGGTTCATCTTTCCAGTAATGAGCAGTGAATTTTCTCCTCTCAGCTGTTATGAACTTCTGTTCTGGTAGCCACAACAAACAGGTAACCTTTTCTTCTACCGTTGCCATTTCCAATCAGTTTAAGAATCTGAAATGAAATGAAAAAACATTAATACAACAGTAACGAAAGTTTATTAACTATGCTTTCACATGCCATTCACAGTTTGCTTCTATCATGTCTTCCTCCAAAGTTATTGAAGTTCAAAATTGAGCATGGATTTTATAAACACCTGACTGCACGGATGCAACTGAGGATGTGGATCTATTGATGAGGATCTGTGACTGAGGTTGGAGATCCGCCGTTTGGAGAGGTTCTGGGCTGAAAGGATAGAAACCTCGAGGAAGAACGGTGCTCAGCTGATGATCCATGCGGTCAGGAAACCATTCAATTGCTTACAGGTTAAGGTTCTCACTTTAAGTACGGGAACAATGTTTTGAGGTTTACAATTAAAATGAAGTTGAATATTGGATGATGTGAAATTAACATCATTTACAGCAATCCTTTCAATGATATATTTTAGGAATAGCGCCGATACTGTACAATTGATGGAGAGAGAGAGAGAGAGAGAGAGAGAGAGAGAGAGAGAGAGAGAGAGAGAGAGAGAGGAGAGAGAGAGAGGTAGGGAAGCGAGAGAGAGAGAGAGAGAGAGAGAAAGAGAAGAGAGAAAAGAGAAAGAGAAAAGAGAAAGAGAAAGAGAAAGAGAGAGAAAGAGAAAGAGAAAGAGAAAGAGAAAGAGAAAGAGAAAGGAGAGGAGAGGAGAGGAGAGGAGAGACAGAGAGAGACAGAGACAGTGTGTGTGTGTTAGTGGTGCGTGCGCACCAACACACGCACGCACCACCAACACGCATGCACGACACACACACACACACACACACACACACACACACACACACACACACACACACACACACACACCACACACACACACACACACCACACACACACCACACACACACACAGCAGTGAAGTGTCGTCATCATCAAAGCACAACTTGCACGTGGAGGCAGAATTTTGTTTTTCATATAAACAGAGCGTCGTGGTGTCCTCTCTCACCTCCATACCTGTACATAATCCACAGCATCGCCGAGAACCTTGAAGGCAGTGTACATGACTTCCCGCTTTCCTCCCCACTGCTGCATGATGCAGGAGTGCCGGTGACCCAGGATCGTTTCGCGGACACGAGTCGTGCTCTCCGCAAACGCCCCATCCGTGACACCCTGGCCACGCTCATGGAAGTTGCTGCTCCATCGATAGCTGGCCGTGTTGTCACGGCCCCAGATCTCCTGAAAGATGTCCGTCATGTAGACATCCTCGTCTCCATTGCCGTCGATCACCATGATGACGCGTATGTTTGGATAGGCCATCCGTTTGACGGACATGAGGCATTTACGTAAGTAGTTGGGGTCCTCTTGGTAGGCAGCGATGCACAGAGCAACACTCCGCGTGAGCTTCAGAGGCGTCGTTGCTCGGCGCATCTTGCGATGCTCCAAGAAAGCGAAGAAGCTCTGGATGAGGAGCTGGAGAGCCAGGATGGCGCCGTACATCCCAAACGAGAGGTAGTAGTTATCGGTTGATATAAACTGGTAACCAGTGATGTACGCAGTCATTATCCCGCCCAGCACGGCGAAGGCAAACAATGTCGTGCCCATGAGTCGAAGCGCTGACATAACACGCTGACACTGCATCTAGTGAGAGAAAAGAGACCTCAGAGTTCGATCACGTTAAAACCATTGTAGGTTCAGCATGAGGGTGCACAGCCGTTAGTTAGCAGGTGCACAACTCATGGGTGTGGTGCATGCAGTCGTGGAAAACTCAATACTCATTCATATTTAGTGTCTGAATGTTGCCTACTTATCTCGGAATGCGCCTTTTGACTTTATTGGGTAAGTTGGAAAGCTTGGAGGATCCGGGGGAGGGGGAGTGGGAGGAGGAAGGAGTCGTAGGATAAAACATGAAAACATTCTGCTTTCTGATCAGAGATTGTGTTTTAGTCGCGTACGTGTTCATTTACGCACACTTGCTTGCACACGCTATATTGAAAAATACAACTCTACAGGAGAGCCGACCATGAGCTAGGGATCCATCAAAAGACCATTTTCGCAATCCTCAGTGGGTTTTAGACCTGAACGTACTCTGTTACGGGAATATACCCATCATGGTCACATGCGGATTCCGTGTTTCTCATCATTGATGGGCTAACTTATTCAGTGAGTTGCGCAGAACCCCGAAGCTTGCTCTAGCGAGTGATGAAATCATTGGTTATTTGAAAAAGATCTTTGTTGTTCCAAAAATTCAATTTTACAATACTATGCTGAATTGTTAGTTCGAAAATGGAGTGGAAGATGTTGGGATGTGGGCGAAGGAGATCGGAAGGAAATAATTTGTTTGCTTCTGCAGTTTTTATTCTCACAGCAGCATCGGCAAAGTCACAAATGGAGTGACGTCGAACAAGACATAACATAACGGTACAGGAACATCGAAAAGGAATCGATGCAGAAACGCATGTGCCAAGCAGGGCTTCGGGGGCGGATACAGGGATAGGCAAGCGCTCGTGCTTGGCGCGCGCCAGACCGCCTGGATTGGCTGAATTCCATTGGCTGAAAGTTTGGAGCCGACCTGAGCGTGCGCACTTGACTTGCACGATTGTGCTTTCAAATCTATTCGGTGTTATGATGTAAATGAATCAATTGCGTGCCTTTCTCAATCGCCTTTGAAAGTGTCGTCGTGAATTTTTGTTGTTGCACTTGATACCCGTTCGCCAAACAAGAGGATGCACCAATTAATATCTTCTATACGCATATAGTTGATGCAAAAAAACATGCAAACTAAGTTGAATGAGGGCTACCTTTCAAGTTTGAATAATGAAAAAAACGCTCACGGACGTCCTAATACCACGACAACTGAGTGCAAATATCGATGAGAACATCAAGTTGCCTCGACGAGCAGATATGTGTTGCAGAAAATGACTTTTATAGGGATGTGTGTTCGAAGCAAATAAATCCGCAAGACAATGGGCAAAGCCGTACCATCGATTTCGATACGAGGAAACGTATCACAAACTCACCGTGATCCGCTGTAAGCTTGAAGTTCTTGAAACTTTCCTTGATGCTTGCTTGCTGGGCCCAGCTTGCTTTGGGTGCTGCAGCGCAGTGCGCTCGAAGCCGGTGAGCCCCTTATGATGTTATAGTCCGGGACGGGTCTGCATCCTTTCGGATCGATGCATCCCTTCGACCGAGTCTTTGAAACCGCGCTTTCTCATTCACTTTAACCGGAGCCCGTTACCCGTGCGGCCAAATGCTCTGAACCCTGAAAGCTCCACCACCTCTTGCCGCTTGGTGGACGCCTATTACAGATGGATGGCGCTTCTTTTAAAAGCTGTGCTCTCAGCCCCCCCCCCTCTCTCGACCCCCTCCTCCACCTTCCCATTGCTTGCGCACAGAAGAGGGAGGGACTCCACTGACCTCATCAAGAAATCTCTTGGGAGGCGAAATTTGAAAGGCTGCGCCTTGTTTGACACCCTTTCTCCTCCTCTTTTGAGCAATGCAATATGCGCAGGGACCCCTTGTGCTCCGTGCGGCTGGACACGCAGTTTACGCAATACCTGGGGGGGGGGTCTTCCCACGTGAGCAAAGCAAAACCCCTTCGATAGAAAAGGCATAAAGAAAGGGGCACCAAAGGGAGGGACGATGGTTAGGATGCACAAAGTGGTGTAAGTGAAAAGATTCCATCGGCTGCGTCTGGACAAGGGCGCGGGAAGCGTCTGGGAATCGGACGACGAGCTTAGCAACACGTGTTGCATGCAACCGCGACACACGTTTTTACAACCGCCAAGAAGTTTCTCTTCTTCGGTGCCTAGGGCGGGATAAAAACATTTAATCAATTCATCTCTCAGTCTTTAATCCACAAGCTGTCAACTACACAGAGTGAGAGAGAGCAAGAGGCTTTTGCAGCTACATTCAGTGATAAAGTGGCACCAACTAGCAAGGAAGCCTCAGGTCTGACCCTTCGACAGCTGAGTGGTCTTCCCTGAGACTTTTTTTTTGCAAAAAAAGACAAAACCCAATTACAAATCGTAGCCACAGTGGACCCAGTGTGTGCAATTTACACCTTGAGCTTGCGACTTGGTTTGCACTTGAAAACGCATATCGTAGCTGCACGTGTAACCTCGTTTATATAACCTGTTTATGGTAAAGTTTATCGACCAGCAATATTTTGAGCAGTTTCCTATAATGCTTCCTGATTGAATCAGCATAAACGGAGAACCCATGCGTTAAACGAGAATGTGCTTTAGTGACATTTACAAGCGATAACTGGTGCATATAGGTCGCACCAATGGTCGACAAAACACACAATCACAGTGGTAGCGTGGCTTTGAAGATAAGCATCACTCTGATGAGCATTGAAGAACACGCTCGTCAACAAAGCAGGGCGAGCTTTTCCTCCAAAATATTCTCGCTCGAGAATTATTCTTAGACAGAAATTTCTCTGTCGACTTTGGCCCTGTGATCCCTCCTGAGTGTTTCCCGCGATTTGAGCCAATTCCCTTGCCTTCCTCTGGGGGTGCTCCGTGTGCTGGACTCATCGTCTGGAGGGGAGGATGCAGGATGACAGGGAGGGGGTGAGGGTGCGCATGTGCAGCAAGAGGGCAACGTTTCATTGAAGAAGTTAGTTTTATTATAACAACTTATGGAGGCGGTACAGGGTGTAGTATGCGGTGGAGTCAGACAAGATAGGGTGGCGGGAGGGAGGGGGAGGAGAGGAGAGGGAGAAAGAGAGTCGT
>CM068960.1:63010696-63012263 GCA_035128595.1 Eptatretus atami | reverse complement strand
TTGAAACTGCGCATGAAGCAGTGCTGAGCATGGAGGATGGGTCGTCAGGGCAGTATCACGATACGCTTCTGGAGGTTGTCTGAAGGAAAGAGGAAATTGCGCATAATCTGGTCCAGCTCGTCCAGGGCAATGCGGGCATGCAATGCTGCAACCTGGTCGTTGTCGTGGCTCGCAGCGTGTTTCAGGAGCCTATACAGCTGTCGCAACACCTCAGCCAACACCTGCGAGGGATACGTCGAGGTTAACATACATCATGAGGATACAAGGAAACTTAGACAATGGGCGAGGCCGTGTGGCCATCAGGCCTGAGCCATGTCCACACCACCATGATTTACTTCTTGCTTTAAAACGTGCGTGTGTTTGCAGCTGCGTATGTAAGTCTGGGCCGCCAAAGGCAGCAATGATTTCATGTCCCTCTCGAGGCAAGCCATTATCATAGTTTACAGGTATGTGCACTCGCCTCTAAGCCGTTGAGCCTGGGTTCGAATCTCCACCCAGTTACCAACTCTCACCCTTGTGTTTCACAGGCAGGGTGCCGACCATTCGATGGTCGTCGGGCCACAGGACCAGTCTGCCAGTACCAGTCGTTAGAGGAAGTTAAAGAATGTCTTTCTCGAGTCCTTTTCAAACTCCAAGTTCCTGTCGACGTCAGTCGATGGTCAGGCCTCACCAGGCAGTTTGTGAAATGGGCCAACAACGTTCCCCAGCCGTCCCCACAAGGTGCAAACAATTGGGGTCGTTCAATAAGTAGTACAGTAGCTGTAGTTGTGGCTTGCCATTCTTAATGAGGCAAGGTGGTCAACACTATGTTCTCGTTCCATAAGACCATTAAAGTACAGATGAGACAGCCAGCTTAACGTCATCTCTGATGTGCCCCATGGTGCGATAGTACCAATTATGGCAGCAATCAGACCCAGGACCAGATGTCTCAGAACTATTGCAAAGGCATGAATGAGATGGTCGTGAAATGGTCTTGGTTGTTCCAAACATACTTTTAAAGGGTTGGCTGCTTGGTAGTGAATGGGCAGATTGTCCTCTCCAAGCTTTCCTCCATTATCACCATCGGTTCCTTTTCACCTCGTGTTCGCTTTCCTTTCTCAAAGTAAACATGACGTCATAAAGCTGGAGTATGCCATTCATAAGATACTTACAATAGTGGAAGAAAGGCCAGTTTAAAAACAAACAATTCAGCGGTGACTGTTGTTTGGAGAGCCTGTTCAATGTCCCTTGTATTGGGGGAATTCCCACCGATGCTTTCACTTCTGTTATCAGCACATCCTGCAAGCTGGGAATTGCAAATGATGAGTGTGCTGTCCGAGTCGCATTGGTTTATGCTCGCTATTACTAACGACAACTACTATTACTACTACTACCTTAATGGTCCCAATGAATTCCATCTGCTTGGGTGTTGGCCCGTGGGAAAAGTCTTCCACGAATCGACTGGCCAGGCCTGATGTTTGACAGGAGCCGATTTGGGCAAGAATATTGAGCTTGGTCGCACGGTGCTGACGATAAATCGCCTTGGTTGCCGCCGATGGACATCAACGATCTCAAGGTGTTCTTCACA
>CM068960.1:63000696-63008196 GCA_035128595.1 Eptatretus atami | reverse complement strand
AAAAAAAAAACCCACAATGTCTTTCAATAAGAGTAGGGGAGCTATCTCCGGCACCCTGACTGACTGCGAGGAAGGCAACGGTAAACCACCCAGTATAACCCGTGCCAAGAAACTGCTTCGGCAGCACCGACGCTCTGCAACGAGGATGGCACATCGATGATGACGATTCGCAGAACTATTTGAAGGCCCCTCTTGTTCTCGTTATTATTTAATTACTGTTGTTTAGGCCTGAAACGAATACAGTGACATTTTCCCATTCTGTTTGTAATTATGGCTTCCCTGTTTGTAATATTATCCATACCTGTCTGGCCTACATGATCCTTCCTTCTCTCCAAGGGTTAGATTAGACCTTCGTCTGGATCATGTTTCTCAACTATTTTTTCGTTCTGATTAAGGATCCCACACAGAAGTCCATGACCTTTCCAAATGTTGACTTTCCCCAATATAAATGAAATCGTTTTGCTCGATAGTGCTCAATGGTTTTGACCTACGAGGGCGATCATCACTCACGTCTGTGGTCTTGTATGTTGAAAAAACACAAATCCCATCAACGATTTTGACAATGTTGAACCGATTTTTCTGACCTGACGTACTCCTCGCTCAAATAGGACTCTTATCTCGACGGATATGCCATCTACACTTTGGTCGAGATTCCTGAATCCTGAGAGCCGTCAGTCACTCAGGTCGAAAACCCATCGCCCGACAAGAGGGGTTTCATGACCCATGACGCAGTGCACGGACGCCACATAGGTCGGCAAGCTAAACAAGCGAGAAAAGGTAAACAAGACCGAACAAGGCCAGAGAATTAGTGTAATCTTCCATTGCAGTAAGTCAGAATAACGAGATGAACGTGTTCGATTGTCGAGCTACTGATGCTACTGTTGCCAGGGAAGTGAATGGAACCAACATGGCGGCACGCGCGAGATTATGGGACAGCTCTGAAAATCTTCTCTTGATATTCTTCCTCATGTCTGATATCTCGTACACAAAATGGCGCCGTTCAACCTCCCTCCCCACTCTCCCGTCGAGTATATAAATATGTAATCCTAGATGTCTCCGAATGGAATTGTTTCTCTTTCTCATGCATCAAGCTCCTGTTCTTGGTTTTCTCTCAGGGAAATGCTCTTATATTAGTTTAATTCCCTCAGAACACAAACGTCGACCCTCTCCAGCCTTTTCTTGTTGTCTTTGGAATGGTAACTTCATGAATTCCGTCAACTTCACTGTTGTAACCGAGTAACGATTCTGGCATGCTGATGTAGCCCATTCAATACATGGTAACGGCTCCCCCATTTTGTTTTCTCAAGTGAACGTTCGTGAAAAATATTCGGTGTCTCACTCAATCAAACCAACGTACCATACTCTGTTGCAGAGCGTCGGCGATGCCGAAGCAGTTTCTTGGCACGGGTTATACTGGGTGGTTTGCCATCGTCTTCCCAGAAATCACTCATAGGAGGGAATTTGTAAGGGTGATGGCTCGCCTCCACTTGACGAAGGACACCATGGGATCTTTAACGTCCACCACCTATTGCTGGTAGACAGGACGGGTCGCCCAGTTTAACGCCCATCTGAGGGATGGCACACACGTCGACGAATCACCCAACCTGTGAGATACCATGACAGCAGTTTTATAGCTCACTCAGGATTCAAAGCCAGGCTAGACAGCTCAGAGGCGGAGCGTGCTTATCTCTAGGCTATATCCTGCCAACCACCAATAACAACAATGGAAGAATTAGGAAGCCTGACTGATCCGATTCAACCCGTAATCTTGGGAATAAAAGTGAGAAGAAGTCAAGATTAAGAGATGAAATATCGTCACTGATTAAGTTCAGCAACACCAATGCCAATCAGGGTTTTGCTATCTACTTTTGCATTACCTGTCGGCCATTTCCTGCCAAGGTAGATAACTGCATGAAAAAAGAACACCACGGTTTAAAACGGCGGTGTCCGATAACGTAAGATACAAATACCGGTCACCTACGACCATGTGAAAAGGAGCCATTTCGAATGGTCGATTGCAGCCATTTTGGTTGACCGGTTCTGAAGATCCTTCAATTTTCATTGAGAAATACTTCAATCCGAGACGGCTACGAAGCCTTTGAACCAATCAGGCTTGTCATATGATGCGCACCATACCTGGATGGATGAATGGTACAGGATGAAGGAAGGGGAGACGTGAGTGAAAGGAGAGGTGTAGGTGATGGGAGGGGTGTGCCGGTGAGAGTATGGGTGTGTGAAAGGAGAGTCGATGGGGGTAAGGGTTATATGCTGCAATAATTAGCCATTTAAACCACCAAAGTGTTGACCCGTTGGGTGTTCCCATGTGAGCACGTGGTTCACGGCACTGCACGGATCTCAGGTTCAAAACTCATACACCGCGTTGATGGGTCCAATGCTTCTCATAACGTCAATGTAATTCATATAAGAGCACACCATGTCCTAATGACCTTGTGCTGCGTTCAGTGACATGAACAAGACCTCCACCCTCCCCCCTCCCCGTCATGAATCTGAAATCATCAAAAGTTGAAGCAAAAGTGTTGTGACTACAAGTCCGCGCGTTTAGGGTTAGTTGCGACACCGTGCCGAGATTCCTGATCCCATAAGACCGAATCGCCTTTAACGCAGAGAAGGTCTGAACCGAATGGCTCCTACGTGAGCAAATGCTGGCTAATCGGCTGAAAACGCACAACCATAAGACGTTGCGACGCTCGTAATGGATGGCAGATGTTGGCTTCGGCCGGAGCACATCTGTCAGACCATCGATCCGGGCGGCAGAACCGCCTTTGTTATTCCAACCGCACCCCAGGCAACGGGCAGCATCGGAAAATGACTTCATTACCAAAAAGTTATGGTGACGTGAAAGTTAAGGCTGTGTGGGCACTTTCACTCCGAGACCGCTGGAAAGACCTCTTTCTCGTACGCACAGAGTGCGCGCGATAAGAATGTCGGCTGTGGGGACTTGCACAATGTTTGGAAGCAAAAAACTCATACATCGTGTTGGAATCCTCATGAGGATGATCAAATGCGTAAATATTGCGTGGACGTTGCGATTGATGATGGCTAACATTCATTCAATGGGCAGAGCGGAGACAAAGAGCAGCTGTCGTTTCGCAGAGACCACTCACTGATGGTGGTCCATCGTTTCGGTTCAATGACCGTAACGATAAACACGGTGTCAAATTTCGAAGCAAAAAAAAAAGTCATCGACTTGGTAAAGGTGAAAACTGAAGACGCATCAGGTGTATATGATGCAACGCGCACATGACTCAACCGACTATCCCCTATTCCCAATCATCGATCGGTGTGAGACGGGATCTCGCAGAGTTCCTGCGGAGATGCTCTCTGTGCTCAGACGGTATTCTCACAGCACTCGGACACGAATAGAGGCACTTTGAAGTGGCTGCCAATACGTCACACGGTTCTCGGAAGTTATTGCCATTCCAAAGCTCGTTAAAAGCTTCCTCATCGAGCGGTGTCCCCCGTGCGGGGTCATTGGCGCTGTGCAAGTCCAAGGGGTCAGAACTGTACAGGAAACCTGGCGCGATTAGATACAGCATCGTCAAAGGGTGCAAAAGAACGTGTCACTGTTTAAAGCAGACATTCATAAAAGGGGGAGCTCTATGGAGGAGGGGCACCGAGATGGGAGGGGTGTACCATGTGGTTACAAGCGGTCCATTTGATGGAGCGCATATGTGTTCCCCTAATGTGTACCATGAGGATCCTATCCCCCCACCCGGGTTTAATCATTGCTCCATGTGATGTTAGACATAGTACTGGACATATATACATATATATATATATATACATACATACATACATACATACATACACACACACGGCCTGAAGATACGTACACTCACCTCTAAGCTGTCGAGCCTGGTTTGAAATCCCAACCCAGCTAAAAACTGGCATCCTGGTGTTTCACAGGCAGGGTGATTCATCATTGTGTGTGTGTCATCCCTCGGATGGACGTTAAACTGGGCATCACGTCTGTCGGAAATAGTTAGTGGATGTTAGAGATCCCATGGTGTCCTTTGTGATGAGAAGACGAGCTATCGCCAGCACGCTCGCCAAATTCCAAAATTGCACGAAACCTCTGATGTGATGTGGAGAGATATTGCACGTGGGATCTTCACCTAATTCGGAAAAGGCCTTGTCACTCAGAGGATGTGCACGCCGCAAGTTTTCTCCGACTGGCAGCCTTTTTACGTTTAAAAATAACAGACCTAAAATTAACAACCAAACTCATAAGTCACAGGCAGAAGGTGGGGGATTAAACAGCACACAACTTCCATTTGGCAGCCAGAACAATTTTTCAGCATCAAGACATGGCAAAAAAGCTATCGTCTTCATTTCCAAGACTTCAGAAGAATACACTGTCGGGAAGGAGAGAGCGATGTTGGTTGGTTGCCTTTGTATCTGAAAAAGGCCGTTCACATGAAACGCGTGAACTACCTGGTCAATTTACTTGTACCACAGACGCTACTGCCCGGACAGAAACCACACTCTGAGGTAGCAAGCAGTGTAACTTGGTGTCAAGGAACGTCGAAGAAGACCAGACCACTACCACTTGCGGTCCAGGCAGGAATTGATCATTTGTCCAGAGTGCCGTTGATATCTCGCCGACTCTTCATCTCTTCAGGACACCGTGGGATCTTTAATGTCCACCAACCAAAGTGGCAGATGGGACGCCCAGTTCAACGTCCATCCGAGAGACGGCACATGCCCTGCCGGCAAAGAGACGCTTTATAGCTGGGTCATGATTCTAATTCAGGTGAGAGAGCTCAGAGGTGAGTGTGCATACCTCTAGGCTATCCTGACAGCCCTTAAAAGAATGATAATTAATCGTCCAACGATAGACAAGTCTCATCACATACATCTGTATAGACTCTGCTAACTTTTGTTCGGCACATTCAGCATATTCAAGATTCAAGATAGTTTATTGTCGCTGTGTAAAACATAAACATTTGACATCCACTGGCAAGTCAAGAACAGAAAATCTGAGTAATGATGACAATAATGGATCAAGGTTTCAGGATGCATGACTACACATTGTATCAAACGTTTCTTGCATTATTATTGAACATATGAATTGCATTTGGCACAAATGATTGTCTAAAATGACAGCATAGGGTACGTGGAACACAAATGAAGATGCCTGAACGATTAAAACTAAACCAATTACGAAGTTGGTGTTATGGGTCTTACATCATCTTGTGAAATTTCAGCACAACATGTTTCTCATAAAAAGTAGAAAGTAATTACAGACACGTATAACGCATTCTGTATTGTCATCTGAAGCAATATTCGCTATGGTGTGGACAAAAAGTTAAGGGAGGAAAGAGAAGGTTTTCATCCTGGCAGATCCTGCTTGGAGCAAATATTTAGTCTGAGACGCATAATAGAATGATGCCTTGCTTTCCATAACTCCTCGTGTTCATCGACTTCACCAAGGCCTTTGTTAGCATTCACAAACCATCACTCTGGAAGATTTTAGAAGTCTGTGGCATTCCACAAAAGTTGTGCAACATCATCAAAGATTTGTACGATGGCTGCGAGTGCAGCATGACGTCTAGTCATGGAAATGCTGAGTGGTTCAAGGTAATCGCAGGCATGCAACAGGGTTGCATCATGTCGCCACTGCTCCTTGGATGAGTCATAGACTGGGCAATGAGATGAGTGGATGACACCATTAGATGCTGACACCTGTCTGAATGGCTCAAAGTTAAAAGATGTTAAAGGCTTCACGTATCTCGGTAGCTACATTGATTCAACTGGTGGAATCGACGGTGAAATTAATCGTCGCATTGGGAAAGCTAGTGGTGACTTCAAGCGATTCAACAATATTTGGAAAAGCAAGAAGGTCAGCCTAGGAAAGAGAAATCAAACTTTTTTTCTTCTCAACACTGCTGTACGCTGCAGAGACCTGGCAATTGAAAAAGTCCCAAGAGTACAAGATAGATGCTTTGGACAGCAGATGCCTGCGTAACATTCTCGGCATTAAATGGTCCGACTTTGTGACCAATGTGGAAGTAAGAAAGAGGACAAAGGAACCCTATGCCTCTGATACTTTGTGAAAAAGAAGACTTGATTACTTTGGCATTGAATACACCGATGGAAGCAAACCAATATCCTATCAGGCTTTGTCAAGGCAACCACATGGAGGGAGACTGAGAGGAAGACCTAAAACATCCTGAGAAAACACCATCAACAGAGACCTCCAGGGAGCCATAGACTCCTACTCAAACGTAGAACTGTTCAGCAAAAGAGGAGTGTGGTGGAGATCCTTTGTCACCTCATGTGTCAGAAGACACAGAAGAAACTGGAACGGCACTCGGTAGAGCGCATACCTCCGCCAGGCTGAATAGTTTCCATTTTGTGTCCCACCGATGGGCCGGATCTGCATCCGGACCTGAAACAAAATCTAATCGGCTTGTTCTCGTCACCTACCCAACTCATCCACCAAAGTTTCAACCCAATTCCGTCCACAACCTTTTGAGACATCCGGCTCACAGACAGACAGACAAACAAACAGTCAGGGGTGAAAACATAACTTCTATCCTCCTTCGGTGGCAGATGTAACGAAGACTGAGTAAGTCTTGTCCGAATTACTCATTGTGCATTCTTCCTGGTTCTTTCTAATTTCTTTACATTCTCTTTTGACAAGTTACCAAAAATACAAATCAAACAAAGTGAGAATGAATACCTTGGATCAGAGAATGATTAAAAAAAACACACAGAACCAAGATATTGCAATCAACATCAATCTCTTTCAATTTCCTAGGAAAGTACATCCTTTGGTTTGCTTTACCGGTCAACGCTTCAGAATTCCTGTTCCATTTCAATTTGTCATCAATCACAATGCTCAAACACTTACACTCAGATAAATTGTTCTTTATTGCCTTTATTTCTATGCCATGCACATTAAGTCGACATGACAAACGTGCAATACAAAGAAATCACTATCGAAGGCGAATGATTACACGACGATTAAACAAAGTCATTAATAACATTTAGTTGCCATATCGCATCACTGTTCGCACTGGTGTGTTGCGCCGAACAGCAATCGGACCGAGGAAGCCAAACCAAAGCGAAGCAATAAAAGAGAAAACCCCTTCCTGATAAAAGAAACGACACCCGTGGGACCGACTCCCCTATTGACGTTCCGTAATCAATGCTCCTGTGTTTACTCACGGAATCTATAATCTGATCTTAAAATAGAAACTTCAAGGAGTTAATACCAAAGTATCCTGTCGACGAAATGCTGAAAACACTTGCGAGTGATACGAAGGAAGCACTCGGATACCTTCCGAGGTGAATGGCAATTGCACGTCCGTGCAATCTACCCCGCAAGCAATTTGATGCAAGACATGTAGTGCACACAACTACCGGAAAATGGGGAAAGGGAGGGTGGGGGTGTTCCAATGTATATATGAGGCGCCGCGAGGAGGAGTGATGTAAGGGACACATCGGCCATTTTGGAGTTAATGCTATATAGCA
>CM068960.1:62984153-63000462 GCA_035128595.1 Eptatretus atami | reverse complement strand
AAGTTCTCAATGTTCAGTTATGACCGAAGACTACTGCGCAGTTTGAGCTGCGCAGCTCCACTGCGCAGCTCGAACTGCGCAGTTTGGTTAAAGATGACTCGGCATTTTGGCGCGCGGCACGAAATTATATTTGAAAATAAATGCCGACGTTTACATTTCGGGTTTTGAAACTTTTGCACCTTCGGCGGAAAATGTATAAATATAATACACAAGATCAGCTGCTATGCAATGACACCATTCACTAACTTTTACCATGCCCAGTAGAGAATATATAGCCTCCTGAAGTAGGGCAGTTTTTGCAAAGTTTGAAGTCACGTGACGCGAAAACGAAAGTGAAATTCGAAAATCCGGCCCGACCAAATTTAGATATTGTCCCATAGATTCATATGCCACAATCAAATTCAAGATTGCTTGAGAAATGTAGGAGGAGATAGATTTTAAAATCGTCATTTTCGCATTTTTGCCAACTTTAAAGTCACGTGACACGAAAACGAAAGCGAATATCGAAAATCCGGCCTGACCAAATTTAGATATTGTCCCATAGATTCATATGCTGCAATCAAATTCAAGATCGCTTGAGAAATGTAGGAGGAGATAGATTTTGAAAATCGTCATTTTTGCATGGAAATCGTCATTTTCGCATTTTTTGCCAACTTTTGAGCACGTGACACGAAAACGAAAGCGAATATCGAAAATCCGGCCCGACAAAATTTAGATATTGTCCCATAGATTTATATGCCACAATCAAATTCAAGATCGCTTGAGAAATGTAGGAGGAGATAGATTTTGAAAATTGTCATTTTCGCAACTTCAAAGGCCTCGTGACCTTGACCTCGACCTTCGGTGACCTTGAAAGTCAAACCATCGTGTACGTCTCATCGACCTCTATCAGGATCACTAATGACCAGATCTCCCGCTTCAACTTCATTGTGGACGGACGGCGGACGGACCCATATTACCCTTTCTCTCACCAATATTATTAGGTCATTGGAAATGACCTAAAAAAGGACATTCGGAGATGATGCACAAATGTACATGGTGCTGTATTTGGGATTTGAGCCTCGGTTCCCCGCATCATGAGCCATGGGGTTCAGGAGGAGAAAGCTAACACGCCCACCCCTTTCAATAGGCTTTAGGCTCAGAGCAAGGCATTTATAAACGTGATGACTTGACTTGATCAGCCTGTTAATCCAATGTTAGGATGAAGACCTCCCTCGGTGTGGTCCATTTTGTTGTAGTCAATGCAATTTGGGGCTATTATACTCCAGTAAACTTCTCAATTTCAACTCTCCATCTAATACTTGATCCACCGTTACTTCTTCTGGGGCCATCTCTCGCTTGCGGGTTGTAAGTCTTGTTGCTTGGAGGACACATTGATTGTCGACTTTCGTTTTCAGATACAAGGGCAGTTTTGGGTTTTTTTTGTTTTTATACAAGGATCTAAGCTCATTGAGGAGCTCAACGGCAAAGGGCAGCAGGTTTACAAACTACATAAGGATGGAGGGACAGTGAGGGGGGTGGGAGCAGTGAGGGTGGGGAGGTGGTGGAGAGGGGGTGGTGGTTGGTGTATATATACAAGGAGGAAATGAGGATTAACACAAAAGCAAGTAATGAATGCAAGTGGACAGTCAGCCTGGATTTTGGTGGGAAACGAGGGGGGGGGGCTGGGAGGTGAGCAAGTTGGACGTTTTTTGCATACAGAGTCAAGACTCGTGAAGGAGCTACGACACACAATGGAGCAGGACATAACAGAACAAAATGAACAGTGGAAAGACGCGACGGGGGAGGGGGGGGAATATCAGTTTGTCAGGCTGAATTCAAATGGTCGACCAGCTCATGCTTCTATCAAGGTCTGCAGAGACAGAAGAAGCTGCTGCCTGCTCATCTGAAGGATGAGGGATGTCATGGTAGAGGGTGGAGTCAGCAAAGAGATGAAGGGGATTTTCCAGAGAGTCAGAAAGATCGTTGATGAAGATTCGGAATAGGACTGGGCCCAAGAAACTGCCTTGGGGCACTGCAGCCTTGATAGACAGAGGAAACGAGAGGATCCCGTTGAGAGCCACACGTTGGCGACAAGTGTGGAGGAAGTCTGTAAGGCACGAGAGAAGGTGGTCTTGGATGCCATAGACAGATAGTTTGGAGATCAAGGCAGGGTGCCAGAATGTATCAAATGCTTGAGATATGTCCAGAGCGACGGCCCTGATCTCACGTCTGAGATGGAGGGCCTCCATCCATTATTGGGAGAACAGAAGCAGCATCTCCAGTGTCGAGTTGTTGTTTCATATGCAGCCTGTGGCTGCTGGTTGCATCATTTTCTGGAAGTGCTGCTGCGCCGCTGATGCAGTGCCTTGTTACCAGTAAGCTGGTACTAATTTTGCTCACCTCGGAAGGATGAAAGGCTGAGTCAATCCACCTGGCGATATATTTACAGCACAACAGGAGCTCAACCTCAAGACCCTAAGATCTTAAGCCAGCCACCTTAACTGTTAAGCCAACACCAGGCTTCAGGGTAGAGTGACCGGGTCTGGATTTGAATTGATGATCAGAGATAAGGCCATTGGAAAAAAAGGAAGGATTTTACTGCGATGATGCATTACATGACCTTGCTGATTATCCAAAGTAAGCCAATAGGGCTATAGTTAAGGGGATTGGTTTTTGCACCATATTGACCCAATTCAGTGATGTTGGCTGATTTCTAAGCATAAAGAAGATGACTGAGGGCAAATAATTGAGTGAACAGAGTAGAAAGTGGATATGCAAGAGCAGCAGAGCAGGGTGTCAGGACACGTGAACTGATGCCGTCTGGCCAGTTACAGAATCCGAGTCGATGGTTGCCAGAAACTCCTCCACCTTCTCAGGTGAGAAAGACACAGATTGCAGGAGTAGTTGGGTATAAAAGGGTAGGGAATGAGTGGTTGGGTACACAAGTTTTGGAAGTACACACATAATTGAGTGAACAGAGTAGAAAGTGGATATGCAAGAGCAGCAGAGCAGGTTGTCAGGACACGTGAACTGATGCCGTCTGGCCAGTTACAGAATCCGAGTCGACGGTTGCCAGAAACTCCTCCACCTTCTCAGGTGAGAAAGACACAGATTGCAGGAGTAGTTGGGTATGAAAGGGTAGGGAATGAGTGGTTGGGTACACAAGTTTTGGAAATACACACTTAACTGAGGTGTTCAGTCTTTTCCCAATAAGAGTTGGCTGTGGTGCTATTTGAAGAGAGCGAAGTGATGGTATGGTTGGAAGTAGTGGAAGAGGGAGTGAGGAGTGGGAATACTCCAAAGACAGATTTAATAAGGTGCCACCAGGTCTCTTAGTAAGGAGAAAGGGTTGAAAGTTAAATCTTGAGGTTGGACAGATGATGTTTTCTGGCTCTCCTGAGAGTGGACACAGTTGTTGAGAGCTTTGGGGTTATGATTTGGGGTTGCCTTTGGGAGGATTTGCCTTCCAAGAAGAGTAGGCAAGTTTTTTTTTAAGGCAGCTGCCTCACAGGTTTCGGTATTCAATGGGTGAGAGGATTGTATGATAACTGGTATGGGATGAATCTGTGCATGAGAGAAGGCTCAGCCAGATAGATGTTGACTCTCATAAGCATGTGATCAACTGAAGCAACTGGAGCAGTGGAAGAACAGGACACATCAGCAGGAAAGTTTGTCATTACAACATCCAGAAGAGAGGATTTGCCATTGGCAGAAATTTCACAGATCCAGTCAGGCCCACACAGTCCTTTGCTGCTGGTGAAAGAAGTACCAGCACCCAGTCAACTGGCACGGTGACAGTTGAAATCACCACATATTAGGAAGAGAGAGTTGGGAATGGGTCGTTAAAAATTGATCTATTCTGTCTGAGAGAGATGCAAATGGAGTCATCATTGTTAGGAGGATGGTACAGCACACAGACAAACAAGAGGTTGAGAGTGGAGGGGAAGGCACAATCAAAGGTACTCCTGGGAGTTTGGAGCATTAAGAGCAGTACATGGGCAGTGAGAAATTGAGTTCTTGGTGTAAATTGTAACTCTGCCGCTGGGACATTGGTTAAGGTCGGTTGAACCGGAGGAGATAATAGTCAGGGAGAGACACAAAGGACTCGGGGACACCTTTTGGGAGGAAGGATTGACCTTTAGGTGACGTAGAGCTTGTACGCTAACCACCCAGTGCACTCCTTGCCATGAGACTGGCTGCTTCGGCAGCACTGAATCTGTCTGAGCAGAGTACCAGAGTTAGTAGTGGAGCTTGAATGATGGAAGGCATTTGTTTCAAGACTGTCAAAGGATTTTTCTTAATCAACGAATGCGAGCCAGAAAGGAAATTTGTATCCCCTTGATTTTCCAGAAGCTGATTTATTGTCTGAAGGTTATCCATTGTTTCGTGTCCACCTCTAAAACCTGCTCGCCCCTATGGTTGGTAACTGTCCAGTTCAATCCTGAATATTTCATTGACAATTTTTGTGAACAATTTATAAGTAGTAGAGAGTGAAGGCTCATTAAACAATAATTATTTCGGTCCACCTTATTTCCTTGTCTGTGGATCAGTTCCAGTTCAGAGTTTTTCCAAATCATTAGGATTTTTTTTTTCATCTTCCAAGAACTTTATAAATAGTTTTGCTAGTTTCCTGTTCAGCAATTCACCACAATATTTGATTGTATCTGTAATAATTTAATCCTCTCTCGAGGCCATATCTTTTCTCATGCTTTTTAATCCAAACTCGATCTCATCGGTTGTCACTGGTGGGATGCCTTCCTTATTACTTGTTGCTTGACATACCGGTTAATTTTATTTTCTCCTGTGGAGTTTAATTGGCAGGATTGAATCTGCCTTTGGTCACAGAATCAGAGTTAGTAGTAGAGCTTCTATAATGATGTAGGATTCACAGAATTCTTGATCATATGATTATTCCCCCAAATTAATGACGCGATCAACGTTTGTGATAATGCTTCCATTTTTTTTTTCCGGGCAAATATCTCAGCATGTCCTGTTGATCAGACTCCGCTTGTAAGCTTTTAAACGTCTGTTGTTTTCAACTATTTTTCAAATTTATTTCATGTTGGAACTTTTTTTTTTCCTTTTCAATGTTGTGCCTCACTTCAATTCCCCTCTTTTCTTGATTGAGCTTTTGGACATATCTCAAAAAGTTAGATGGATTCGGACGAAACTTGGTGGACATGCTGGGTGTGTGACAAGGCCAAAATGATTTAATTTTAGTGAAGATCTGATTGTATAATTTTCAGGTGATTCTTCACCATTGAAAGATGGGACCAAAAAATGGCAGCCTACTGTATTATAAGCATGATGTATAAAAAAATGTTGTGGATGGATTATGACAAAACTTGGTGGATGAGTGGGTAGGTGACAAGAACAAGCTGATTCGATTTTGGTTAAGGTCCGGATGCAGATCTGGCTCATCAGTGGGATACAAAATGTAAACTGTTCAGCCTGGCAGAGGTATGCGCTCTACTGAGTGCCGTTCTAGTTTGATGTTCGTATTCGTCATCTGTCTTTTCTTCGAGCTGTTGGAATCTGTTGTTCAGCTCAATTTGGAATTTTCATTTTCATGCTTGCAATCGGGACATATTGATTCTCGATTGAGTCTGTCTCACTCTTAGTCTTAGTTCTCAGTCTTCGTTGGGGTTTCTTCTTGGTCTTCCATTTCATTATGTTTGTACCATATCCTGATGCTGTGTGGACTGTGCTTCCCCGCTGACGGAACTCTGGTAGCATGTACATGTTGCTGCGCTTTCGCCTGGGGAGAAACTGCTGAGATCTATCTGTCCGGGTTCTTCCCGACATATTTATTTAGAAATTCTTCCACTTGCACATAGATCGAGTCAACTCATCAATGGGGTGTAAGCTGGAATGATTCTCAGATGTTATCTTTTGGTCAATTGAATCAGCTGTGCAGTTGGATCAGACAAACCCTTGTAATTTATGACATGTTTATAAACTACATGCTGTTTTTAAAGTATGGCATATTAAAAGGAATTTAAAGGTGGTAATCTGTTCATATCTTCATGAATAAGGCATTCAACATCAAAGTATTATGTGCTCAATATAACAAAATGAAAAGATCAAAGGGAATATCCAGGTAGTGGACAAAAAATGGAAACACCTGGGTAAATGAGGGACACCAAGTAACGGCTTCCACCCAGGTGTGGCCCATGTGTTAATTAAGCAAGCAACATCCCAGCATGCTTAGGGTCATGCATAAAAATGCTGCACAGGCCTGGTTGCCTATAAAAATATGGCGAGCATTGCTGCAAGAGGAGACCCCCCCAGTGCCCCCATGCACAGAGCACGTGTGGTCGCCCAATGGTTTGATGAGCATGACATTGATGTTATCCATATGTCACAGCTTCTTAGTCACCATATCTGAACCCAATCGAGCATTTATGGGATATTCTGGAACGACGCCTGAGACAGCGTTTTCACCTCCAGCAAACAGGTGTGAGATGATTGACTTTCTTGTGGAAGAATGGTGCCGCATCCTTTTGCAGAATTCCAGATGCTGGTGGACTCTGTGCCACAGTGCATACAGGCCGGACTGGCCACATGTGGTGGCCCAACGCCCTATTAAGTGACTTTACATTGGGATTTCCATTTTTTTGTCCACCACCTGTAGGTGGTGAGATACGTTGGCAATCTCAAAATTATATGAACAGATTTAAATATATTAGCATAGCCAGTCGATCACGAAGCAGCAAACCTTTGACGAATGATTGATCATTTAAATGGGGAAACGTCATAATGTTATAGAGAGACTGTCAAAACTGACCATTTCATGAATACGACAAACACACCCAGTGCATTTAACGTGCAATCAAGGAATGTGCCGTGAAACTCAGGTTCATGCTTATGAGGTTGTTTTCATTTATAACCAGAGGTTATTTCATGAAATTATACAATATGAGATTTGTATTTACCCATGACAATCATTCGTGAGATGAACGTGACGGCCTGGACATTGTGAATGGAGTTAAATGTGGTCGATGAAAGTGTGTTTGATTGATTGGCTTCGTTGAACAGCTTATTTTTTCCAAGGATTTTTTTTTTGTTTTGCCTCAGAGGCACTGAAGCTTAGCACCCGCCTCTCCCCCCACCCCCCCCCCCCCCCCCAAGAAAGCCAGAGAGGAAAATAAACCAGCAGACACAGCTGCCTGGAAAGATCCACCCTATTGCATAAAAGAGACGTCTTTTACCATTAATCACATCATGTAAACAGTGGGGTCGCTGGGGGAACTGCAATAAGGGTCATTGTACTTTTTGCAAGAGAAAACATCTGAAAAACATGCTGAATAACACCAATAAGAATTCTGCTTTTTGAGAAAACACAACATTATATGGATGGAGTGGATTATCTGAAAATAAAAGTGAGTTTTGAGTGTACACCTATCGTAAATGAACAAATTCTATCTTCACAGAAAAGTTTATCACTTAAGATATACTTATAAAAAAACAAAGCATAGATAATTGTATTGACATTCATCTTTAGAAGTAATAAAAAATAAAAATGGGACTTCATATGGAAAGGAATCATTCATTTGGAGTTCTGCCTTTGCATGTGTATGACCAACTGCTTATGGAGGATTTCACCGTTTTAAAGCTCTCCTCCCAGCCGGTGCCTTGGGAAATGGGAGACGAGGCCGGATTAGGCACAGCTTGAGGGCTGGAGGCACAACTTTTGGGGGAGTCCATACCCAAAACATAGTCCAATTTGGTGAAAGTGGAATGGAAAATGAGGAATTGTGAAGTCAGACTTGCTCAAACACCCACAAGCAAACTTAAAAACACACCAAAAGGTCCTCGGGCAGAGCTTGCATTTTTTTTTTGGAGCGATCGTTACATTTCAAGCAGAGGAGATTTCTGATGGTACCTTTTCTCCTTTTTCCCAAGCTGAGGTTATGTAATTACAGAAAATGAAATGGCACAAATACAATGGCAAAGTGGGGGTATCAGTACCTATCCCACCATTCTTCACAAAAAAGAAAAAGAATATGTGTAGCTAACTACCTTGTTTTGAATGTTAGCTCTTTAGTTACCTGTGTTGCATCTGCACCAAGGCCACGCAGCAGCATCGTGATGACATGTACACCTGCCCGCCGCACTTGTGGGTCGGGGTCCATCTTTATGGCCGCATCCAGACAAGCAGTAAGCTGCAATTATGATTGGGGTGGGAAGGAAAGAAGGGAGGGAAAAAGGAAAACGATTGGCTACTAGACAGAAAATAAGTACGTGCATGGGTTAGGGGAAGAGGGAGGGGCTGACGAGCTTGTATCGAAGGTCATTCCACGGCCTTGTGACATCGGCCAAGGGATCTCACTGCTCAGCTGTAGTACGGCCATAGCTGCTGCATGCACATTAACGGATTAGCTGAAAAAAGGCAGGCAGTTGTGTCTGGATCTCAGCAAGGAAAAAAAAATCCAAAACAAATCACATCTTGGTTAATCTTCAAAGGTCTTGGTGATCGGATAAGAGTATTATAAGGAGAAAGTGATCGACTTAACCAATGATTAAGCCATGACAGATGTGCTGGCGATATGCATGAGGTTATGCCTGGATTTTGGGACCCATAGTTTTATTAATGAGTTCAGTTGAATGAATACTTCAGTTGTGCTATTCCAGGAAGTGGGAAACTGGCAGGGTTAGATGGAAAACCTTCACAGAAATTGCATTCAGAATCGAAGAAAAAAAGCAGAAAAACCCAGCAATTTTACACAGGTAAAATTAATGAAGAATTAGATGAACAAGTGAAGGAATAAGATATAAAACAACGTTTAACTAGAGGAGCCCTCGGTAGAGCGCATACCTCCGTCACACAATGCCTGATCCACGAGAACATATCGGGCCCATTACATTTTTGAAATATCATGCTATACAGTACTAAATCGTTTTTGGCACCATCTCTCAATGGTGAAGAATCACTTAAAAAATTAAATAATTTCGTATCCAGATCCGGATCTTCACCAAAATCAAATCAATTTGTTATGGTCACACACCCAGCATGCCCACCAAGTTTCATCCAAATCCGTACACAACTTTTTGAGATATCCTGCACACTGACAAACAAACAGACAGACAAACAAACAAACAAACAAACAAACAGACAGACAAACAAACAAACAAACAGAAAGGGGTGAAAACATAACCTCCTTCACCTTCGGTGGCAGAGGTAAAAAAAAAAATCCACCATTCATATGAAAACACTTTGAAACATCTCCATTTCATATCAACATGGTCAAACGTTGTTTTTTTCTTCTATTATTGGTGGAGGCCTAAAACACTTCCTCACACCCACTAAGAAATGGTGTCAGGGATCATTTAATATTATCTTTCACATTGCTACAATGTTTTAGGCAATATGGAGCAAATAAAAAGATTTTTTTTTGCCTAAAACTCTCCTTGGCACTTCTTGACAAACCTCTGAAAGTTTTATGAAGATCCGTTGGGCCATCTCTGAGAAAAATGATGACACACACACACACACACACACACACACACACACGCACACACACACACACACACACGCACACCTCTAATAGTATAGATTTATATTTCTACCACCCTCTTCTCTTGTTCTTTAACAAAAACTTCACCATCTTCAATTCACTTATTTTTTGAGCATCTGATTGAAGATCCATGGTTCTCAAACAAATATAAACAAGAGCACAGTCGATGGTGTGCCGTCACAAGTCCCCACGCTTCCCACCTAAAGCAAAGTTGAAAGATGGCAAAAAGTTACACCAGGAATGACCCAATATAAAATTTTGAGTCAAAAAAAAAAAATCTTCTCTTTTGATCCCTGTGAGCTTAAGTCCCCACCTCAAGGGGCATGAGCTGAGGGTCAATTCCAAAAAATTGTTCCATATTTCATGCGTCCCCCAATGGTGATTGCATACACAAAGTTTCATGAAAAAAATGTGCCCATAATTGCATTTTTGGTATTTGACCTTTTGACCCTGCTCCAGGGCCCCAGGAGGTGGGACCAAAAATGATACTGCTCTAGCACCTTCTTGTCACGTGGTGATCACAAGAACCAAGTTTGGTGAATTTCTGCACAACCGTTTAAAGAGGTGATAGCGTGAAGAACGGACAGAAGGGCGGACAGACAGACAAATGGAGCCGATTACATTATCCCCCTGTTTTCTTGTTTTTTAGTTGTGTTTTTTTTAAGCGTGGGGATAAAGACGCGTATCCTTGTGTGAGTATATAAGATCAAAGATGCAAGAGCATCACATCATCACAGGTGTGAAAATACATCTGTTGAATGAAAAATAGGCGTCTTTGTTGAAGGAGCGATGTCAGAGTTATGCTGTGCAATCTGATTGGCTCGAGTCATCCGATCAGGGGAGGCTTCGTTATGAGAACAGGTATGCAGCCCGTGGTCAGAAGCGAAAGGGAGCAATACCGTTTTAATTTCTCACGCGATTCAAGGATCAATTTGAAAGATCGCAGCAACATTAAACTGCTTTTTCAAACATACAAAAGGTTAAATTGATCTTTTTTCAACGAGTTTGTATTATTTTCAAATGCCAGACAACACAGCCTGCTCATTCAGTGTCTTGAAACCACCGGCCGCTGGCTTTTACACAAAACGATGGCATGGGTGTAGGCAGAACAAAATAGCCATTAAATCAACCTCGAATAATGTTGCTTCATCATGCAATGGGATTAAAGCACAAATCAATCTGATCAATTATCACTTATGTAGGCCTCACTGTCAGGTCAGGTCAGATCTGTGAGTTGCTACAGGTATCATGAAGACCTGCACTAACCTGTTCCATGGTCGGGTTGTCGGCGACTAAACCGTCTCCCCCACCAAGTTTCTTGGTGAGGAAGGTGTATGATATGGACACCCAGCAGGATGAAGAACAAAACCTGTCAAAGGGTGGAGGAATTCCTAGTGAGCCAATGGTCCAACTGTGCCCAACTGCGTCTGTGGACGTCCTCCTGTAGTTGGGTTACTTTTTAATGAGGAGGTTGGTGGCAGGATTTGCACTCCGGCCAGCATAAAACCCTTCATTCTGCAAATTATAATAAAAGCACAAAAAATAATCTGAAAACCCACTCCGTGGGAGTACCTTTTGTGCAGCTGCCCTTCGCAGGGCAGCTCGCCGGATTACGGGATTGGGGCAAAGCCTTCGGGACCCCCAATCATTGATGATAGGAGGGAAACCACGGGGCAACCTTCCCGGATCAGATTAGGGTAGTGTGTGTCGGGGTGGAGCTGAGGTGTTGTCCACCAGACGGCGATCTCCTTGGGTTAACTTGAGGCGGTCCCTTCGGGTGGGTGCCTGGAATGTCCTATCCCGAAGAGAGGACCACCACCTGTCTCTGTTGTCATCTGAGCCCAAGCGTTTGGACATTGGTATTGCAGCACTCTGTGAGGTTTGGAGACCGGATTGCGGCGAGATCATGGTGGGTGGTTACACAAACTATTGGTCTGGTCGCTCTGATGGTTACCATGCTCAGGAGTTGCTGTAGCTGTGTCCAATAAGCTGACCCCAATGATAATTGAGGTAACACCGGTCAACGAACATATGATGAGACTAAGGATTCATCACTCCTTGGGTGTTATTTCCCTGGTCTCTGCATATGCTCCGACTGAGGCGAGTAATCTAACTGTGAAGGACGCATTATATGCCACACTCGAGTCTGTGGTTGATCAGTGCCCCAGACGAGAAACTCCTATAGTCTTGGGGGATTTCAATGCATCATTTGGAAGTGATAGGGATGGTTATAAGATGTGTGTTGGTCCCCATGGGTCATGAACTGTGAACGTGAATAGCACCAAGTTCCTTGACTTTGCAAGAAGTCATGGACTTAGGGTGGCCGGTTCATGGCTTGAGCACCCACAGGCTCATCGCTGGACTTGTTATTCCAACGTTGGCGGTGTGGCAAAGGAGATTGACCATGTGCTCGTTGATGGTCGCTGGAGGATGATCCAGAACTGCAGGGTCTACCGGAGTGCTCAGTTCCTCAACACTGACCACAGGCATGTTGTAACAACTCTGAAGTTGCAGCTTAAAACCAGGAGAATGGTACCATCCCAGCCTAGGCTGGATGTTGGCAAGCTCAAGGATGAGAGGGAAGCTGAGGAGTTTGTGAACAGGCTGAGTGGAAATTTGGGGGATCTGGGTGCTTTGGGAGATCCTGAAGAGTTGTGGAGTGCCTTCAAGCCCACCGTCCTTGATGTTGCCGGTGGATGTCTTGGAACTCATCGTAGGGCAAAGAAGAATTTTGTCTCTCAAGGGACACTGGATACCATTGACCAGAGTCGCAGGGCCAGGCTGAATGGCAGAGCTGAGCTGTTCAGGGAGCTGAGGCGTAAAACTGTACGTGCGCTAAGGGTGGACAAGGAGGCCTATGTGTGATAGGCGAGGAATCTGAGGGGATAGAGCATCACCTGTGGTCAAGTGTTTCTCGTCCTGCTTACAAGGGAGTTCGCGCATTGTGTTTCTCCAAGCTCGTCCCTCCGTGTACTGCATTTCGAGCAGAGGGTGGTGGGCTCTTGACAGAGGAGTCCGAAGTGAAGTGGAAATGCTGTACTCATGTTGTTGCATACAGTTCTACGCTCTGCCTGGAACACAGGCATCACCTCAACTGACTGGAAGAGGGGCCTTGCTGTCCCTCTCTGGGAAAGGGAAGGGTGATCGCCAGGAATACAACAACTCCCGAGGGGTGACGCTGCTCTCAGTGCCGGTTAAGGTCTTTGCTCGGATAATTCTTGATAGGGTTCGCCACCATCTGCTTGAGCACCAGCATCCAGAGCAGTCAGGCTTTACACCAAAGAGGTCAACGATTGACGGTATCCTTGCTCTTCGGGTCCTCACCGAACGCAGACGAGAGTTTCGGCAGGGGCTGCTTGCAGCCTATGTTGATCTCTGCAACGCGTTTTATTCAGTGAATCGGGATGCCCTCTGGAGTATTCTTGGTTTTTGTGGGGTGCCACCAAAATTGATCAATCTGATGTCTGACCTATACTCTGGTACTGAGAGTGCTGTGAGATGTGGTGATACCATCTCTGACTTATTTCCAGTTTTTACTGGAGTTTGTCAGGGGTGTGTACTGGCCCCCACACTTTTCAGCACTTGTATGGACTGGATTCTGGGGAGGATGTCAGAGAGATCAAGCTGCAGTGCATTGTTTGGGAATGTGAAGATCTCTGACCATAATTTCTCAGATGATGCAGTCATCTTTGCGGAGACTCTCGACATCCTTTTGGGGGCCCTCGAGGTGCTGAACAAGGAGTCAGAGCCACTGGGATTACGGGTTTCCTGGGTCAAAACTAAGATCCAGGCTTTCAATGACATCTTTGATGCTTCTATCCTGTCTGTACCTGTTTGTGGTGAGGATGTTGAAGTCATGGAGAGAATCACCTAACTTGGCAGTGATATTCATGTCTCTGCTGGCTGTGAGCCAGAGGTCAACAGATGTCTGGGTTGGGCCTGGGAGTCATAGATTCCCTGGATAATGGGGTGTGGCGCTGCCGGTACCTGTGCGGGAGGATGAATGTCTGAGTCTTCAGGTCCTTGGTGCTTCCAGTCTTGCTTTATGGGTGTGAGACTTGGACTTTGACCAGGGATCTGAGATGGAGACTTAATTCCTTTGGTACCAGGTCTCTTTGGAGAATTCTTGGCTATCATTGGTCTGACTGTGTGGACAATGAGCGGTTGCTGAGAGAGACTGAAATGAGATTTGTTACCTGCATAGTCTGTGAGCGTCAGCTGCGGCTGTAGGACATGTGGCTCATTTTCCTGACGCTGATCCTGCTCATCAGATTCTCTCAGCAAGGGAGTCTCGTGAGTGGAGGAGGCCAACGGGCCGACCACGTGCCTCGTGGTTGCAGCAGGTTGATCAGCATCTCAAGGAGATGGGGATGGGCCAGGAACTGCCTGGGGGATGGCCAGAGGCCACTGGTGTACCGGCGGAAAGTGGACGCAGCGACACGCTGCTCCGGCACATGCCTCCATACCTGACTTGACCTGACAGATACTGTAAATGTGCAGAAAAGTCCAATTTGTCTTGTTATTCTCAATGATAACTGAATTGTGCACTGGTGAAAACCTTTTACAACTGTAACTATTTGCAACTGTTATTTGATTTTTACTTTCTTGAGGTTTCAATGAGGAATGGAACTTTCTTTGTAGCATTTGATATTCCTGAAATATATGTTTGCAACTTTATGGGTTTGAATGAGTTATGTAAATGGCTAACTGAAGCCGAGTATCGCCTGACTAGTATTGGACAAGCATTGCCCAACTGCACTCGTATTTGGCACTTGTGTCTGCACTGTGTTGGCACTTCCTCCACTTACGGCTGTGCGCCGCAAGAGGCCAAACCATGCTACATCAATGTAGCCCATTGCCTCTCATTCCAACTCACTTTATACCATGCTTAAATGTCAACCCCAACGTGGTTGCATTGACTTGTGAATGTCACACATGCACTTATGCAGGAAATCCGTTAATCTGTTAATTATGTTAACAAGTAGACAGTGAAATGCTGTCTGCCTCACAGTAATTCCTTGGAACTGTGGACGCTCAGCTAGTGTTCAGCTCAGTCTTGTCCCTGTGCTGAGATATCAAGTTGCATAAGGTGAAAGTAAGAATATGAGAACATTCAAAGGTGAATAATTTTCAAAATTATGATGATCCTACAGTTTTCCTATAATTGATGTTGCATGGTTAATTTGAGTTCTTTCAGAAGCAACTTCAATGCAGGAGGAGGACATTCAACCCATCAAAGCATGCACCATTTTTACCAACCCATGGTTATTTGTCTGTGCTCTATCCTTCTAAATTGCTGAGCATCAAGCAAGGAAGCAGCACGTACCATTTTTAAAGTCATTGGTATGACTCGTGCGGGGCTCAAACCACTGACCTCACAGACTCAGAGCGGATGTTCGAACCATTACACCACCGAGGCTGGAGATGCATGGTTTTTTTTAATGCTTGTGTGGTGGTTAATAAAGATTAACGTGCTTGGATGAACATTTAACCAATGTATTATATTTTCTCGAATTTCACTCTTGCTCCGTCTTCTTTTTTCAAAAACAGTACATGGCTGTGGTGTGCATCATGTGCAGGGGGCTCAGCTGTCACTGATGGACTGATGCTCAGCAGGACTTTGGAATATGTTCATGATGCCGGTGATAACTCGCCTATTTGTTGCAAAGGACACAGTGGGATCTTTAATATCCACCAGCTAACGCTAGCAGATGGGACGCCCAGTTTAACATCCATCCGAGGGACGGACACATATTGATCTGTCACTCTGCCTGCGAAACACCAGGATGACAGTTTATAGCTGAGATTCAAACCCAGGCTGTACCAGTCAGGGAGTGAGTGTGCATACCTCTAGGCTATCCTGCCAGCTCTTACTCTTGTTCTGTAGTTGACAGGTATGAAATGAAGAGTTAGGCCAAACTCAAAATAAGCTTTTTATGAAAATATAAATTTGATAAGAAAAGAATCCAGTTAAAAGTTCAGATAAATATAATGATGCACAAGCAAAACTTTCATAGAAGGATGGCACGCGAGTGAAGAACAATTTTACACATCTTTGTTGTGTCGCAAAGTTAGCCCACACGTAGGCTCTTCAGCTCAACCATTTAATGTGGCATCCTCTGCTCCACTCTTCTTTACAGCTTACTCACATCACTCCCAGTTCATCATGTATTCATTAATATTCATGTAACTCCCAATACCATATATTCCTTTTTTCGTGAAAATAACAACTAATAATGAAAAAACAAAGAACATAGTAAGCATGCAATTGTCATGCATTCATTAATATTCATGTAACTCCCAATACCACATTATATATCTATATATATTTCTATATATTTTGTTTTTTGTGAAAATAACAATCTTGGTAATGACCCCTCCCCCCCCCCCCCCCACCCACCCTAAAAAAAAATAAAAAAAATATATATAATAGTAATCATGTATGCAAGGCACATGTCACATGACAAAGTCCTTGGTCCATTCAGGGGCTTAACAATATCTCGTCCACAACAAACACATGGGGTAAAAACTTGTGAGGCAAATTGTTGGATCGAGCTATGTGCCTTATAGTCCTCAGAACCTGTCATACTTCCAGAAGAAAGTCCATTTGAGGTCTGAATTGCAGGTGCTAGATGAATTGCATTCCACACTCTCCCATCAGAGAGTCTGTAGGTAGCAGGACCTCTCTGTTCACTGATCGTGAGGGGTTGGGTAAACTTGTTTTGTCCTTTCTGGAGAAGTCCAGGTTTCCGAACTCGTACGAAAGAACCACGTTGAAAGGTGGAAGGTTTCGCTCCCCGACGCTTGTC
>CM068960.1:62946100-62978496 GCA_035128595.1 Eptatretus atami | reverse complement strand
GGGGGGGAACTACAAAAACGACAAAACAACACAAAAAACACTTGATTAAAGAATTATTTTTTTTGCATTTTATTAATTGATCTTGTGTTGATAAATTGGTGTGGTGTTGATGTGGCGCAGGCGTGATTGGCTGAATGGCTTCCACCTGCATCTAATTTCCTTGCGATTCCTAGTGATTCTTAGGATTAGGTGTGTCACAGTCATTTAACTGAACCATGGTCATTTGAATTGGTTAAATTAATTGCAAGAGTCTACCGATTTTGCTTTGATAAGCTCATTGCACCCGAAGTGAAAACAACATATGGATGAGAATGAAATCGAAAAGCGTTTAGATACAGTTAAAACACGAACCACAATAATGATAAAATATGACAAGTCTGGAGACGGCGATGGTTCATGAGCAATGTACACGGTTCGCCTTTTTTATTTTTTGACCTTCGAGGGGACGCCACGGGCAAACTGGTGGGAATCAGGAAAAACGTAAATGATGAAAATTGTAGTACTCGAAGAGCACTACTTGCATACCAACTTTCATTCGAAACAGTTGAAAACCCTAGGAGCTCGATGCCCAATTTATTAATTTTCTTGACATTTTATAAGTTCGTGACCTTGTGACCTTGACCTTGGAACGAAAATGAAAAATCGAGCTCCGTGGGACTATGCAGGTGCCATTGGGCTAACCAAACACCGAAACCCCTGCCAGATTCGACAAACCCCCTCGGAGAAGATGTAACTTGAAACCGGCTACCCCCTAAAAACACATGTTTTTTGGGCGTGGCTCCGCCCATAATGGGCGCAGCACGCCCATTCTCCGGAAAACACAACTAGATCATGATACAAACATCGCACCCTAATTTTATCAAGATCGGATCAAAACCCACGGAGCTATGCTCGGGACAGACAGACAGACAGACACACACCCATAACGAATATCGTGGTCACTGACTGACTCATGAACCAAAATCTCATCCTCTGAAGGCCAAAAGTAATAATTTTTAAAAATAGAAATCTAAGGTGGCTACAAGGCATACACTGTGGAGGTGCTGCCTTCCCACCTCACTCCCCAAACAATAACAAAAAAACAAGACAAACCAAGCTTCAGATAGACAGAAGAGATGTAAACATTCAGCTGGAGCAAAGAGGAGGAGACAATCCTCTGTTGCAAAAACTATTCCACACATGAAGCATGAGAGATGGAAAAGAAAAACATTTTGAGGATTTTATTTCAAAATTTAAAAGATTTGCAAAAGATCACCATTCATGGCAGAGTTGTCAAACTAGAACCAGTCATCTGAATTGTCGGTGGCGTCCTCTGAATCGTTGGCGGCGTCCTCTGAATCGTCGGCGGCGTCCTCTGCACCGTCGCGGCGTCCTCTGAACTGTGGGCGGCGTACTCTGAACCGTGGGCGGCGTCTCTGAACCGTCGGCGGCGTCCTCTGAACCGTCGGCGGCCGTCCCTGATACCGTCGGCGGCGTCCTCTGAACCGTCGGCGGCGTCCTCTGAACCGTCGGACGGCGTCCTCTGACCGTCGGCGGCATCCCCTGAACCGTGGGCGGCGTCCCCTGAACGTGGGCGCCATCCCTTGAACCGTCGGCGGCGTCCCCTGAACCGTCGGCGGCGTCCACTGAACTGTCGGCGGCGTCCCCTGAACGTCGGCGGCGTCCCTGAACGTCGCCGGCGTCCCCTGAACCGTCGCCGGCGTCCCTGAACCATCGGCGGCGTCCCTGTACGGTCAGCGGCGTCCCTGAACCGTCGGCGGCGGTCTCTGAACCGTCGCAGCGTCCTTGAACTGGGCGGCGTCCTCTGAACCGGCGGCGTCCTCTGAACCGGCGGCATCCTCTGAACTGGTGGCGTCCTCTGAACCATCGCTACCGTCTGCACCACCGGCACCGTCTGTACCACCAGCGCCGTCTGTACCCCCGGCGTCGTTTGTACCTCTGGCGTCGTCTGGACCACCGGCGCCGTCTGTACCCCCGGCGTTGTCTGTAGCCCTGGCGTCGTCTGTACCCCCGGCATCGTCTGTACACACTCGGTGTCGTCCGTAACCTCGGCATCATCTCCAACTACGGCATCGTCTGTACACTCGGCTTAGTCTGAAATTGTCAGTCAAATGAAGAATTGTCAGAGTTGTATGAATCAACAGACATTTGATGGCTGTCTATTGTTCATATGAGCGAAACATCACAACTTGGTGTGAAGAAACATGATCCAAAATAAAAAGAGGGTGGATACTTTGGGCCCTGGGAGAACTCTGCTCCATCTTCCGACAACTGCTTATGGAGATTAGAACCAACCAGAGAAGAATGCTTCTCCCTTGTCAAATTTATCTCATCCTCCAATGATTCCTCAAGCAGTTTTCTATGTACGATTGCATGCGACGCTTTTGCAAGTTTTATGTAATGGAACTAAACAAACAAAACAGTTCACAAGTTGGTTTATGCACAACAATGGGGCATAAGGGGAACCACTTTATTTATTTCAAAGTTAATAGGTGAAAAACAAGTTATTTTCAGATATACAGCTTGAGAGTATTAATACAGCTGTTAACTAGAACGGGCACGTCGAGTGAAGCGCAAGTGACCTGCGACGGCGAGCGACGCAGCGATTGGTGTGCCCGGGGCGCGGCGGGCGCGCGCGGGGGGCGCGCCCCGAGAAACCGTTGATTGTGAGAGTATTTAATCCCATACCACATCTGCCATCTCATATGTGTTATGATGGCTTAAAAACATTAAATTTCCTGTGTCATATCGTATATCACAAGATTGGGCATTGATTCACAACATTTTGGCATTGGTTGCATGCAATTGGATAAAAATCACCGCACTATGGCAAATGACGATTTGACCTTTTCATGACCTCGACCTTGACTTTGTACTCTTAATTTTGTAATTGGTATTAGAGTGTGGGGAACAGAACAGTCAACATTTTGGTGTTGGTTCATGCAAATCGGATAAGAATTGACCGTGTTATGACTAAAACCGCACATTTTGCAATGTCGTGACCCCCCCTGACCTTTGACTCCCAACCGCTAATAAGGGTTATTACGTCATTGTGTCATGTCACATATCACAAGATGGGGCATTGAATTCTGACATTTTTGGCATTAGTTGCATGCAAATTGGATACAAATTGACCGCGCTATGGTAAAAAACGATTTGACTTTAAGACCTTGACCTTGACCTTTGACCCGTCCCAAATCTAATCAAATGGTCCTCGGATAATCAACATCATCCCACCAAATTTGCTGCGATTCAGTTCAATACTTTTTGGAGTTTGCGAGAAAACAAACAACACACATATCACAAATACTTACAACAACGTAGCATATTGCACACAGTAGAGAATACAATAACTAATATCACTTTGGAGGGTTAGGGGGATATGACAGTGTCAAACATATTGAGCCTTCGTGGCGCGCAGTCATAGTAACTAGCTTAGACATCACGCGGACGGTTAATTGACAAGTGAAGATGCGAGGCGACAACGATCGCGCATAGAGGCGCCGATGGAGGTTGAATTCTTGGCTGTCATGACGCACCCAGTTATTAGGCTCTGTCTTTATGTTTTGTATCCACTGATAGATATCGTGCTATATATAGTTTTTGGCCCTATCTCAATGGTGAAGACAGACAACAACATTGCTAACAAAGAACTGGTGAGTGATCTGACAGAAGAGCCTCCAGGTTTCAACCTCCCCGGGAAACAGTGGCCTGTGCTCAACAGGATCGGTACTCTCCATGCAAGGATATCACACCACCTCCACAAATGGAATTTCAAAGACAGCCCAGCATGTGACTGTGGTCACCCAGATCAGACAATTCATCACTTTGTGAATGAGTGTCACCTGCGGAGATTTGATGAAGGATTTCGGGCAATCCACCGAATATCCATCTAAGTGCTGTAACTTGGCTGTCAAACTTCGACTAAGATATGTGAATTGCAATTTGTCATACACAAGAATAGAATAGAACTTTAAAAATTAGAGCATCCGGATCCGGATCTTCACCAAAATTGAATCAATTTGTCCTCGTCACACAACCAACCTGTCCAATGAGTATCGTTCAAATCTGTCCATAAGTTTTTGAGATATCCTGCTCACACACAAACAGGGGTGAAAACATAACCTCCGTCCACCTTCGGTGGCGGAGTTAACAACCGATTATTTTATTGGTAATTATTGGTATTGCTGTAAAAACTACAACTACTCAGAACAAAGACGTGTTCTATAAGTTGATTTTTACCCGAGCTGAAGGAGAGGGTGTTGCATGTGGGCCCGTTTGTTTGTCCACACAGAACTTTCGTGTTTTTCTCCACAACCGCTTGTCAGATTGAGACGAAATTTTCACCATTGGTGCGACTACTCATGTAGAATGTTCTAATGATGATTATGACGTCATAGGTCACGTGGTGTGGCTGCCATGTTGGAAAAACGGAAAAACTTTGGACCTCTATCTCTGAAACTGCTTCTTGGAAAAAAACTGAAACTTGGCAAGCACTCCTCATGTGGAACAAGTGTGATTTTTTTTTATGACATCATAGGTGTCTTCGTTATTACGTCATAATTGCATATATAGAATGCCACATCTGATCAGTATGAACATTTTTGCGGGTTATCTAGGGATAAAATGGTCCACAATTTTTTTTTGATGACATCATCGGTCACGTGATTCAGCAGCCATATTGTTTAAAAAAACACCCCCAAAACCTTCAAAAATCTTCTTCTCCGAAATGGCTGAACAGATCAAGGCAAAACTTTACACGTATAACCGCCTATCCACGAGGAACAAAAGGTTCACACATATGACGTCATAGGTTACATGGTTTGGCAGCCACATTGGATTCACCTGAAAACATATAAAAAATCTTCTCCAGAACGGCGACAGATTGAGGGGAAATTTCACACAAATATTCTCCAAGGCATGCATGTACAAGTTTGTAAAGGAATAATTGATAAGTCACATGGTTTGGCAGCCATGTTGGATTTAAGTAATATATTAATTAATGTTTTCTATGGAACTGCTTAATCAATCGAAGTGAAACTTGCCAATTGTGATCTTCTAGTAATGGGGAATACATATTTTAAATTTCAACTTGATTGGTCACATGATCTGGCAGCCGGAATTGTTCAATTTTTTGATCTGGGTTTTAAATATATATATATATATATATATATATATATATATATATATATATATATATATATATTGAATAAGGCTCACTTGGCTGTGCCTGGATGGGTTTGTGGGTACAGGAGTAGCAGCTGGAATGTGAATCCTATCCAGGTCCCCCCTGATGACTTCATCTTTGCTTTTTGCTTGTTTGGGTTCCTTCTGATTACTCCAATGCAGGATTGTACCTATTTGGTCTGCCATTTGATTTGAATTGAATTCATATTAATCCCATTCTAAATTCAATTGAATAATAATAAAATAATGTCATGGGTCAGAGTCAGGTGTCTGATCAAAGCGGGCTTTCATCAAAGCGGGACGTCTTGGTAACCGGTCATCACTGCCAGCAGCTACAAAGTGGCAGATCTAATTATGTCTCTTATTACTTACGTAACACACCAGTACACAAATGCCACACAAAACTACACGGCGAGGGTCTGAAATCTCTGATTGCTCTTTTTCTTGTTTTGATTTAATTTTGCATTATGATGGACCAGGCTGGAATGTAATTATGTGACTAATCAGGCTCGCATACTTCCATATTTACAAATGTACTCTGTGCAAATTTGGGATTGGACTTGGATATGATGCTCTACATATACGTTGCAATTTACACAAACACACATTGTGATCTGAAGAGAAAGAAAAATCAGGCTGGCTGGTTCCATTGGCAAATGCTGAGAGACCAGAAGGTTGGCACAGTTGCAACAGGGCATTAAAAACTGGGGCAGCCAAGAGAAAGGCGCCGGTTCTGTGTGTGGGAGGCCCGTCTGGCTCAACAGTTTTCCCATGTAGATGAGGCCCTATGAAAAGGACAATGCAGAAACAAGAGGGTGACGCTCACTTGGACTAAGTATCTTCAATGCAAGGGTCGTAAGGTTTGATCACGTGAGGAATGCATAATCAGCAATACTTTTTTTTAAAAACCTATACAGAAGGAAGACTGTGGGGGGAATGGAGGGAGAGATGCTGTCAGGATTGAAACGACCACTCAAATTCAACACAGTTGTCTGTGGAAAAAAGAATAGTGCATCGTTGATGCTGGGTCCACAGGGAAGCCACAGTGATAACAAAAATTTCACCCAAACACACAGACAATGGAAGGTAACCTGTCTGACCTGCATGATTTGGTCTGCAAGGATACCAATCCATAGATTGAGATCGAGCTATAATGCCCTCAGGGCAACTTGGGTTTCTCACCAACTAGCTGTTGTAAAATTGCATGCACATTTCGTTTTCTTGGGGAAACATCAATTATTATTTTCACATTTTTAGTCATGATAATTAAAGCAAGTCATTCATTCATTCATTCACGTACCATTCTCTATACATAGTGTCGGTTCTGCCAAAGCAGTTTCTTGGCTCGGTTTACAACCCTGGAAGGGTCAGCACTCTGACACAGGAAGTCAGGGCAGGAATTCGTAATTTGTTCAGGGTGCCAGCGATAGTTCAACTACACTTTGTGAAGGACACCCTGGGATCTTTAACATCCACGAACTAATGCAGGCAGACAGGACGTTCAGTTGAACATTCATCCAAGGGACGGCACACACACACACACACATTGATGAATCACCCTGCCCGTGAAACACCAGGATGAGTTTATAGCTGGGTCGAGATTCGAACCCAGGCTAGACAGTTCAGAGGTGAGTGTGCAAGTACATCATACGTCAAAGAAAAATCACTTATGGAGTTGTATTTATGCAAATGGTTTGTGTTGGCTTGTTTGATGTTCCCATCGAAGCACTTCACTTGCTTATACTGTGTGTGACCCTTGGTTCAAATCCCCTTTACTGTGGTGATTTGTCCATTAGCCTACAAATGTCTTTGTAATTCATGCAAAAGTGCACAAATATCTCTGAATACTGATCTTTGACGTTGTAAGTTAAAAAAACCAAAACTTTTACTCAATGCAAAAAAACTTTTTTGTTAACAGTGAATACAAACAGAAACTTTAGCTTCCAACCTGATAAAACAGAATGTTGAAAGCTTTGTACTTGGCTCATGATAACTTATGACCGATACATATATTTTCAGAAGACTTACATTTAATTTTGAATTTTTGACACGGATGTTTTGAGGAACACAACAGATTGACTACCACTTGATTATCTTCCTTACACAGTATACTATAGAGCATTGAATGTAACCATCGATTATTTAAATATATATATATACATGCAATTAAAGACAAATTCACAATGTCTCTTGCTCAAATAGATAAGTGCCCTCAATGTAAAAAGGCATCAATTCCCTTCATATCCGTTTTCCAATGTGGTGAGATCACCAACCCTATTGTTCAATTCTCCATTCTGTTCACCTTATTACCTGCTCGATCAATCTTTAATTCATCACAAAATCAACAATCATATTTTACATGCTGTCATTTTGTTGTTGTTTGTTTGCTAATCGTTTAGGTTATCATCATCCCCACCTCATCCCAATTCCAAAAGTGATCATTATCCAGCTGGGAATGAAATGCATGAATAGTTTAATTTTATGCCATTCATAAGCTTGAGGTTGGTGCTCTCTGTAACCTCCCTGATAGTCAGACATTCGTCTGTCATCTGGATATATTATGGCCAGGAAATCAGAAAGCGGCAATATAGAATTTGACCACACTACTGGAACATGATAGACTATGATTTTTTGAAAGATACTGTAAGACTAAATGTTCAAAGGCAAGTGTTTGCCCGTAGGACGGCTGGTTTAACATCTGCTCTGAAGGATCGTATACCTTGTGGTTATGCCGTGAAACACCAAAATGGCAGTGTGTAGTCCGATCCTATTGTGTTGGAAATCAAACCCAGATGACTCTTCTCCGACAGCAGAACTACTGCTGAACTCGATACCTGCCACCCCCAGGATGATACTTTTGTTTTAGATCTCTCTGCTACATTATAACCACCTTTTATGGTCATATCAAGTTAGGCCAACATACCACAACAATGAACGAGACTGCTCCAGTTCATCTTTTTGAGGTAATCTAATACCAATACTGATACTGAAACAAGCACTGATTAAAAAAACAAGCACTAATTTTTACAATTAGTTTTTTTAAAATCAAAACATTGATTTGTCCATTATTTCAAAGGAAGTGCTGATGCGAGAGCCTCAGGGATTTGCCAGGTTGATAGCTCAGCGGTTTACAGATGGGTAAGCATTCTAATGAGGTATAATAGTCAACTCTATGTTTGACCCATTTAGAAAGCATGAACAAAGCATTGACAAAGTAAAAAAAACAAACAAAAAAAACATTTGAGGCAAGGCAGAAAAAAAAGGAAATCATTTTACAACCATTTAAAGTTTTAACGAGACAATCACTCTGTAGGTGGTGAATAAAAGGAACAATCAGAAAGTCCATGCAAGTGCTCCCAAAGGATGAGCCTGGTTTTGCAGCTCTTATTGAACTCTAATTGAGGCAGCAGCCTCTTCGCTCTCTTCAGACCGTGTCCTAATGTTGCAACCCAAATTTGGTATCATTCTGACTGGAGGTCTCGAGAAGAAGATTTTTTTTAAGCCTGGTGTTTGTTTAGTGGTTAGGGTGGTGGCTTGGGATCTTCGGTTCCTGAGTTCAAGCCCTGTTGGCTGCTGAATTAACACCAGGTGGGGTTGACTCAGCCTGTCATCCTTCTGAGGTCGGTGAAATGTGTACCAGTGTACTGGTATAGGGGCACAGCATCAGCGTTGTGCCACAACAAAATGATAGCTACCTGGCAGCGAAGCTGCCATTTGAAAAAAGCTTATTTTGGAAGAAATTTGCGCAACCACCATTTTGGCACACTTCTGGTCACATCATCAGCATGGCCCCCGCAATTGAACATCAGGACCCTATCCTAATGCTATAACCCAAATTTGGTAGCATTCTGACTGTTGGGTCTGAAGAAGAAGATTTTTGAAGGAATTTATGCGATTTTCCCAAAAATTGATGAAGTCGGCCATTTTGACACACTTCCGGTCATGTAATCGGTACGACCTCCGCAACTTAAACATCCCTACCCTGGCCTGATGTTATAACCCAAATTTGGTAGCATTCTGACTATTGGGTCTGGAGAAGAAGATTTTTGAAGAAATTTACTAAGCCGGCCATTTTGACCGACTTAAAGTTATGTGACTGGAATGAGCTTTGCAATCCCCGGTTACCAGTGAGGAGAGGAACGTTGCTGTAAAATTTCAGCCAGATTGGCCCAGTGATTTGGCCAGAGAAGTCGAAAAAGGAGACGGACGGACGGACGGACAGACGGTGTGCAATGACAATACCTCATCTGGAATTTAAATTCCACATTAGCTAATAATAAAGAATTATTTATAATTTGTTAAAGTATATAAGAAACACCACAGCAGCTTGAACATTGAAACACGTTATTATGGCAATTTTCCAAGGCTGCTTCTGATAACAAAAGTAACACCAACAATAATAATAATACCATAATAATTTTAACAATATTACAAAGTAATACTACTACTAATAATATTAGCAATGATAATATAAAAAACTAGAACGGCACTCGGTACAGTGCATACCACCGCCAGGCTGAACAGTTTACGTTCTGTATCGTCCGATAGGCCGGATCTGCATTCGGACCTGAAACAAAATCTAATCGGCTTGTTCTCGTCACCTACCCAACTCTTCCACCAAGTTTCATCCGAATCCGTCCACAACTTTTTGAGATATCCGGCTAACAGACAAACAGACAGACAAACAAACAGACAAGGGTGAAAACACAACTTCCGTCCACCTTCAGTAGTGGAGGTTATAATTGGAGTGTTCATCGAACACCTCACCCCACAGTCTTGAGAAGAAAGGACATGGGCAGGGTCTGTGAGCAGCAAATTTGATTGGTCGAGATGATGTAAAATGCCGTGATTTTTTTTTCCAAGTTCTGATAAACGGAAGGTTTTCGAAAGTGACAATAAGGTGATTTTTTTTTCAACAGTGTTTAAGTATACAATTCAATTTAAATAAAATAAAGATTTTAAAGCGTGTAGAAATTATTTCTTTCGGAAGTTTACTGCCATTGATGCAGCGTCTTTTACACCACCTTATTTAATGTCACATTAGTTCTTTGTATTCCTGGTGTTGGCTTAATGGTTAAGGGTGGTGGCTTAGGATCCTAGGATCCTGAGTTCAAATCCCATTGCCATTGAATTAATACCAGGTGGGTTGATTCTGCCTGTCATCCTTCCGAGGTCGGCAAAATGAGTGCCAGCATGCTGGTATCCTGTGGAGAGTGGCGACCCGTCCAGGTTGTGCCCAATAGCCAAGGAGACTGCTTAGGCAGCACCAATGCTCCGCACAGAGGATGGTCCCAATGGATGGATTTAGTTCTTTGTGCCTGTTTGTGTCCTTTATATGTCCTTCAAAAAAAAAAAAACCCACAAGTTTCCCGTTTGGAATTATTTTCCATTTTGTCTGACTGCCAGCCAGACAGACAGACTAAAAAAACCTAACTCAGCACTCTCTGTGCATGCGTAATCAGACCGAATTCAGAATCGAATTACTGCTAAACTGCAGGTTCATTTTCCGATTCATTTTGCGATTCACATTCAAAATATAACATCGAAGTGAAATTACGTTTGTCTATCCACAAACATCAGTTTTTGTTTGAGAACAACAGATATAATGAACCAGTTGTTTAACCCTGCCTTTCGCTTCACGTATGTGAGGGTAACAATTGGCAATAATAAGGATAATAACATGACTCCCTCTCCCTCACCCCCACCCTGCCGCTCTTGTGAGTATTTCTAATCCTGTATTTTGAAATCTGACTTTTGTTTCTCTTTAAGTGACAAACACAAAAGGTTTCTTTGAACATTGGCCAGTTAGCTATGTGATGAACAACACTCAACCACGATTCGCTGAGGAAAACAAATAATCTGATAAATGCAATGAGTTCAGCTAGCTGGAGAGTCCTGATGTAAACTAAAATGTTCAGTTCAGCACCACATGATTATTCTTGAAAATGGTTCATGTATCATTGCCCAAAGGGACAAGTGTGGTCAGGTCAATAAGGTCATGCGTTGGATGCACAATGACAGGTCATGTAATTTTCAAAGCACCTTTCTAAGCTGATCGGAATGTACTAAACTCCCAAAAGTAAAAATGCTTAACGAGCTGAAGCAGAATAATTTCTCAGCCTAAACTTGGAGATCAAATCAAAGTAGTCATGAAAATTACATGAACTAACCTCAAAAATGATCCACATTTGCTCTACGGATGTAATAATTTGATGTGATCAGCTTAAAATGCTTGATAAAAGAGATTGCAACACTTCTTCGAGCTCTGCTCTTGCTTGGCTTTGTCCCTCTTTCCACCATTGGTGAATGACATTTCAGCAGTATGTTCTCGTAACATTTTGCGGGAAAGTAGCCGGAGGCAATACATGGCTGCTGCAGACTGTGGAGCACGAGTGTGAGAAGTTTATCTGAACAACAGTGCTTTGCAAACAAGAATGGTAAGCCCTGATGAGAAGGGTATCAAATTGCTTCGTGGGTAATCGGTGCCTTGGGTGGAATGGCTCCAAGAAACAGAGAACTGATAAGGATGCATTGTATGTGATGGTTACAGGCCAGTACCAGTGTGCTGGACCTGAAAGGGAGCAGTGTGCAATAATCTTGATAAGAGGAGAGAAAGCAGAGGCCATGGATTCGATATTGGGTAAATAAATCAGGAAGTGCATCACCACACAATCATGGCATAGTCAGATGAGTAATGGCATAAATATCCCAAGGCAGGAGGATGACGTATGTTGCTTGTGTCACATGGTTTGAGTGCTTATTAGTCACAGAGGCAGCCAACAAAAAAATGGGTTGACCTTATACAGGTCAGGAGGGGGGGGGGGGGAGGGAAGGGGGGAGGGGGAAATTCTTATTCGTCTAAAAATGTCGTGAAATATGTCTACTTAAAAAAAATCTACCTGTTGGAATGGCTAATTTTTATTTCCAAATTCTGTCAACAGCAGCAAGTCGAGAAGGGTACTTAGTCAGGAATACCAAAAATCTCAAAAAAGCACAATGAGTGGGAACATGCAAAAATCTAAAATCGTAACTCTTAGCACCAAAACAATCAAAAATAACATAAAGTAACTGGATAATACCTTCAACAGACATTCTTAAATATCAAACAAGTCCAAAATTTAACATATCTCCTTTTGTATTCGAGGTAAGCAGGGGTTAAGTTCAGGTAATAAAGTGTAAATCAAACAGCAACAAGAGAAAAACGTCTATTTTATGCCAATACTAAAGCTTTGAGCCAAAAAGACTTGTTATGTATACTTAAGTTTGAAATAAAACTTTTAAGAACCACCTTGCAAATGCAAATGCCACGTATCCTACCTGTGCACATATCGTCAGGAGGTAATGTTGTAAAACGTTGCGATTCTTCGATTTCGACAACTTATGTAGCAACCCTGTGTTACTTCCGAAATATTGGCGTTCGTACCACAAAATTTCGTGGAAAAAAAAATCCTCATTAAAACAAACAAAAAAAACCTTTTTTAAAAATGAAGGGAAATATGAAAATCTATTTACGGGCATTTATGATGTCATCATGACATCAGACTATGACATTGGCACACCTCTGTGTAGTCAGAAAGTTGCTAACCCCACGAAGAGACACTTTTTAAAAACATGCTTCACCACTCGATTAACCTTTCAAAATACAAGGTGGCCATAAAGTCTGTAAACATAGGCAAATATACATTATAAATGGTTTATTGACATTACATGATGACAATACATGATATGTTCAATGACATTACATGACATGATCAATGTGTTGTCCCTCATGAGAAATGCACAGTTCAATGCGCTGTGCAAAATTGCAATGAACACGGTGCATTAATGCAGCATTTCCATCAATCCCTGAACATGCATCCGTGATGCGCTGCCTCAGATGATTCGTGTCTGATTGCAGGAGTGAAGAGGCTGGATAGGAGGAGGATGGATGAGATGAGGGATGAGATTGGTGTGCAGATGAGCGTGACGGGAAGATTGGTGAAATGCTGGCTGAGATGGGCTAGACACTTTGTGCAGATGGGGAAAAAGAGAATGGCAAAGACAGTGGATGGTTTGAGGTAGCAAGGTAGGAGGAAAAGAGGTAGACCGTGGCTGAGATGGGAGGATTGTGTGAGGAGGGATATCAGTAAGGTTGGGGTGGTTGGAGAGTGGAATGAGTTGGTGAGGACAAAGGGAAGTGGAAGAGTATCATGGTCAAGCAGGGCAGAAGCTTGGTGCCATTGGGCCTCACGCCTAATAAAGGGAAGAAGAGGAGAAGTGTTCTATTGTTGAATTTCGGAATTTAGCGATTTCACTCATCGTCACCGTCATCTGACTACTCTCCACTCAAATTTGAATCATACTCTGCACTATAATCACTATCGCTATCATCAGGTACATTTTCACAGTTTTTGCATTTGCATAGATCTGTGCACTTCAGTTTCACTGAGAAACAACTGGACACTCCGGTACTGCAATTGGTCTTGCTGCAACCACACAAAATCATGTAGAGCATGGCATCAGGAGTGGCAGGGCAAGCTCATCCAATAGAGCTGTAGCTGGTTTTGATTGCCAAATGTCCACACATTTCCTTCCGGAGATGGTATGATTGGATTGCAGATCAGAACGGATTTCATGACCAAACACATGTAATTGGCCGTGTCCAAATGCCAGTGCAGCACGTCCTAAGTTGGAGGTAACTGGTGCGGCTCTGGCATCGATCCCTTCGTACAAAACTTATTGTTCCGGGCTTCGTTCATATCTTTGCCCTTCCTTCCATAAAGTTCAGACATTGATGCCCAGTGGTCGGTTTACATTCTCTCCTAATAAACATATGACATCTTGAGAGTTGGCATTTTGTAGGACTAGTTTGAACGTGTTGGTTTTTCTTTTACCATGAAATTCTCTTGTGGTGTCATCCAGTGACTGTATGTAATCCTGACAGCGCCTGTCTCATTGCTTCACGAAGCTCAGTTATGATGCATTAATGCCCACTTATGTCCACTTGTCAGAATCAGAAACAGTCGTGCCAAATTAATATGGATCTGGTAGTACAAGGCTAGGAGGACACATACATCAGTGTCAACAGTATGTATACAGATTTTAGAAAAACCAAACTCAGATGGGAACATAGCACAAAGGAATATATTTGTGTCTGCTTCTTCTTGATTCGAGCTATAAACTCTTCTAATGTCTTCTTTGTCATCCATCAGGTGATCCTGCACTGATATTTTTTTTTAACATTCCTCCCCAACTGTAAAATACAGATTCTTGTCTTGAAGAAGACGATGGTGGCCATCATGAGAGGTCCAGTCCTTCGTTAGGAACCTGATGAGGCCAATTATATTTTCAGCACCGGAAAGGAATTTTCTGAATTTCTTCGGTTTTCGCTGATCACGACGCTCTGCTTTTACATTAATACATCCCATGCTTCCACATGCTTCACATTCCATCAATATTATAGAATTTGGGACATGTCTATCCGCAACAAAGAAAATGAGCCATTCTCCTCCTTGTTATCTTTTGCAAGATGTGATCTGATATTTGGCAAAAGGAAGCCATTTCAGAATTACTATTCCATCTTTCATGTGGATGGCATCAGATGGAACTGCGTCCACAGGCTTGATAAATCTCTACGCATTTGAACAGTTGCGACTTGGTAGTTCTGTGCAGACCACCATCAGCAGTTGCTAGTGCCCACGAGACTGCTTCCAAGGAATTTTGGAGCAGTTCTTTGAGGCTCACTAGCTCCTTATGATCCTCCCTGATAAGAACCATGCATGCAAACATGTCTCCATCAGTTGATACAGGAACACTTCTGTTATTAACTTGGCATGTTTTTTTTTTGTAACATCTGCAGAGAATGTTTTTTTGCTTGTTCTTCAAAATGCTGTAGAAAGGCATTTTCTTCGACTCAATCCGATCTGCCAGAAACTTTTTCGAGCAAGTTTTACCGACTTCATGTGCTTTCATTAAATCTGTTTGAACAAGTTCACTTGCTACGACACCTGACGATAAACTCGACATCGGCAGACTCGAATCGAACTGTGGTGTCCAAGACTTCAGAACATCGTAGCATTTCGGTACGTTCTCTTCATCTAGTTGTTTTTTTCTGGAATACTCCAAGTCTTCGGTGATCGGGGCAGATTTCCTGATGCTCAAAGAAGTTTCCATGCCGTAAAATAATGAAAATCTCAAAAACTTGTTCTGGTCAGTAAATTGCGTGGTCTGCAAAAATTATCATTTCATAAAAACAATGGTTTATTTACAAGCTGAACCTTTTCCGTATTTCTGGTAAGTAGAATAAACAAAGCATATGCTATAAGCTACTAAAATCAAAACATAGCACCTTAATTGCTGAGGACGAGCAGGTTCTGGAAATAACATGATGTGGTTTGTAAATTATTAATTTTCTGGGGTGCACAAGAAAATTGATGATGTCCAACAACTTGATTTGAATTACCAACAACCTCAGTTAGTTAGTTAACATCGTTAGAATTTTCCCGCTTGACGTGCATAGTTGAGTGCAAGCACCCTCCCTGACTATATGGTCGGTCTCACCAAAAATGAGAATGATTCCCATATCTTTCGAAATGTATATTAAATTAGTTTATGTAGCATGTGCCTTGTAACTTCGTGTGAAGCAGTGTGTGCCTGGAGGCAATTCTTTGACAGCATATTTGGGCAAGGAAGAACCTTTGTAGTGGTTATCCTGTTTAACACAAGCCATTTAAGTTTTTGAGCTGATGAATGCATTCAGCAGAGCCATCCAGTTCGGATGGTTTATCTGCTCCTCTATTTAATGATGATGTACGGAGAAGTGAGCGGCTTGGTGATGGAGTCCCTCGATGAGATGTGTAAGCTTGGTGTCCCATCTGCTCGCATTGCTTGGTGGATTTTAACGATTCCACGGTGTCTTTTATAAAGACCAAGGTAAGTTATTAGCTTCCAGGCATCATGAACAAATTGTGGATTCCTGCCACCTTCAGTCAAACACCAGTCCTGGTCAGTCATGAACGAACTGAGTAAAAATTCACCCTGGCCAATCCCACAAGAAGGTGAGAATAATTGGTGCCATTATAATAGTAGGAGTCGCAGTAGTAGTAGTAGTAGTGCAGTAATAGTGGTACACCATTTTGTCACAAAAATGGTGTACCACTCCGACTACTACTGTAGCTAATACTACTACTACTAGTACTACGAGTAGCATAATGGCTAAAACTTTGTTGCACTGCAATTACTGGTGAGGGTTCGATTCACAGCTAATCAGCGGAAATTTCCACACTGTGTGACGGAGTGGCGACTTGTCCAGGATTAATTCTCATTGAGGAAATGTTCACCATTTGTTAAGCTCCCCCATGCTATGTCAAGAGCATGGGATCAACTAACACCGCCACTAGAGACACGGTCTGCTGTTGCAAGAATTTAAATTTGAAGGCTAAGAGATACACTTTTTCCAAATTATATTTAGCCATCTATTACAGTCGACTAATTGTGTGGATGAACTCTCACTCAATTGCACTCCAGCAGTATTCTGGGATATTCAAATTCAGAAATGAAAAGCTTGTGTGGATATTTTTGATGAAACATATTCACCTTGAAAATGAGCTTACAAGATAGCTCAGAGGTAGCATACTTGCCTTAGAGCTGTCGCATCTGGGTTCAATTCCTGACCCAACTATGAACTGTCATCTTCGTGCATTGTGGAGATGTTGTTGCATCAATGAGTATGCAATCGTTTGGAGAGATATTAATCCAGGTATCCCATCGACGAGCATTCGCCGATGCCCTTTTGAAAATAGCAAGTCATTTGTGTGCCCAGTACACTGGCCAAATTCAAAATTCCCTCCAATTACTATATACTACGGGGTAAACCCTAACAGCATGCTGCGACAAAATGGTGTACTACTACTATTATTATGACTACTACTATTACAATGGCACCAATTAGTCTCATCTTCTTGTGGGGTTGGCCATGGTGAGTTTTTGCTCGGGTTGTTGATGACCGACTCGGCCTGATGTTTGATTAAAGGTGGCAGGAATCCATAATTTGTCCATGATGCCTGGAAGCTAATAACTTACCTTGGGTCTTTATAAAAGACACCGTGGAATCTTTAAAATCCACCAAGTAATGCGAGCAGATGGGACACCAAGCTTACACATCTCATCGAGGGACTGTGCACTTTTGGATTCAACTTCCTGCCTGTGAAGCACCAATCCAACACAGTTTGTAGACAGGTTGGGAATCAAACCCAGACGAGAAGGCTGAAAGGTAAGTGTGCTACCTCTTCACCATTCTGTCAGGACTGTTTTAATATACAAGAGATATTTTTGAAGAACACTGCTTTCTTCAAGAGTATCCCTTGTACATGAATTACAAGACTTGCATCAAATTTAAAAGTGAAACAGCTGACCAAGCCTCCTGAAGAGACAACTGCATTATTTTAAGCAGCTGAGTACAGTTTAGGGTACTGGCTACGCCACTGACACAGTGCCCTCCCCTGCTCCTTCAACGACCAATCTTCTCAAAAAGCAAGAAACCAAAACAAAAAGGGAGGTCTTCCTGTGTAGAAACAGATTCATTTGAAAGTTTGTGAAAAAAGCAATGGTAAACTTTACATTTGGTTGTATTTGAAGATGCTGTTGGGAAGTGTGGTCTAATGAAATGCAGTCAGTAAATGGTATTTATTGCACTTCACTCACATGCTACGGCAGATGTTTCTCTTCACCTCCCGCAAAGGGGAGATTAAATACACATGACGGAAGATCACATTTATCAAGACAGACAACAAATCCCACATGGTGGGGTCATGACAGTGGGCTCAGCACACGGGAGCACATCAGCTTCGTTTGCATGCACGAAAGGGCATCAACTGCCACTGTTGGTCATGTAGAGGTAATAGAGCTTTTGAGAAATAAATATAAAAAGGAAGAAAAAGCATAAACAAGATAAAAGAGAGGGAGAGAGAGTGGGAGAGAGAGTGGGAGAGAGAGTGGGAGAGAGAGTGGGAGAGAGAGTGGAGAGAGAGTGGGAGAGAGAGTGGGAGAGAGATGGGAGAGAGAGTGGGAGAGAGAGTGGGAGAGAGAGTGGGAGAGAGAGTGGGAGAGAGAGTGGGAGAGAGAGTGGGAGGGAGAGTGGGAGAGTGGGAGGGAGAGTGGGAGAGGAGAGGGAGAGAGAGAGTGAGAGAGAGAGAGAGAGAGAGAGAGAGAGAGAGAGAGAGAGAGAGAGAGAGAGAGAGAGAGAGAGGAGAAGAGGAGAGAGAGAGAGAGAGAGAGAGAGAGAGAGAGAGAGAGAGAGATATTTGAGTTGATATACATATTTTTTGGATCTGAAAGCCTCAATTATAATCCTGACTTTGGTGGGAATTCAAGCTATCATTTTGGATTGAATCTGATTACTTGCCTCCTCCTGTCGGTTTGCTTAGCTGTACAAACAAGGACCACCCCGGTAAATCCCAACATCGGTCTTATAAGCAGCGTTTTCAAGGATGTACAAAACATATATGCTACGGCCCACTACTAACATGGTATGGCAGAGGGTTTGGAAGGTAACATGTATGTAGCGATATTAGGGTTAGCTCACCGAAACCTAAATATAATGTATATGCTAATATACAGAGACCACCAAAGTTGGGCCGTCTGGGTTAAATTTGGAAGACAAGTGTCATAAGAGTTGCAGCAAAGGGATTGCATTGCACTGGCAAGAACAACTGCAGTGGAGGTGCTGAGAAAACAATCTCTCTGCCCCCTAAATGCTTTAAGCAGGATTAAATGCACAAAAGTGGCAAAAAGGAGCATTGCACGAGTTAAAATAGCAAATCTTGTCTCAGTCATAAGACGGTCCAACCCTGTAGTGATACCTTTATCACAAGCTCTCCACAATAGCAGCCACATAAGCGCAGAGAGAAGAGAAGATAGACAAGAGGTGGGAAGTCCATGATGGAAAAAGCAAAGGAGACTTGCCTATCACACCACCACATGCCTGGCCTGATAGATAGCAACATCCATCAAGCCAGTTGACTTTTTCAGTCTAAAGTGCCCTCGGCACCATATGTGCCCTGGTGGTCACGGAGGGTGGAGGGCCATGGGCTGTCAGCGGAGGAGTGTCATAGAGTGAAGGACAAAAGGGAATGAGGGGATGGGGCCAGGCAGGAATAAAAGTGGAAAACCTAGAGGATGTGTCTCAGGAGTCATTAGTGAAAAGACAAATAGTGGGATAAAGTTCATGTTAGTAGGAATAAAAAAATTGAGTGAAAAGGTCCAGGTAAAGTTCATAAAGGAAGCACCTTTACAAATTACAAGTATCCCTTTCCTTCAAAAAATGCATTGGCACCTGTGCCAGCAAACCAAACAGATTTTTCCCAAGAAACATTGATAAAACAAGAATGCAAGTAAGCATCGAAGAGATGGCAAAGTGTATATAAATAAAGAAAACCCACATAGAGTTCAAGCAAATAATTGAATTGAAATAAAAAAAATTCTGCAAGTTTCGCACCATTTGATGCAGTCTTATCTACCACCTTATTTAACATATCCAAGTCCTGCTAAATGGAAGGGTTTTAAAAGTGACAAAAAGGTGATTTGTGTTCAACAGTGTTCAAGTAAATAATTCCATTGAAATAAAATAGTTTAAAAGTTGTAAAAAAAATAAAATAAAAATCCAGAAGTTTATCTCCGTAGATGCCAGTGTCTTACACACCACCTTATTAAACACGTTACAATCGTTCTTTGTGCCTGTTGTTTGTGTCCTTTATGATGTCCTTAAAATCAGTAAGTTTCCTATTTGGAATAATTTTCAATTTTGTTTGACTGCCAGGCAGGCAGACAGAGTAAAAACTTTATCTCACTACTCTCTGCACGTCTGCACGGACAAATTCAAAGCCAAAGTACTGCGAAACTACAGGTTCGTTTTCAGATTCGTGTTCAAAATATAACATTCAATTGAAATTAAGTTGTTCCTCCATCATAAACTACCGTTTGTAGACAGACAGACGGATGGATCAACAGACTGACAGAAGTGAACCAATTGCTTAACCCCACCTATCGCTTTGTGTGCGTGGGGTAAAAATTCAAAGTTATGTTTCGGAAGTGCAGATGGTAAAGTGTATATAAATAAGTTGTGGTTCCCACAAGCATATACAATCCTGTACTATTCTCCATAAAACATTTCTAAAAATACCTGAAATTCCAAAATGGTTCTTATCCAAAAATAATTTGGCATGCTTCATGCCCAGATGTTATTATATACATTTGCTGAACATGAAAACGAATGAGTGCGTCCAGGCATTTTCGAGTAGAAGATCCGTACAGACGCACAGATGTACAGACCGACAGCACTCAAAATACAAGCCCCCGACCTGCCGTGCAATTAACTACTCAATGCAGAAAGGGTTTTTAGCCAATTCAATATTGTCTTTGGAGAACATAAACAATCTCGTTATTGATACAATGAATGAGAAACAAACATACCTCCTGGATGCAAGAGCTCAAAGAGAAACCGAGGAGTTGGCATAGTTCACCAAGGTTGGACAGGCTGCTGGCACGCACAGCTGCCTCTGGGTCTCTGGTACCTTGCAGGAAGGCATGCATCAGAGGATCTTTATAGTGTGGTACCAGGCTTCCTTTTCACACAGACACACACACACAAAGAGAAAAACATCGTTTGAACGAGAGTACCGGTATTTTCTTGTCATAATTTCTTCAGTAAAAATTCCTAGTGAAATGACGATAACCCCAGAAAGTTTCTGCAAATAAATTCACGAGGGATGAACAATCAATCAACATGATTGAAGCTTTGAGCATGAGGGATGTTTGATGGTTGGTTTTGGGGGTGGTGGGGGGAGAAGGAGGGATGGAAGCCGAGGAAGTCAAAGATTCTGCCATTTTTGCATACGTAATATATAGATGGGCCAAAATGGAAGAACAAAGGAAACATCGATGGTGTGCAATGTTTATGTACAAAAATATTGACGCTACTTCACAAGTACTAAAAAGCAAATGCTTAAACATTGTAGTTTCTGCAATATTTCATGTTACTCTATTCACTTCTTCAATGCTGTCTGTCGCCCCCCCCGATTCGATTTATAATGGAGACCGCAGCATACATCAAAGCCGATAATGCGGTCTAGTCTACAGCACCACAATAAGACCTTTTTGGTGCACACGCTACTTCGGATTGTGAGGAAAATATGCACTTACAGATATGGAGGGCTCAGTTTAAGTTTGTGTGCTATCCTCATACTTTTGGTAATATGGTGCATATTGGACCCCCTCTACTCCTTGAGGGTATTTTCTGCAAATAGATGACTGTCAAAGATTAAACAAATATGTGAGAATCTTGTCACTATAAATAGTGACCTTGAGACAATGGTAAATATATTACAAAAAGTTTTCACATATAACATAATGTCTCACTTGACGTCTCTCCCACCAAGCCCTATATATATATATCTATATATTGTCTGTGGAACCCTTCCCATTTTTGCTTAGTCTGTCACTTTCTCACCATCAGTTATACAGACTGCTCATACACAAATCACATCATATGATTTACTTTACTACTCACAGTCACAGTCTCTCTGTAGTACAGACAACTCCATGTACGTCAACTTCTAAAATTCCCTCCCCAACAATTACCGGAAATTTTTCAATCCAAGTGCACAAATGAAATTCCACTCCTTTCTTTAGAATCACTTAAATTTCTTATTTCCCTCACCACCTTCAGGCCTTAGGTCCTCACTCTCAATCCCACTGCACAGAAACTCCTTCCTGCATATCCTTGCCTTATACGGTTTATCTACGCAATGTTGATTTTGTTGAAACAAGAAAACGAAAACCCTTTTCAGGGGAAGAAAAAAACAGAAGAAGTCCTTTGTTTTGTGTCCATTGCAAGCCGGGCATGCAAAAGAAGTTGATGACATCTAGTGTGATGCACATTATCCAATATCTTCGATCACATTGGTTCGTTTATTCAGGGAACGACAACCAAAACCAATGCAAAAGTGGGAATAAATGAGTTAAATAACAACAAAACCACAAATATAAAGATACAAATTAACGAAGAGTTAACGCCCAACATTAACAAACGGAATATTGGGAAATAAAGGAAGAGTGAACTTTTTAACAGCCCTGCAACAGGGTGAGCACATCAAAGTACTACGGTATCATCTATGCCATCGATGAATTCAATGAAACAACCGGATATCTACATATTACATCCTTTGGTAATATCAGTGTGTGAATTGCTAAATAAATATGACAAAAGGAAGGGAGTAGAAGAGAATGAGTAGTAAAAGGAAAGGTAAGAGTGATCGATGCTGGTTCTAGGAGGGCTTGGGTTCAGGGGAAAGAGGGTGGGTGAGGGAAAGTGAGTTACATTCTGGCCGTTTTGTGTCCGTAATATGTAGGTAGCTCATAAACTCAGGAGTAACAGCTTTGAGAGGAGACACTGCGCAAGGTGCATTTACACACTGAAAGTTGGCTTGAACACAAAAAAAAATTAAAACGATTCCTCAGGTCTTCCCTTATTGGCTTCATGACCAAAGAGGGAAGCAGGCCAAGACTATTCTCCGAGCAGGTGGTGAACCCGTCGTAGTGGCTGCCAGAATAAGTCGGAAAGGAACCCCATCCCCAGCCGCCGCACCCCTGCTCCCGCTTATTGTAAATTAACTTTTCTTCTGAGCTAAATGAAAACTCCACCCTTGTGCACACCATATGCCTTAGCATGAACTGTCTCGCTGACTTAATGAGTTTGGGGAAAGCATGGAGAGAGAAGTCATCTAAAAACATCAACACACAATTGGTTTTCCTTCACCATATTCAAATTTACCCCAGCATTGCTTTACTCTGCCACACAATTTTGACAAGGGGTTTACCCCATCAAGTTTATTATTCTCTCTTGGCTGGAGCTTCATAGTGTGGTGGAGCCACCTTGGTGCGTTTATTGACTCTCTCGCCAGGAGCATTCATCACAGCTGAACACAAAATGGACATCTCAAGGGAGAGCTCCATTCGAAACAGGTCAAGTTGTAGCCCCTGAGCAACTGCGAAGGTACCAGTTACAACTTATTTTCTTTCACCTTTGCCTTTGTGAGCTATCCGTTGCTTTTAGATGACTGTAAGCTGTGTTCTCTGTGTATTCTGAAAATGCTTCCGAGTCTGGAATAATTCCCTTGGTATAAATCAATAAGAACTGCTTTCCGCCGTGCCACGGTCTAGACTGAGCCGCTGCTACAGTCAAAGAGAGGCCCGCTGTGATGGAATTTTGCTTTCTATTCTTGCACCTTGTAAGCGGAACCACTCTGTCGACAACACTGCGGGCGGCATGTTAAACAACCACACTGGGTGGGCGAACATCAAGGTGTTTGAACGTGACTTTGCAGGTTAAACCCCACTTACAATTGTTATAACCAAAGAGCATGGTGCCAGCATGAATGAATGATAGCTGTCATAAAACAATGAAAGACGAGCAAAATCATACAAATTAAGAGGCCATGCAATCCAACACGCATTCGGGACTTTTTTCAAGGAGAACAAAATGGAAAAAAAAAAAAGAGTCAAAATCCAAACATCAAAATTAAAAACAAAGCAAAACGTGAACTTCATACTTCACTGCATCGTTATCTTCTGGTACTTCTACTTCGAAGTACTTATTCAATCCCATTTCAATATTTCCCGATATCTTTGCTTCATCATCTGCGTATAGTAAATATGCATTGTCAACTTTATGGTCTTCGTCCCATTCATAAACATTGAACTCTTTCTCCCACTGATCCTGATGCTTGTGTCGTCTGAAATATGATGAGGCTTATGGAAGAGTGAGGTGACACCGCAAAAAGGAAATGCACTGACAGTGGGGCCACAGATGGATACAAGCAATGCAATGAACGATCAGGTAAAGAGGAAAGAGAGGAAGGAAGCATGTAAAATTACAACTAAGAGGGTTTGGATCGGTAGAGTTAGTGATGGGCAGGGAATGGGGGATGACATGAGATGGTGGTACCACCACTTGTTTAAAGGCCTGGAGAGAAAGGGAGGATTGGACTTCACTTGACTTAGTTGACTTAAGGGCCTTGCTGGGGATCCAGCTTTAGCACTGCATGGATGATCTGACTCCATCTTGTTCTGTCTCTCATGAGGCAAGGGGCCAGAATGGGGCCGATGTTCGCTATCTGTAAGTTATGTTTAATTCAGTCGAGCCACATTGGTTGGGTTGACTCCAGGGTACACACCATCCGGTTTGGGGGGGATTGACGTTGAAGAGTTTGGTGAGATGGCAGATGAAGTGGCATATAATGGAGATGTCCGTACCGTTGCACTGCACTGGCAGAGGAGAGATGAGGCAAGAGGCTGATGTGTTATTTGATGGATGTGATGATTCGCAATATGGCGGAACCATTGCACGATCTCAAGGTGTTGGAGACATCGCATGTCAAAGGCATCAAGACTGCGGAAATTTGCTGCAGTTGTGGTCCAGGTCTCGGATCCGTATAACACAGAAAATAAATCAATGCTGAATACATCTTCAGCTTAGTGATTTTGGATTTGCCGCATATTGAAAAGCGGTCTGAAGAGACGGATTAGTGCTATGACTGCTTTAGTAATACGATAAGTGATGTCATGGGATGACGGTCCGGATTTGTCAATGACCGATCCAAGGTAAGTAAACTTATTGACAAATTCAACGACTTCGCTGGAGTTTACGAAGTTGGGAGGTTTGGTGTTATCGCCATTACCTTGATCTTGTGCCAGTTGATGTGATCCCTATATGGCTAACTTATTGCAGGACAAGGATGCTATTTTTCAGGGTGAGTGGGCAGTGTGCAAGATTACGTCATCTGCATATTTGAGATCGGTGCACCTTCGCCAGCCAAGGTCAAAGGCACAATCAGTATGAGCCAGAAGACGGCACATCAACTGGTCAATGACAGTGTTAAACAACTCAGGTGCAAGGACACAATCCTGGCACACTGTTGACTGTATGACAAATTCTTCTGAAAACTCCCTTCTACATAGCACAAAACTATTAGTATCTGTGTATAATAATCTGACAAGTTTGAGAAGGTTACATGCGATACCACTAATTCTGAGTAGTTTCCACAGATAATCTCCTGGCACAGCAGGGTTTTCAAAGTGTCGTTTTGGCAGAGGCAGATACGCCCCTCTTGATGTCGGTCCATGTACTATTGGGGTCCTCGGAGAGGCTGAACAGGGTGAAACAGTTGGTACATCAACCATAGATATGTGGGCAGTCAGGAGATCTGACAGAGCAACGACATTGAGGTGACAACGGGTACCTCAGGTCTTGCTTTGAGGTGAAGAAGGAGAAAATATAACAGGAGTCAATGGTCAGAATAACCAATCTCAGCAATTCTGTAAACCCCACAAGATGCGTACTTGAGAACCAGCAGCACAATATTAGGACATGGTCATTGGTCTTATGGGTGAATCCGACATCCGACCAGGTGTACTATTCGATCAATATTCTTGGAAATCAAGAGCTGCTGAGGTGAAGAACATGAAATACACACAAGTCAAGTAGGTGGGTTCCAGAGATGTAATTTACAGTGCCGGTCTGATCCAATAGTGAATAGTAGCATTAAAAAAATCCGATGGTACAACTACGAGATCATGTCAACTTGTTTGAGAAAGTTTGGATATAAAAAAGTTATAGGAGGTTGTCCTTTTTAGCTTCATCATCCAGTTAGGTGGATGCGTAGCAAACGAGGTCAGTCATTTGTCCATGATGATATTGGAATCCGGCTGATAACAAGCAAGGTGACAAAGGATTCCATCAGGTGAGGGCCTTCCATATTGTCTGGTCATATTGAGCTAGGGCTACTTCTGCCCAGTGGATACCATCAGTTCTGCCAGATCAGAGGTAATAATACCCCTCTCTCAGTGTCTCACCTGGATCTAGGAAACTCGCCCCCTGATGACCGGCTAGATAAATACTCAAGTGAGAGAGTCCTCAGGAAGGATGAGGAATTGTGCCATCTAGACGGAGGGTGAGAACATCTAATGTTGTGCATCTCATTTGATGATGTAAGAAGTTTCATATTGCTATTCATGGTCTGTGGGCGGTTCAAGGGTCGATGTCTGTGTAGATCAGTCCAATAATTATCATTCAAAGGAGTATCCGTAAACAAGGTGCATGTGGGAAATTTAGAAGGGAGAGAAGTCAGCTCTTCGCGATCTAGCTGAGACAAGATTAGTTGGTGATGGAAGAGTGTAAGGGGTAGGTCCAACTCTCATGTTGAACAGGGCCACCATGTGAAGGCTTCCCAGCACCAGGAGATTGGACTGCTTCTGGAAAGCACTTCCACAAATGGGAGAAAAGAGGAACAAGAGAGTGAAGTGGGCAGTAAGAGCAGATTTCATGAGTTGAACCAGGAGGAGGGGACTGGAAGAACACATGCATCTTGGTTTGGGAGGGTTGAATGGATGAGAGAGCAGAGGGGGCAAGACTGGAGGAAAGGCAGTAAAAAAAACAAACTGAGAAGAGTAACCTGTCTGTAATTTGTAAGCAACAGGTTTTGCATTTCGGCCTTGTTGCGAGAGATGCCAATAATGTTGAAAACTTTAGATTCTATAGAATCCAAGAGAGATCGATGTGAAGCAGAGGTACCATCCAATACAGGAAAACAGTGTTCCACTTATCGAAGAACAAAGGCTATTTAGGCTGCGAGTAGTTCGATTCTTCTGAAACAAACAACTTCCAGTCTGCGGCTGGCTTTGGAGGCGAGCTTTGCAATGTGCTTGGCCAGGAGAAGATGTAGCTGATGGAGAGGTCTAGGAATTCAAAATGCTGAACCTCTTCCAGTGACTGACAACAAAAAAAAATGTGACATTTAAACGGATTTAAAATTTTAAAATGTGTCACATGCTTCCATGTGACATTTAAAGGTGAGATTACATATCAATCTCACTTTACAAAGATCAACAACAATGTTTTAACTTAGAAAGGCACCGGTCAGCGCAGCCATCTCCCGCCACGCCATGCCATCCACGAGAATATCGGGCCATTACATTTTGAAATATCATGCTTACAGTATATATACGTTTTTGGCCCTATCTCTCCAATGGTGAAGAATCACTTTAAAAATTAATAATTCTCGTATCCAGATCGGATTCGGATTTCACCAAAACTGAATCAATTCTTCCTTGTCACACACAAACATGTCCACCAATTGTCTCCGAATCCGTCCAACAACTTTTTGAGATATCGTGCTATATATCGTTTTTGGCCCCTTCTCTCAATGGTGAAGAATCACTTAAAAAATTCTAGGAGTCAAATCCGGATCCGGATTCACCAAATCTACCAGTTTCTTGTCACACACCGAACCTGTGCACAAAATTTCATCCGGATCCGTTCACAACCTTTCACAACTTCTTGAGATATCCTGCCACAACAGAACAGACAGACAAACAGAGAGGGGTGAAAACATAACCTCCTTCACCTTCGGTGGTGGAGGTAATATTTAAACAAGCTGTGTGACTTATAAGATGCATTTTAATTAAAAAAACGGATTTGCTGCAATGATATAATGACGTATGTTTGTCCAAATTTTCTGTCTTTATTGGTGAAATGGGGAGACCTGATGGGTGTTGATATCGGTTCTCGGAGGGGACTGGAACGTAACCCCCCTTTTCCCATTGAATTAGTACTCGCTCTGCATGGATTAACTTTGCACTATGTTTTCTGAGAATGGAACCCCCGTGCAGAGCGAGGGCGAGATGTACCGTATGACATAATACGGAGTCAACTGAAAAAAGGAAAAGAGGGTTTTCCAAAGCATCTGAGAGGTCGTCTATATAGATGAGGAACAGGACGAGAGGTATTCCAAGCTCTACTGGGATAGGCGAGGAGTCCATTGACAGCAGCGTGTTGACCAAGCGAACGGATCTAGTCAGAAAGCCAGGTATCAAGGCGGCCTTGTATGTTGCAGGCAGCAAGCCTGGCAGAACAGAGCAGAGCAGCATGCCAGACTGTGCTGAATGTCCGAGATATGTCCAAAGAGATGGTCCTGACCTGTCTGAGATTTAGAGCTTACAACCATTACTGAGGGAGAAGCTGCAGCATGGCCAGGGGTTGGCGACTGGACAGAATCCAAAATATGGCCAGAGATCAGTGTGTTTAAAGAGATTAAATAATGTCAGGAGAATGATGGATTCTATGAACCCACGGATTACAGTAATTATTTCCTGTAATAAAAGAGAAGTGAAGGAATGAAAAAAAAAAAATCAAACTGCAGAAGAAACATTGACAATTATAAAGAAAATGAAAAAAAACAAGAGGAACTGGAAAGCATCTCAAAATGCAAAGCCCATCCACGTTCTCATTGTATCAAACTAAGCTTGATGAAAATACACGTTAAAAAAAATAAATTGTACATTTTATTAATTTATGTTCTCCACCATCTCATAATAAAGCATTTTGAAAATTTGATGACAAAAAATCTCAATTAGCAAAAAAAAAAAGGTACGACACGGACAGACACATAGAAGTGATTGCAAAACCCCATCTTCCGCTGCGTGGGGGACGGGATAAGGAGCTGCAAAAGAAAAAGCCACTCTAAAATAACCTCAACACCAGTGACAGGTATCTTATTTATCCCACTACTTATCCTTTAAGTCATCAATTGCAATGCAACCACCAGTGCATTTTGGTAATATTCTGCAGATATGAGTGTGGTGGTAGTGGAAGCCCTTAATCTTGGCATATAAATGGGGGTGCTCACAACAAGTTGTGAACATTTCTGTACCGAAGAATCTGCAATCCTGGACAGGCTGCCTCACTCACACCAGTAAGGGCAATGCAACAGGGCTTTACCAACTCCACCACTGAGCCGCTCAAAATACGAGTGTCATCGAAAGCATTGAAGGTTAGTAATGGGATGACAGGATACCTAAGAAGTAGCGTACTCATCATACTATCTATCTTGTCTGCGTTTGATTGCTGTCCTAAATATTAACTGTAATTCTGGTACTTTGCCTGTCGGATGATGCATCAATGAGTATGCCATCCTTTGGAAGAGATGTTTAGCCGACTGTCCACTGTGATGGCATTTGCTCATGGATGTTAAAATAAATCCAACGGTACCTTTTGAAAAGAGAAGGCAAGTGCAAATTGGGAATTCCTGCCATACTAGAGCACTTTTTCGCAGCAGCCTTTAAAGGTTACAGTGACCTGTCCAGGGTAGGAAAATGTTCACGACTGGCCACTAGTTATCTGTATATATATCCTCTCCGTATGAGATTATAAAGTTTTTCCATAACCTTATTTATTTATTTATGTCGCGTTTACAGGCACATGTGAGTAACATTTCCAAAAACAAAGAAATACTCTGGGTTGCTTTGTGGATTGATGGCTTAAAATCAATAATTCGAGATTCAAAAACCAATTTCAGTTCAGAGTCATTGTCCTCGCTGATGTGGATCCAAACATTCATAAATCATATATCTTCACTAATAACCAAATGTCATGGTGTATTTATGAAAGGATAATAAACAATAACTTGTAGCCAGATATATATGAATTAATCCAAATAGCAAAGCAAAATTACTCCAAAACATGCATATTTATGTTAATTAGCACTTGCAGTTTACAAGAACAAAAACCAATGAAGGCCACAAAGTGTTCTGTAGAAGCAAATTTTACTTGTGTTACTTTTTTTAACTTTAGTCATTAGCAACATTGAAATATCCATGGCGAGAATGGTAAGACATTGGTAATTCCAAGAGTGGATTCATGCTAAGTCTGAAATGCCACCGACAAATCTAAATGGGCACTAATTTATAAGATGGCTCATTGTATGCAACTGGTGTCTGTAGTCACATTGTGTGGTCTCTCATATTCCAGTGGTATTAAAAAAGTGACCACATCTGCCATACAATGAAGCAAAGAAGAAGGGTTCAGTGAAAGACTGTCCCAAAAGGGTATGAACGATAATTTGAGCTGGCTCGGGTTTAAAGCCCAAAACTAAAGAGTGATGATGCATCTGTGTTTGATGAACAGTATACTCACATTATGTCCTCAACTTACAGTACAACTAAGAGATTCAAAATTTAAACTTTACTCTGCAAAATATTGATTTCTAGTCTTTATGATCATGTTTTTATTATTTATTCAATGACACAATGGGAAGATTTAATTGTTGAATTGAATGACAAATAGAGGAAATGGAAGGGGGAGGGTGTGAAGTGGGACAGAACGTAAGCTAGGTGTTTTGAGTATGACCTAATTGCATGAATTCTGCCTCGTCTGATAAATGGAGAGACCAGACGGACGAAGCCTCACACAGCGAGCTGTCCGGAACCTCAGCAATAATGCTTCCAGATCGGAAATCATACGGCCTTTCCCACCAGCAGTAAGCACTGGTACTGCCATCCTTTCCCTCCCACCTTCAGACCTGTCAGGGTCGCCATATCCCTTTCCCAAGAAAGGACCGCCTTGTCTCGGAACGCTACAAAAGCGGTGTAGTATTGCCAGAGGAAATGTGCAGCTTGTTAGAATGAACAAGACCACTTTGAAGTGTTCCTCAGACCGAATGGGCAGAGCTAGGCGAATGCATTGGGGATCCGGGGAGGTGCCATTTGAACAATTGCTGCGCTATGTGGTCCAAATGGCACAAAGTGTCATGGAAACAGATGCATAAATAGAGGGCTTAGCCAATTATACTCGTTGTGCTTTCAACTGCAACGTCTGTCTCCCCAAATAGTCGAAAAAATGTTAATAATAAATCACATCGAAAATGTTTCACAATAACTCATGTCTACAGGTTTTCTCACGGAAAACGGCACAATGCACCTTCTCTAATATAGCAAGTACCAACAGATGCACAGATATGTGCTTTGAACATAATACACCTGCATGAAAACCAAACAGGTCATCAAGGCCAGTTGTGCCTGGCGCCAAGAGGTAGTCCACTGTTTCTTCATGATAAACTAAGGATGTGCATAAAAACATCTTCCACAGGACACCGAGACGTAAATGTACAATTCATTAGCTGTGGCCCATTGCAACAACAAGCCAACATTGGTCAGCATGACATGCTAAGTTAGCATGGTTCATTTAACTTCGTCTCATAATGAGCATTTGTCATAGATAAAACAAAACAAAACAAAACAATGGAAAGACATAACTTACCTAGATTACAAGATAGAGCCAATATCCTTGTGAGAGCAAGTATTCCACTTAAAATGACACCAACTATAAACACGTTTTAAAAATGCACAAATATTTTCTTTTTGAGGCGACAAGCATAGAATGTTAGCAATTCAGGCAGAAAGTTATCGCACAGGTATATCTTCAAAACAGGCACACTAAAGCACCAACTTTAACTCTCACTTCCTGCACTTTTGAATGATATAAAAAAAGAAACACCAGACAAAATATTTTTTTATCTTGCAAACACATAACTAAACTGAGTTCATTGTGAAGTTATACGAAATGACAATAAAGATTGAATGTGTTAAAATTAGTAAGATTATTGGTTTAGCAATTAAGTTACTTCCTGCAACATGTTCAGCATCAACCTTCGGCCATATACCATCGTTGAAAGGACCAGGATGAAGTGTTCCTCGGAAATTTATACCAACCAGTAAATTTTGCCTTTACCCGGCTGATCATGTACCTGTATCACCGTCGGAATACAGCGGGACATTATCACATATGCAGGACAGCTGTCAGCATTCAACCGACTTGGCGAAACGTAATACTCTGCAGTTAATATACAAAGTCTCTGACGAGTCCTGTTTTCCCTCACAAATCTATTCCAGATGCATTCTGCCGTGCCTGCCTCTGCATTATGCTAAAAAGGTCCCCCACCCAGTTGATGGGCTTTTGAGTCGTGAACATCAGCTTCATTTAATGGCAAAGGAGGCCACGTTTTCGGATGACTGTTCTCAGACGTTACGAAGTGCTTTACCATGGGCCAAACCCATTGCGTATGAAGCATAGTGGCAGCTGCACACTCACCTGCTCCACATGTTTGCAGAGCAGAAGGCATCCCAAAACATACTTGTCTTGCCTTGGACAAGCTTTGGGACATTGAACATCACTGTTGAGCACTCAAATCCTTGAGCATGCTGGAAGACTTCTTCACATCATTGTGAAAGCTATCAGGCAATAACTTACTCTCCTGCTCTGTGTGGAAATTGAAGCTGAAGAGTGACTCATGGAAACTCAGCCTGCAATTTAAATGTATTTTGTACAAGTGCAGTTTTAGTAA
>CM068960.1:62901634-62921267 GCA_035128595.1 Eptatretus atami | reverse complement strand
TTCACCCACACACATACAACACCAGATCACGTGTTAGTAAAAACAAAAAGAGCAGAGCACCCCTTCAATGACGTGATCTGATGTTTGTTTTTGCAAAACAAAATAAAAAACCACTCCTCCATTTGCCTTCGAGCACCAACACATGACCAGAAATGAGTGGTCGTATCGAAATAAAAACCGGATACGTGCCGACGCCCGGGGTCTTTTGTGCTAATGAAGGGCTGTGAAGCCGGTGAAGCGTTGCCCTGAGACCGGGTCTGCTCTCACTTTTTTGCTCAAATTCGTGGAGTCGATCTAGTTTTTTACTTTTGGTTGGAAGCGCCTTCTTCTTTAAAAATGTGTAATCCCAACCATGCCAATCTTATACAAATAAATAAATAAATATATTTTATGTGTATATATGTGTACATATGTATATATACAGTACATATATATATATGTGTGTATATACTGTATAATATATATGTTATATATACAATATATGTATATATTATTTATATATATGTATATATAGTATATATTATATATATATATATATATCAGTATATATGTATATATGTATATATATATATGTATACATACAGTAATATATATTGTATATATATGTATATATATATATATTTTATATATTATATTATATATATATATATATATATATATATATATATATATATATATATATATATATATATATATATTAGACTCCAGTGCTATCTAAGAGATGAAATTTAAGCAAACAAATAAATACATACACTTCTTGTTGCTCCTCTATGAACCTTGACTTTGTATAAAATTAATTTTTATAACTTTTTATTTTCCTTCCTGAAACATTGCTTAAAGTTAATCAAAAGGATGCTTGACAATGCATTTTAAACATTTGTGCGTTGTGTTGTTGATGTTTTCACAACTTTCCTTTGGTCTGAGAAATGTAGCTCTAACATGGCACAATAAAGAAACTGCAAACAATAGACAACTTTGAATTATAAAAAGTACCACCACAGACAAACCCACCGAGAGCCCGAGTGGCTCGCATCAAAGCCTCTCCCAGCTTCATTCGACTTTCTGTTGTTCGCTCAGCCCTGTATGCAGCGTGTGAGCTGACCCCCTCTGACGTGTCTTTACCAATGGGGAAAGAAAGAATATTTGGAGCAGAGATTGTGGGATGCTGAGATTTCAGTTCATGCTGTGGTTGGCAAGTGCCATATTCTTGGAGTAGTTGAGGCAATACTCTCTCTGGACAAATGTCTGCCAAGATTGATATACCTGCAGGATTGAAGGACATGGAAAAGAGAGGAGAGAGGGTGAAGAACGTTAGATGACACCTTACAAAGAACGAAATAAGTCACGTGACATCATCGGAAATGTTTGACATATCAGAAAACTGCTGGAACTATGTAGGTTACTAGTTACACAGAATGTGCAACATTGTCCAACAGCATCTCCAGAATTTAACAGATCTTTATTAACAAATGTATTTTTTTCATTATATTTTGGACATCCCACATTCCTCCATTGTCATCGGGAGTCATCGTATTGGAGGCTCCGAATTCACTCGCCAATTCTTATACGATTAAGTTGCATAAGCAGATGCATGCAGGTTTTAATTGCTGTATACTTTACAGTGAAAGCGATATCTCTTAGTTAAATTAAAAAAAACCTCAGGATTTTTTGAATTGGCAGTGTTATAATAACCGAGCGTGGTCGACAATGCCTCATATTAGAATTATTGAATAATAATTGACGGGTATTTGTGGCGAGTCTCAAATGCATGTAATCCGATTACGACAGTTTACAAAAGGAAAATCCAAAAACATTCGAGAATAAAGTCATTTTTGGATCCAAGCAGCTGAACAAAGCACTTTCCATTCAGTCAATTAAAGCGTATCCCTGACAAGACTGTTCTGTGTATCCATTTACACAGCCAGTATTCATTCACCTTTCTTCCGGACATTCATTTTGTGTTATTTTTGCTTTGTAAAAATGAGTTGACAAAGGCAAGCCTAAGCCTCGCATGAAGGCTTGATCAAAAGAGGACAAAGCTTGCAGCTGTTGCCTGTGTGAATGCTTGCAAATCTATTACGAGTCTGGTTCATGATACAGATTCGCTCTGCTCATGGTGCAAGTTGTGTGCAGCTTTGTTACAAAATCATTGCAAAATTTCCCTTCTATATTCTTCAACTTGCCAAAGAAACAGTGCAAATATATTAGTATTGGCAGATATTATGAGCATATGGAAGAGGATTTATTGTTTTTGTTTCAGTACTTGGGGAAGGAAAAGGTTTCTATCTCAAGACATATGCTACAAGATAAAGCACTGGGATTTTATAACAGGCTCTTAGCATCTGATTTTGAGAGCACGCCGGTTCAGTGGGTAGAACAATTAGGATTGTTGGCCTGCTTTAAAATTTGTCATGGTCTTCATTTGCTTTAATATTAAGGAAGAAAGTGACAGCACAAACATGCAAACTCTTTGAGGTTGAGTACGCCAGGCTTGTCATGGAGTACTGTGCAGATCACATTTAAATTGCAAATTAGATCAGATGGTTTTGGAGACAAAATTCACAGTTCAACATCCTTCTTCTCAACATTCTCAAAGTGCTGTGGAATCTTTACATCCATCTCCACAACTCTTGCAGGTAGACAAATATTTTCAACAGGCAAATGTTTTATTTTAGTGCATTATAAGGTCTGAAAAGGGACTAAACTATTAAAATAAGGTTTCTGTCATAAATCGAGCATTCACAAAGGTGTATGACCTAGAAAGTTCATACCTTACCCTGCATAGTCTTGAGAAACAAGGACATGGGTGGGGCCTGAGAGTGGCAAATTTGATTGGTCGTGATGACGTAAGATGCCGTGATATTTTCTCCAAGGACTGCCAAATGGAAGGGTTTTGAAAGTGCCAATATAATCTGTGTTCTCCAGCATTCAAGTATGTATATAATTCAATTTAAATAAAATAACGATTTTAAGGGTTGTAGAAAAAATTATTTTGGAAGTTTACTGCAGTTGATGCAGCATCTTTTACACCACCTTATTTAACACTAGTGCTGGGCCGATTAGAAAATTTGATGATAACCGATTTAAAATAATAATATTAATAATAATCATCATCGGTCGATTATGCTATAGATGCAAATTATATATCAATTTATTTATTTCCTAATTTTTGGCATCCACTTATCGTAGTGACATGATTTTTTTCATGCTTTCAATTGGCTATGACGACAGTGCACCGCCACTGCTACAGAGGATGCAGATTATAAAGTGGTAAATAATGATGTCATTATGTACACATGAAGTGGATACGATGCCGGATCGGTGCCGTGTCCACAATTGACATTATTATGTGGCTATGAATCGATACATTTTAAATCCCTTCTCTAATCGATTGGTGAATCAAACGGCACAGCATCTTCTCATTTTTAAACGAATGATGAGCTACATAGTGTGCGGTAATGTTCATCCTGATGAAGCAGCAATTACAAGGAAGGAAGGAAGGAAGGGTGCTCAATTGTTAAGTTATTGACGGATATAAAATGAAGCGTTTCATATTTGGCTGGTCGTATGAAAATCAGGTTTTATTGAAAATACAGTACAGTCCGTGGGTTACAAAGGGATATTGTTTTGAACAGTCCTTCATTTAGTAAGTAAATCGATCGGCTGTTGACCAAGTGTTATAAATGGTGGTATCAGTGCATGAGTGGGGGACATACTCTCCCGGTGATTTAACAAGCTCAATGGGAGACCAACCATGACCTTGTTACCCATGTTCGCATAGTTCAAAATAAGGAAAATGCCACGTTTAGGAGTTTTAATATTTAAAGTCCATAAAGCTCAGATTTGTTTTGAGAAAGATGAGTTTCTCTGCCTTGTCAGATGAAAGACAGTTTATTCTGTTATCATATGCTGCACAAGTAGCACTAAACAATCCAGAATACTCAAGCATCCCAAAATACTGTCGGTCCGCCTTTGAAATGTGAACACCGACGTTTTGATGCACTCCGTGCACCTGGAACATATGACGTCAAAACATACTGGTCAAAAAGAACTTGCAGTAGGTTTTAACTTTTAACCTCAGCAGCGTACAAGTGATCACATTTTCCTTTGTACTCACAGCTGTTTCTAAAGCAATTGGTTATTTTCTATGAATCGGGTCATCATCATCATCATCATCATCATATCCATTTAGCGTCCATTGTTCCCATACTGTGGGGTGGGACGTTGTTTTCCCTTAATGGCCTTATTCCACTCGGCCTGATTCCTAACATCCACGTTGGCGAGATCTGACAGCTTGCGGTCCTCTGCCAGCGTCTCATCCCAAGTCTTCCGTGGTCTGCCTCGTGGTCTCGGACCCTCTACCTAAAACCTCCATGCCTCCGTCAGCCAGTGGTCCTCCTCTCTTCTTACCACGTGTCAATACTATCGCAGTCTGCCCTGCCTGATCTCATCCGTTATCTTCTTCAGACCCATCAGCTGTAGGAGGCCTTCAATCCTCCTTTTCTCATGCAGGGAGGTCCTGCACATCCATCGCACCATCTTCTTCTCTGTCCGCTCCAACCATTGCGCACTTTCAGACTTTCGTGGCCAGGTCTCACTGCAGTAAATCATACATTTCCGTACGCATGCTGCATACACTTTGCCTTTTATTTTTGGGGGTGGTACTCTGGAGGTCAGAAAAGGGGCCAGCTCACGAAACTTTTTCCAACCACTCTGGATCCTTGCTGTCACCGTGGCATCCGCTCCTCCCCCAGCATCACCCAGATTGCAGAACCTGCTCACAACCTCGTATTTCTCACCATCCAACATGAAATGTCCCCTTCGCCGACAGTGCTTCTTTGTGTAAAAAAACACCCCGACACCTCTTGCACACAAACACTGCTCTCACCGCCTGCAGGCTCCCAGCGATCCCGCTGCATCTACGATGGACCCATTTCACACATGTGGTGCACTGTATGGAATTTGCACCCACGCCCTTGCAACAGACACCACATGGGTATTCCCCGGTTTCCTCTATTTTGCCTGTATCAATCGCCGACACTATCACCTTGGATTTTCCAGCGTTCACCTTCAGACTCTTTCTCTCCATGGCTGTAGGCCACACCCTCAACTTCACCATTAACCCCTGCTCTCTCTCCACCATCAGTGCCAGGTCATCTACATAGAGCACCTCCCGTGGAAGACCTTCTCTGGCTTCCCTGGACAAAACATCCATACCAATGATGACGGATGTGCTTTAGAAAGGTATGTTTTTTTCTTTGTGAGTTTCAAAGCAAAATACGTTTGATAACACCTGATTTCCGAGCCGTTTTTTTTCCATATCAACATGTTCTCCAAATTACCGAGCCAATTGTTTTTCTGTTCATAAAGAATAATGTTTATGCACATCTCCTTGAAACATCTATAATGCAACGATATTTAAAAAAATTGTTCACTGAAATTCACCATAAACAAGGGTGAAAGCTACTCAAAGTTTTTGGGTTATATACAGTACAGTAATCGGTAATTACCGATTATATAAGGATTATAATCGGCACTCCACACTGACTCCAATCGGCTGATGCAGATTACCGAAAAATGGCCGATATCTGCCTGTGCCGATGACCGGTTCCGATATCGGCCCCAACACTATTTAACACATTACATTAGTTATTCATGGCTGTTGTATGTGTTCTTTATGACACCCTTAAAAACAGTACGTTTCCTGTTTGGAATGATTTCTAATTTTGTTTGACTGCCAGAGAGAGAGAGAAAAAATTATCTCACGCCTCTCTGCGCATTTGCAATCAGGACAAATTCAAAGCCAAAGTACTGCTAAACAACAGGTTTGTTTTCAGATTCATGTTCCGATTCATGTTCAAAATATAACATTCAATTGAAGTGAAGTTGTTCCTCCATCATAAACTGACGTTTGTAGACAGAGAGACAGAAGGACAGACAAAGTGAACCAATTGCTTCACCCAGCTTTTTTGTCGCGTATGCGGCTTAATGACACTCACAATAATTAAGAACACACCAAAAAATTATAACGAGACATAATATATCAATAAAACACGTATTTGCATAATATCTTACTAATTATATGTACAGAGCCTGATGGTGGCTTAATGGTTAGGGTGGTGGGCTTGGGATCTGAGGATCCTGAGTTCAAATCCCACTCGGCGGTTGAATTAATACCAGGTGGGGTTTACTCTGCCTGTCATCCTTTCTAGGTCGGCAAAATAAGTGCCAGCTTGCTGGTATCCTGTGTCGGAGTGGCGTCCTGTCCAGGATTGTGTCCAATAACCAAGGAGACTGCTTAGGCAGCACCAAGGCTCTGCAAAGAGTATGGTCCCAATGGATGGATGGATATGTACAGCACAGTACTTCTATATTGAAAAAAAGAGACCTCTTGTTTTGGATTATTGTGCGAAAAGTAAACCCAACAATATCACGGGGGTGAGGTTCCTCCAAAATGCCATGATAGTTAAAACCGCAGTCATGGAAACCAAGGGTGAATGGGAAGAGGGGGTGGGGTGGGGGGGATTCCGTTCCTGGGCTTCAAGAAAATAGAGGAGGATTGATGGCAACCAGAAATAGACACGTTACAATTAAAACACACACACACACACACACACACACACACACACACACACACACAACACACACACACACACCACACACACACACACACACACACACACACACACACACACACACACATTAATGTTGAATAATATAGTAAATACAATAAATACAGTGTAAATTAAACAAAAACAAGACTTTTACCTTTTAAGTGTATTCCAAACTGAGGTGGGTGAGGGTAAACATATTACGTATTCTTTGGCCTGTACTCTGCCAGAAAAAGAAAACACAAGACTTGGCTTGGAGATGATGATGCTGTTGCAAAAGTGGAGAGGGTGGAGGTGAGAACAATGTGGATGGAGAGCTTGCGATGGCTGAGAAGGCACCTGCTGCATTGCCACATAGAAGAAGGATAAAACGATGCTTGGCCACCGTGACCCAGAGCAGATCATCCCTGCTTGGAGAGGAAGGTACGAGATGGCATCGTCTTCCAAAATAATTCCATCTCATTGCCGTTAACAACCTGCTCCAGCATAAATCCCTTCGCCTCGATTAGTTCTATGAGCGATGGTTGAACTGGAGCCTTCGGTCACGGGTGCCTTGTGAAAATGGTGGTATTTCTGCAATAGTTTCTGCCGTACACCGGTCTACTCAAATACATTTTTTTTTCTGTTTGGTCCTCGATCCAAACATTAAGCGCTTTTTCCATCCTTTCAATATGAGGATTACGGGACTGGAATGAGCCTTTTGCGCTTTGTTGGCAGGAACCCTTGCAAGGATATTTGACTCACGTTTACACACAGTTGAGTCATTGATCCCGTAATGGCGGCCCAAAGATGCCGCACTTTCACTTCTTGTCGACGTATCGACCAACTCAATTTCTTCGCACAATGTCATAACCTTTCTCTGCCTTTTGGCACAATTCATTTTGTCCATCATTTTACGTTTGGGTGCCATCATGAACTGTTGTGTGTCTGTCTACTAGATCTTGTAGACCTAGTATTACAGGACCTCCGTATGTCATTTCCTGTTCAATGACAATTCATTATTAAATTTAGCTTCATTCCCATATGCTAGTATGATTACTACAATTAATGGTGCGCAAGAAACACCAAAAGGCTCGTAATTGGAGGTAATCATACACGTGGACGCAAACAATCACTCATCTCAAAAACTGCGATTGGCGGAAATTAAATACCGCAATAACGAAATCAGAACACAATAGGTTTCCGGCGATTGGAAGAAATCCGCGATATTGGAGGGTTTACTGGACAGTATCTCGTTTGTAGGACTTTTTGAATGCTTCTCATCCTTTCGCGAGCCATGTTCTTTGTCATGTTAAAATAAATGTATACATAAATAAATACATTAATGATTGCGAACTCCGGGTTAAGAGAAATATTTGCTGGGATGAATGATCTACAGAAGCAGTTTATTTGTCTGAACAATCGAGAGTCCACTACATCTCTGTATTATGTTTACCTGTATTTCCCGGGCACGCCAATTATGTGGGAACATTGCAAAAGCAAATAGCTTGCTCATGATGAACGAATTTTAGAAAGGATACGATGGAATTTTTCACAACATGAAGACAGATGCCAAAGACAAATATGGAGATAATACAACAGGTGTAAAGACGAGAAGTAAAATGTTTCCTCAACAAAGTATTGTTGCACAGCTCAAACAAAATTGTGATGCTTGCTTTTTCTCTGTCATAATAAATGATTATGGACCCATTAGTGAAAACAAACAGTCCCCATCCAGCACAGTTTCATTCATCACTTTCCTGATCTTGTGTGTCAAGGGTAACAGCACCTCCAACCTTTGACCCGAATTCTCTCAGTACATTAATAATCGAGAAATTTGAGCTGAAAATTGAACGTCAAAATGATTTCATGTCCCTGGGAGTGGGAATCCATCAAAAAGACATTATTTCTCAACTTCCAGATTCTCCCTTTGAGACTTTTCTTTCCCTTGAAGATCACCATTACAAATTGCCAACTCTCATGAGCTCGGAAATTAAGAGCTGTTGTTAAGAGCTTACACTCCTGTCCGAGAAAAGCTCATCCATGTGTGTAACCAGCAAATTCAAAGATGTAACTGCTTGCCTTTGACATAATGGGCCATTGTACTAGTAAAATGAAAATGTACAACGAGAACGGCACTCGGTAGAGCGCATACCTCCGCCAGGCTGAACAGTTTACCTTTTATATCCCACTGATATGCTGGATCTGCATTCGAATCTTCACCAAAATCTAATTAATTAGTCCTTGTCGAACACTCAACCTGTCCACCAAGTTTCGTTCAAATCTGTCCAAAAAAGTTTAAAATATCTTGCTATATATCATTTTTGGCCTTATCTCTCACTGGTGAAGAATCAGAAAAATAAAATATGTTCTAGTATCCGGACCTTCATCAAAATCAAATCAATTCATCCTTATCACACACCCAACCTGTCCACCAAATTTCGTCCGAATCCGTCCAAAACGTTTTAAAACATCATGCTCACAAACAAGCAAACAAACAAACAATCAAACAAACAAAACGAACAAACAAGCATAATCTCCACCCACCTTTGGTGGCGGAAGTAGAAATTGTCAAATTTGTTTTTAGTAGTGACTGAAAGCTGTTATCACCTGCCGTCTGTGGCTGACTATTGTTGGCTAAAGGGGTCGTCACAATAACCACAATCTATAATATTAAAATTCTTGACAGGGGTGGAGCTTAGACTGCACATTTGTCCCAAATTTATTGCGCAATATTATTTTCACATGAATAAGGTCAACGTCACAATAAAAACTTTCAATTCTTAATCAAATTGATTTAAAAAGAGCAAGTAGGCCACTTTCAGTGAGCTGAGCTGAGTGGGTATCGTGATGTGATGGTGGAACAGGCAAGTCCTGACGGAAATTCATCATGTAAATGCACAACTATCATCATCAGGTAAATCCCTACACAACTATTTTTCATAGATGTACAGTACATGCATTTACGACTTTGCTTAAATCGGACACCCAACTTTATCTTATAATAACATACGTGTCCTTACAAGGAACTTCAATGCAGAAGGAGGGCATTCGGCCCATCAAAACCTGTGCTGGTATTACCAACTTATGGTTGTTTGCTCGTGCTGTATCCTTCTTAAGTGCTAAGTGTTAAGCAACAAAGCGGCTCATGGCATTTTCAAATCTGTGGTATGACATTCTAAGGTGTGAAGTACCGACCACCCAGACTCAAAGCCGATGCTCTGACCATTATGCCACCGAGTCTGGTTTAAAATCCCCTCCTCATTATTAAAAACCAGAAAGGGACTCTTTAACATTGTGACGTCGACCGATATGCCTCCGCCCACATTTTTACATCGTTATACGTTCTTGTACAAAGTTTGAGTTAAATCACTACAGCTGTTGTCAAGTATCACATTTTAACCTGATATGATCAGACCTCTGATGTTTGACACCAAAATCTAATCAGTTCATCTTTGTATCCTAATATACAGCATATTTATGCCAACTTTGGTCAAAATTCCATCACTGGTTCACAAGTTAGCAAGGTAACAGAATTTTTTTACCTAATGGGACCTCTGACCTTTGACCTCTTGACCCCATAATCTAATCAGTTCATCTTTGCATCATTACATATACTTGTACAAAGTTTCACTTCAATCCCTTCAGCCATTCTTAAGTTATCGTGGTAACGAAAACCTATCATGGATGGACAGATGGACGGATAGACAGCCGGAAGGACAACCCGAAAATATAATGCATCCAGTGATTTCGTCAGTGGAGGTATCATAAAAAACCATAAAGTAACCCTACCTTGTGCCATCTTGCTATGTCAGAGTCCATTTTATGCATACAGCAGCCATCTTGCAATATATATGAATCTGTGGTGCTGAGATAGCATATTCAAAACATTGCCTTGAATGTTTAACAACACTGCATGCTACATAATCGATTGCAAACACAGATACTAGAGTGAAGTCGATGGTGTGTCATCGCAAATCCCCACGCTTCCCACCGAAAGCAAAGTTGAAAGATGGCAAAAAGTTCCACCAGGAATGACCCAATATCAAATTTTGAGTTAAACTTTTTTTCCCTAATTTTGACACCTGTGATCCCAAGTCCATACCCTCTGAGGCATGAACCGGGGGTCAAATCCAAAAACAGTTAAATATTTCATGCATCCCCTCATGTTGATTGCATATACTAAGTTTCATTAAAAAAATGTTTGGAAATGCGCCCATAACTGTATTTTATGGTATTTGACCTTTTTACCCCACCCCAGGGCTCCAGGTGGCAAAGCCAGAAATGATACGGCTCTCACAACTCCTTGCCATTTGGTGATCATAACTACTAAGTTTGCTGGATCTCTGCAAAACCGTTTCGGAGGAGATGGCATGACAGACGGACAGATGGACAGACAGAGCCGATTACAATATCCCCCCCCCCCCACCCGGCCCGTGCTGTTTACGGAGTCACACGTGATCTGGTATGTTAATAAATGAGTTTGCAAAAGCTTGGAGCTAAGGCACACCCAATATTACATGATTGCAAAACACAAGATGTTCCACAGACACCATTATGATTCACTATCCTCCAAAGCAAGAGTCTTCTGACAATATGGGCAGAAAGGAAGATGGCCTTTCTCTACCCTCTTGACAGCTGTGCAGGCATTGCAGTCATGTCAGCAACTGGGTGCATTTGGGTCAGAGCAGTGGGGTGCTGTGGGCATGTGGATGGGAAGCTTCTGCTTTTCCCAAGAGGTGCTACTGCAGCCTTGGCTCTACAGGCCTGCTCACCACATGCTGGCCGGTCAGTCAGCATGCTCTCCTCCCACGGAAATCAGAGCCAGGGGAAAGAACCCCTCCGACGCGTGGAGCTGACACCGAGGGTTTTTTGAGAGCGCTTCCAACAAGCAGCACATTGTCGACCGCACAACCTCAGGGAGCTTCAGAACACTTCGGGGGCAAGCCGACAGGGAACCGAACTCTTTGCTTACACACATTAGTACCCTTCAGAGCCCTGCTTTGCTTACGCACATTAGTACCCTTCAGAGCCCCGCTTTCCCTTATGCATTACTTCCCCCTTTTTCTTTGCCTGCCTCTCCCTAGAGCCGAGGGACTCCTCGAGGACAAAACAATAATTGATACCTGCAGGAGGGATCCGGCCACATAACTGGGAATAACGAAATCAAACGAAGGTACTTTTACAAATGATGCTGTTTGCTGTTGTAGCCTGAATGTTTATATTTCTTTCTTTAATGGCCTCATTAGAAGTCAAAATGAAGCACTTTGCACAGCGGTCATGACTGATCGATTAGAGTTATTCGTGATGGAAAACTGGCCATGCGTATCAGGAGTATGCACTGTGACCCAAGCTCAAAAAGGCAAAAGGCCTGATGGAGCGATGTAATGTGAGACAGAATCCAAAGCGCTTTTGATCCCCCTGCATCGGGATCAGAAACGCCTTGGGTGAAGAACTTGTGGTTAAGGTTGAGTGGTCACAAAGAGGGGCTTCACGTCAGGACCCTGTTGGATCCCCTTCCAACCTTACAGCAAATGTGTAAAAAGATTCAGGATACCTGCTTGAGAACCTCAGTGATAACACACCAGGAATTACTGCCATGAAATTACAAACATAGCTTGTAATTTATAGATATAAAGTGCATTGCAAACACATTAAAAGTAAATTATAAAAACACTGGATAATACAAAACGTACACAAGCCTGACGTCGTGATTACCTTAACCATGTTTAAAACACAATTTAAATTTAATGTGGTTGCAATTGATTGTTGAATCACCCAAAAATCAGAATGGGTCCAGTGTTCTGAAGAAACTGGAGATGATTAAAACTCTGGATGTTAAAACAATGACAGTTTGTCCGCTTCAAGTGAGAGGGCAGAGCAAGGGCCGCACCTCGATACAGGGAGATTATTGTGGCAAACCTTACAATTACCGCTAACAGGAGAGGACGTTGTTGAGGAACGGGGCCCACAATCAGTTAGGAACAAAGAGATGTGATTGTACTGACTATATACATTTTAGAAATTAAATATTATTAAGAGGATAAAGCACAGAGCTCTTAAATGGATACAATTTGTCGAAAACAATCCACCTGAACCAAGGGGTGGGGGATCCTATTTAAAGTGGTAGAAACAAAAAGCAGAAATATTTCAGATATCAATTTTCAATCCCACGTGACAAACAGTTTGCTGCTGGGTTACAAAAAATGCAAATGACATCAGAATAAGAACCTTTTTCACGGGCATCAATGCAAAACATTTATTGATATATCTATATATATATATATATATATAATGTATATTTCTGCGGATATATACATCCACATGATGCAAAGTGCAGTTATAGTTGTTTAATTAATATTGATTGCTTGGAGGATTGGGAGGGGGTGGGGGGATGGATGATGGGGGAGAAACTTAGATTTGAATCCTTTTCTGAGTTTATTAAAATCTACATTTAATTTGGTTGGTCATTTTCCAAAGGAAACATTGCTGACAAAAGACCACTTAGTGAGAAGGAAGTTATTCAAAGGAAATGAGGGCACATTTCAGACGCCACATCAACTTCCGTAAAAGCCCTGCTTGGTCTCAGAGACTATTCCAGGATAGGATTTTTCCTTTAACCGAACGCAACATTGCTCAGGTCTTATCTATCCAAACAAAGCGCCTGTCAGATAAGGGGATTCTCAAAAGAATGCCGCTGGAACCATGTGAAGGAACCACAAGGCCTCCCACATGGGACTGAAGATTTTATCAGCCATGCATGCAGTCGTTCAAACAAATTGCGGTGCTTTTGAGCATATTGGTCTGCAACGTGTGTTTCTTTAATCACATCCTGTTTGAAAGCACTTCAAGTCAATATTACAACACCCACTACATTGGCATTTATACCTCATCTATCGGGACCATAAGGCTATCTTAACAGCCCACTAACTCCGTTTTAGGTACAATATAATAAATGTCGTGATAATTCCTTATGTGTTAATGGGGAAAAGATTTGTTTTTTTCATTGAATTCCTTCAATGCACAGCTTTTGATTCTCAGCAAACCAATTGAGTGAGATTGCCCAACATTTTTAGCAATAATAATTTTCAGCACTTTAGTTTTGAAAGCACGAGTCTGCCTGCATGAGTGGGTTAGAAAAGGATTAAAGGAACGATTGTCACACCAAGTGCATGAGGGTTGACGGATCACTTAATGGGCAGTGACGTGTGATGGACATAATGATGGAATTTGGTGTGAGCATACTAAAGGACTAGCGATGTGTTCTTCCATGGGATAATCACGGGATAAATTGTGGGTTCATTACCCTAAGCCAGAAACAAAACATCAATCATAAGACTGGAAACACAAAGCCTGCCCAGCTATGAAAATGTTCCAAAATTCACCTTCAACCAAGAGATTGGTTATTTCCCACGCTTGAAAAAGAACAAAAAAGGGGGGGATATTGTAATTGCCTCCTTTGCCCGTCTGTCTGTCTGTGTTCGTCCGTCACACTATCTCCTCTTAAACGGTCATGCAGAAATTCACCAAACTCGGTAGTTTTGATCACCGCACGGCAAGAAGGTGTGAGAGCAGTGTAATTTTTGGCTCTGCCCCCTGGGGTGGGGTCAAAAGGTCAAATACCGAAAAATGCAATTACGGGCACATTTAAAAACATTTTTCATTGAAACGTTGTACGTGCAATCAACATGGGGGAGGCGTGAAATAGGTAACAATTTATTGGATTTGACTTGTGGTTCACGCCCCATGCGGTGGGGACTTTGGGTCACAGGGGTCAAAATGGGAAGAATTTTTTTTAACTCAAAATGTGATATTGGGTCATTCCTTGTGGAACTTTTTTCAATCTTTAAACTTTGCTTTAGGCAGGAAGCGTGGGGATTTGCGATGCCATGCCATTGACTTTGCTGTGGTTGTCACTATTTTTCAGGAACAGGAGAGGGTAATTCTTAATTTCTTAGAGAAAGAGAAAACAGAGAAGACAGACTGGTGCTATTTACATACATTACACTGGACAACAACAAAAATAACTTTTCGTCTGCTACTGAGGGAAATGCAGGTGTTCTTGGCTAAACCTTGGCCACTGATTTCAAATCTGTAGTCAGAATTTAGCCAGCACGTCAGGTTTTCAAAATATGGACTGTATATGTATATGTATTAATGATACCCGGCGTGCTACATGAGATACTATATTATTGCAGATCGCCACGTTGTACATCTAATATCAGTGCTTAGTAATTACTTTAACGTCACATTTAGATAACAATGATTGATCTCCGTGTATAATGTGTAGTATACAAACCAAGAACATAAGCAAGTTGCAGAAAAAGAAGTTAATAAAACATGAGAACCTGGTAATCTTCGGAAGGGAGTAAACTTGATGGGGAAATCTGCCCAATTGCAAGTGATTCAGAAACAACACTTCAAGTTTACACTCTTCCTTTCAATATCGTCAGCGTAGGCACTGTTTAGACGTGTTCAGAAGTGTGTGAGACACTTGCTCTTGTGTGTGGAATTAGTCTCCTGTTGTAGGAACCAGTAGTAATCACCCATCATGTTTGGGTTGAACCGGCCTTGATACCTCGTTTCCATGACCGAAATGTCTTGGTGGAACCTTTCGCCATGCTCATCGCTTACCTCACCCAGATTAGGTGGGAACAAATAAAGATGAGAATGCAAGAAGTGAATTTTAAGAGACGTCCTACAGCCCAATCGCTGATGGGCCTTTAGCATGTTGTCCACCAATTCCACATAATGTTCAGCTCTATGGTTCCCAAGAAAGTTCTGTACAACCAACACAAATGCTTCCCATGCTGCAAACTCAAGTGGAAGCGGCAGGCAAAATTATGATGCTGTGTGGGAAATTTTACTTAAAAATTCATAGCTTGGTCAGTTTTCATCCATTTTAAATAATTTAAAGTGCATTCTATGGCTCTTTTTATGAGAAATGATATCCTACAAGTGGTATTGCTACAATTGAAACCAAAAATACAAAAAATAATAATTTATGATCACTCAAAATCACCCACCAGGGCAAGCTGCTGTAATTGGACCACATGTATACCTCAAAATCCTGACGTGCTGAGAAAATTCTGACTTCATATTCAGAATTGGCGTACTCGATTTCATCTCGAACATATGTTTCCTCCCCAGTAGCAAAATCTTTGTTGTCCAGTGAATTATTCACCCCCATTGTACTTGGTCCAAAATGTGGGCTTGTGGATTTGGTCTCAATTTTCGTGTCCGTGTATGCATGCGTCCGTAACCATATCTCGGATATGTATGGACTGATTTTATTCATTCTTGGCCAGACGACAACAAATGATGGTGTACATATGCACATCAATTTCTTTTGCAATGCGATTAAAGATGGCCGAGTGGTGGCCATTTTAGTTGTAAAAAAACCGATGTTGAACACATCCTCAACCATTTCTCGGACATGCATTTACCGATGTTCAAACATAGCACCCAGATAACAAATGATGGCTTACATATGCATGCCTTTTTTTTTTTTTTAGATCAAACCCATGATGGCCGACCGGCGGCTATTTTGTTACTTAAATGTGTCCCCAACCATTTCTTAGACATGCATGGTCCGAATTTGTTCAAACTTGACACAAGCACAGTACATGATGGCATACACGTGCAATTCACTTTATTTTGCAACCTGATCAAAGATGGCCGACTGGTAGATTGGCGGCCATATACATACGAGGTGTGTTCAAAAAGTATCCAACCTTAATTTTTCGTGCGTAAAACAAATGAGCTAGGGAGGCGTGGTTTGGTGCACGTATGTAGGCGATCCTAATTCGTATGCGTGAATATTTTCCCGCCTGCAGAAGCTGTCAGTCGCCGACAGACCGCCGATGGGTGAGGAAGTGTAAGTGAGCGCCGTCGGATTTTCGTTTTTGACAAAATGACGGAAAACTTGAACAACGCTACTGCATCAAATTTTGGGTAAAGCTTGGCGATTCCCAAGTGAAACGATCTGCAAGATTCAACAGGCCTTCGGGAACGAAGCAATGGGCACCACACAGATAAAAGAGTGGTACAACCGCTTCAAAGATGGTCGCACATCAGTGGATAGTGAAGCACGTTCTGGTAGGCCCTCAACATCCCGAAATGAGATCGTCATTGACCAAGTGAGGACCCTGCTGATGCAGGATCGTCGAATCACGATCAGAGAACTTGCAGACGAGGCGGGCGTCAGCATTGGATCCGTTCATTTCATTGTGACTGAGGATTTGGGCTGAAGGAGAATCTCAGCGAAGTTCATGCCAAAGCTGCTAACGATCGAGCAGAAACACTCCGTTTGGAGATCGCACAGGACATGTCTGGAGACTGTGAACAGCGATCCCAACTTCTTCAACACAGTGATCACTGGCGATGAGACCACAGTGATCCGTCATTTTGTCAAAAACGAAAATCCGGCGGCGCTCACTTACACTTCCTCACTCATCGGCGGTCTGTCGGCGACTGACAGCTTCTGCAGGCGGGAAAATATTCACGCATACGGATTAGGATCGCCTACATACGTGCACCAAACCACGCCTCCCTAGCTTCATTTGTTTACGCACGAAAAATTAAGGTTGGATACTTTTTGAACACATCTCGTATATATATATATATAATATATATATATATATATATATATATATATATATATATATATATATATATATATACACACACATACATAATAGAATATAAGACCCATCGCTTCGCTGACGGAAATACCGATGCTTGCTGTGATGGCTAATCAATAGGGCAGGAAGAAAAAGGATTCCGAGAGCAGGGATAACCAGCATCACAAGTTGGTGTTTGCAGTTTCGCCAAATGTGCTGATGTTAAACGCAGGATACTCGATCGCCTCAATCATCCCAACAAGCTGGTACATATATATATATTATATATTATTATATATATATATATATATATATATATATATATATATATATATATATATATAGTTGAAAGTGTGTCTGTGTGTTTCTCTGTGACCTATGCACGCGAAAAGTACTGGACTGATCTCACCAAACTTCACATGCTGACAGAACATGTACCCGGAGTGTCCCGATGTAAAAGAATTGTACTTCCGACTTCCGGTTTCCGAATTATGACGTCATCACCTGATTTTGTAACGTTAATTTTTCAAGTTCAGCCGATTGACATGGGCCAACGCCATATACAATATATCTAACATATGATTTTAAGTTTTTGTTTGTCTGTTTGTTTGTCTGCACGCGCTAATCTCCTGAAAGGTGAAAGATAGGAGCTAACCACTGCAACAAAAAATGTCGGGATGGCCCCGGGAAGGTTATAGGCTATGTGGCAAGGCCCCTCGGCCGGGGGGGGGGGGGAGGAAGGGGGTGTGTTTCCCCCTCACCAACCCCCTTAGCCTATGACTGCCATGGCCCAATAGGGAACTGATACTGTGCTCGCGTCAGACATATGTATAGAAGATTAAATTCATTCAAAAAGAACCCGGGCAGCGCCGGGTGCATTCACCTAGTATATATATATATATATATATATTTATATATATATATATATATATATATATATATATATATATGCATACATACATAATACATATGTCAGATGCTGTCACAAGTGAATGAAAGTGCAGTTACCGACTGGTTTCGCCTGCATCATCAGGGCAACATAGCAAGTTTCCATCCATTTGCTTTGTTGCAATGATGTCCTGATGTCCCTGTTCCTGACTGTTGTTGTGCTTCCCTCTCTGACCCCCTCTTGTCTTGTGCTCCCTTTGTTATATGTTCTGTGTGTTTGCTCTTATACGAGCCTCGACTAAGCATACAACAACAAAAAAACAAGTTAAGGTATATTCAAAGTACATTGCCCCCATGTCAAATAAATAAAGAATATATGCTCCAGTGTGCAAAATTGCCGGGCCGCCTTTGGCGCCCGGCGATGCTGACTTGCAGTACATGGAGACAGAATTGGGAGGGGCAGTGTACAATAATTGGTTGATTAATTGATTCATTGCATAATTCAAATAAAAAATAATAATGGTAAAATAATTAATTTCTTAATTGGCTAATAGTAGACCTAAACCACCACTGTTTCATCCGAATCTATGTTTTTGAAAATTAAGTAAATAAGAGGAAAATGAAGAATTAATCGATTAATTGATTGATCAATAAATCAAAAATGCCCTTTCTACCAAAATCACTTGTTCACTGTCATGTCCAAATATCAGCTTCCTCGCTCAAAAGGTGCCTGAGATATTGCCCAAAATGAGGAGGAGGAGGAGATTGGGACCATACTCTGTGCAGAGCGTTGGTGCTGCCTAAGCAGTCTCCTTAGCTATTGGGCACAATCCTGGACGGGTCGCCACTCCGACACTATACCAGCAAGCTGGCACTCATTTTGCCGACCTCGGAAGGATGACAGGCTGAGTCAACCCTACCCGGTCTAAATTCAACGGCAAGCAGGATTTTAACTCAGGACCCTAGGATCCCAAGCCCACCACCCTAACCATTAAGCCAATACCAGGCATATAGCTGACCCCTTCATGACAAAATCCAAGGAGAACTGCCTGGATAGCAACTCAAGAGTCAAAAACACTTCCTCAGGGTGGCTCAACCTTTCATCCAGTCAAACAATAGGCATGGCAGACAACATTGGCAACTGATTGAGTGGAGAAAAACAGCCTGCTGGCAGAATGCAACAAATGCTGCTAATTTCTACCTCACCTAATGGCTATGAACTACCAGGCAAAGAGGTGCCACCTGAACCATCCTAGGATGGGGGTCAGGTGTTTCAATACATGTATACATTCTTGGAACCTCGCCAACACTGCAACCTGTGGTGAGATACAGATGGCTTATCCTAGTGGAGGAGTGCCCTGTCCACCACCCAACTCACCACATAGGCCGAGGCCCACATGTGGCTGAGGACTGTTGGATTTACCTGCAAATTCAATCAATTCAACCATATGAAAGAAAAAAGGACACATGAAGGACTGCATGAGCAGGACTGCCTCACACACAGCAGTGTGTGTGTGTGTGTGTGTGTGTGTG
>CM068960.1:62883538-62897594 GCA_035128595.1 Eptatretus atami | reverse complement strand
TGTTTTAATGGATGTGGAAAAGATCATGGTTTTAGATGGTGAATGATCTGAGATGGTGGTTAACATCTGTCTTGAAGACCTGCACGGAAGAATGAGATCGAAGAGAGTGCAAGTTGGTTCCACAGGTGGGGAAAAAGAGGAACAAATGAATGGAGATGAGCAGTGGTTCTGGATTTTGGCAGCTGTGACTATTAAATCGACCTTCTATATACTGGGAAAGCCACATTTCCAACCTGGCCTCCAAAGCCAGTCGCCGACTGGGAATCCTGCGTTGTTCAAAGTCCTGCCTCGGCCCACCTGAGCTCCTGACCAGATACAAAGCTTTCGTCCGCAGCCTAATGGAGTACTGCTCTCCCCTCTGAGCTGGTGCTCCTGCCTCCCACCTTTCTTGGCTTCGCGCTGTGGAAACCAAGACATTTAGGATCATTGGCATCTCCCACAGTGAGGCTGAGTCTTTGGGCCTCTTACTCTCTCACCAGAAGGCAGGTTGGTGGTCTTTCTGCCTTCTACCATCTCCTCTCTGGTCTCCGCCCCCCCCCGCTCTGTCTCGCATATGTCCCCACCATATTTCCGCAGGGCGCTCAGTCCGCAACAACCCCCTTCTGGTAAAACTACCAAGATCACGAATCACTGCTCACCTTCACTCTTTCATTCCTCTTTTTTCTCGCCTTTAGAATAAACTCCCTCACTCCATTCAATCCCATTCTTCTCTCCAGGCCTTCAAAACAGCTGTTCAACACCTCTTATCTTCCCCCATCCAAAACCTCGATCTTTTCTACCCCCGTTAATCCACCCCAAACCCACCTCCTTGAAATTCCTGCTTTCTTTCCTGAAAGTCCCTGTAATGTCCATCTTGTATTCCCCATGTTCCCCACCCATCCTCTCCCTTCCACAGATCTTCTCATGTCTCTGTTCCCACTTTTTGTCCTTCCTCTCCCCCCTCGTATCATGCCCCCATTGCTGTGCATTAGTGTTAGCTCTCATATGAGCCTCGACAAGGCATACAAAAAAAAGAAAAAAAAAAGAATACTATATAAAATGCACACAATGAATATAATCTGAATTGTGCGTGATTGTACTTTATGAAGTTACTCACATAATGATGTTGGTCAAGTGATTTTATTTTTGTCCATCTGTGCTGTCAATCTATGAACCTGTGCAGAGGATAAATTTGGAAGAAAACGAAGTCCATGACCTCAATGACTTTGAGCACATTCATCTACCATTTTACGAGCCTGAGCAGGCAGCACAGGGTGAGGGTGGATGAACTTAGCACAACAGAAGATGGCATGGGTGTGATTATCCACGAAGCTGCTTTCTCTCTTGTTTGGTTTTGAAAGTTGTAGACCGCTACTTTTTATTATTGGCTCAAGTTTTGAGTGGGGGTGGGGGAACTATCAGGTCGTCGACAAACTGGTCTATAGTGTGGGTAGGGCAGTCGGTAGTAAAAGGAAAGTTTTCCTTTTTTGGGGCAGAGAAGCTTTTCGTTAACCATGGCTTTATTGTCCATAATCTGACAAGATGATGCAGATGTAGTCCACTTGCCTCTGAGCTGTCTGGTTTGGGTTCAATTCTCATGCCGACTACAAAACTATTAAAAGAAGTACCATAGTCGTCTTACTACTTTGCTCCAATGAAGGGTTAGTGCCTGAAACTTCAGCTTCTTCTTTCTCATGACAGTTAACATACCACAATCAACGTTCTGATGATTCCATCCATTATAGAATTGTTGGATTGGTGTTTCACAGGGAGTAAACGAGTGTGCTGCCCCTCGGACGGACGTTACACTGGGGACCTGTCTGCTCAAATTAGTTGGTGGACATTAAACATTGGATGGTGTCTTTTGAGATGAGTCGGTGGGTTATCGCCGGAACCCTGGCCAAATTCAAAATTCCTTCTCTAACTGACTGCTGGGAAGGCAATGGCAAACTGCCCAGAATAATCCCTGCCATGAGACTGTTTTGGCAGCACGGACGCTCCTCCGTCAGCATAGTATGGACATCATGACGATGATTATGATTACTGTCTATGGGATACAAGCTGATAATGCTTCATTCCATGATGAAAATATCTGTTGCAATGCGATTTATCTCTGTTTGATGTTATTCACCAGTTTGATTGTTTAAGTATATTGGTTCGCTCCTCATTATATACTGTAATAGCTAAAGAAGTCTTTTTGTTTCTTTTACACACCTCATTTCACAAGGAATATTTTCACACTTTAACAATATAGGGCAAGGGTGAAATTATCGGAGCATGATATTGATTTATGATCGCGATAGGGTGCCCAATTCCGAGGCATGGCAGAGCATTACAGTAAAACATTGCTCAACTGGAGAGTTCATATAACTCCTTGCCCCCCACAGTCTTGAACAAGAGCGCAAGTGAGCACAATATACGCCCGAAAAAGTCTCTGTGATACACACACGCACGCGCGCGCACGCACGCACGCACACACACAATTATATATTCAAACACGTCAATTTATGAAGAACAAGAAGGTATATACAGAATTGTGCTACTACATGGAAAACAGCATCCTGGTTGCCAAGGCAACCACTTTAGATGACGAACGTATGTCACGACACACCGTCTCCACAGTCTGCACCTATGTACCAAATATGAAACGTGAAAGTTGAAAACTTTGGGAGTTAGAGTGCGGACAGGAACGGAGGACGGACGGACGGACGGACAGACAGACAGACAGACGGACGGATGACCGGTATCACATAATACGCCCCGATATATATATCGGGCGTATAAAAACAATGATATGGGCGGGGTCTGCAAATGGCAAATTTGATTGGCCGTGATGCAGGATGCTGTAAAAGGCCGTAATATTTTGTCCAAACACTGCTAAACGGAAGGGTTTTGAAAGTGCCAAAAAGACGATTTGTGCTCTACAGTGTTCAAGTATATAATTCAATTCAAATAAGAAAAGATTTTGAAGGTTGTAGAAAATATCTTTCCGGAAGTTTACCGCTGTTGATGCAGCGTCTTTTATACCTCCTTATTTAACACGTTACATTAATTATTCATGCTTGTTGTTTGTGTCCTTTATGACATCACTAAAAACAGTAAGTTTCGTGTTTAGAATGATGCCCAATTTTGTTTCACTGCCAAACGGGTAGACAAACTAAAAAATATTATCTCACTCCTCTCTGCGCATGTGCGATCGAGACAAATTCAGAGCCAAAGTACTGCTAAACCGCAGGTTCGTGTTCAAAGTATAACAATCAATTGAAATCAAGTTGTTCCTCGATGATAAATTGACGTTTGGAGACAGAGAGATAAAGTGAACCAATTGCTGAACCCCACTTTTCACTTCATGTGCGCAAGATAATAAAAAGTCAGATAAACATATTTGTTAAGATAAACTCTGACAAAAAATTACAGCTTTTAAACCACTGACATTAAATTTTGGAGAAATAATATCCAAATTAAATTGTAAATACATAAAATGCAAGTTATTGGAGTAAATGCTGAAAAGCAAATTTCAAAACGATGTGACGGAAAAAAAAAATCAGGTTTAGTGATTAAAATAAATCAGAGATATGGGAGGACTGGACTAAAATCCAGCAGAGCAATGGAAATTGACTAGCGGTGCAGCAACAACTTTTCAGAGATTGTTCAGTCAACGGTTCTCTCTTCAATTGTGATGTTGTGTTACCCATTCCATGCACTGCCGATGACACTGTGCTGGAGGGATGCGGACCAGTACGTGTTCTGGACCTCAAACTACTGAGATTCTGAAATGTCCGCGTTGCCAAGAGATGGTAGATTGCTCTTTACAGGCCATTCTGGAGAGGCTGCGGTGTTGAAAAGTTATTCCAAAAATGACAAGATAACAATAAGAATCCTTGGGCAACATGAACGCTGTCTCTCCATAAACTGTCCAATCTGACCGTACTTTGACAGTGAATGAGAAATTACACTGTGATGAAATGAGATGTAACAGCAGTCTGAATCATTCTCCTTTGAACCATCCAATCGGCATGAACCAATTCAATTGTTGTTAAATGATGGCTGTAGGCATTCATAAACTGACAGACCACATGGGTGACCAATTTATAGAGGGTCATGTGCGGACATTTTCATAGATTCTGCAAGGAGATGTGAATTCCACATGAATTTCCAGGATCGATCAGTTCAGGTTACAATAAATACAGCATTACATGTTGACGTCCGATTTCCTGAGGGTTGCTTTCCTCAATAGCCATGGTTTACATCAACATGACGAATACAATTCTGAACTGCGAATCCATTATATATTTCATAGTTTAAAAGTTGTTGCTCATTTTATTTTGCGAAGTGCTTAGAATGTAAAATAGTAACTTTGTGGAAGCAAAGTACATTGCTAATACAAGTACTTTTAAGGCCAAACTAAAGTAAAATTTCACCATAAGGCCAATTTAGAAAAAAAAGTCTATGTCTGTGCTGCAAGAACTTTATGTTATTCAGGCAGGTATTAAGTTTTGCAGGACATGCCATGCAGAGATTATAGAACACGACGCAGTAAGAATATCGTATTTTTGGTTGTTCTCATTTTCAAATTTTGAGAGGAAGCATACACAATATGATTGGATTGTGTGGTTGTGTCTCGAGTTTGGTTAATTGTTTCATAGCATGCACAATTGAGCCCCTGATCCAGGGGTTCATTTAAGCCCTTTATGAATTCCATGCCCAGGGCCAAGCCAAGTTGAGTTAAGTGCACCAAAGTAATCTTTCAAGGTCAGTACAGCCTTTGGAGTTAATGGCAGTTTAATACACCTTTGTTAAATCAGATAATGAGGTTGTTCAATGGGAGTTGAATGGGATGTGCAAAATGAAGAGAAGAACATTGGATCCCTTTATATCAAAAGTTTCACATATTGTGCTTTACATCACAAGGGCTCAAATGTGCTTTACACTGCTTGATGCTTTGACACCCTTGTATGTAACAGGACACTTCCACTGCATGGGCAAGTTGAGCATTTCCCTGTAATCAAAAACGACCATGATTTCGGTAGCTGTTGCTTGGACAAGAAGGAAAAAGATGCTCAGTATGCCCATTTCGGGGAAATTATCTCTGTGTGGTTGCTGGACAAAGGCGATGTAAGACAGCCTGTGTGGTGCGAATAAAATTGAGTCGAAACTCAACACTGGTCCTTACCTGATATAGCACGAGCCTTTGATGTTTGAGTGCTTAAATATGTAGACTCAGCATGAAACATTCAGTAACAGCTTTTAAAACTTTCCTTGTAGAGAAAAATCTGGCTCATTGAAGAGCAAGCTGACGAAGGGTAAAAGAAAAAGGCAATGAAGGGGACAGTGGGGCCACAGCTGAATACACCAAATAAGGGAATGGGCTAACAAACAAAAAAAACATAGCAGGACAGGAGGCAACACAGTAATCTACAAGAGAGGTAGGGTATGGTTAATGGTGGGAGAAAATATTACAGGTAAGGATGGAAAGGGGGGGGCATGAGATGGTGGTGCACTGCTTGCTTAAAGCCCTAGAGGGAAAGAGTGCAATTGAACAGTCTGCAGAAGGCAGTTCCACAACCAACACAAAAGAAGAACAAAAGAGTGGAGGTGGGGAAAAGCCTGGATTTGGGGAATTGAACCAGGAGGGGGTTACATAAGAAGAAAGCATGCATCCCAGAGGAGCTCGGGAGGGCCAGAAAGCTATGAAAACAGAGGAAGCTACACCGGAGGAGAGCTGGTAAAAAAAAAACAAAGACCACTGACTTGGCTGCAATGTGGAGCAACAGGCCTTGTACTCTGGCCTCATCATGGGAAATGTCAAAGTTTCGAGTTTGAGATTCCACTGAATTTAAGAGAGAAATGTGTGGTGCTGGCCAACAAGCCTGAAGGGGAGAGCAGTATGTCCTTGAGCTATTGACCAGGCCTCGTAGGCTGTTAGTAATTTTGGTTAAGCAAGGAATGACTCGGGACGATGGAGAATTCCGAGTCTGCAGTTAGCTTTGGAGGCCGGCTTTGCATTTGTAGTCGCTCAGGAGAGGTCATAGCTGATGGCGAGGCTGAGAAGTTCTCACCATGGAAAGAGATGGGTGGGTCCGGTTGATGATCCTTCTGGAGTGACAAGGTGAAAATAAGATTTGCCAGGATTGAAAGGCATGCTCAATTTATGATAACATCATCGTCAATTCCAGATCAGCAGAGAGTGAGGTAACTGCTATATACCTGTCAGTGGGACCAATAGTGTATGACACAATGTGGAATCATCTGCAAAAAGGAAGAGAGGATTTTCCAGAGCATTGATGAGGTCATAAATGTAAAAGAGGAACAAGGATGGGTCCGAGATGCTGACTGGGAGAGAAGAGGAGAGGGTTCCATTGATGACCACACATTGACTATGTGAGTGGAGGTGGTCAGAAATCCAGCAAGGAAAGTGGGCTTGTATACCCAGGCAGTGAGCTTGGCAAGCAGAACAGGATTCTAGATTCTGATTGAATGCCTGAGATCAGTCCAGTGAAATGGTCCGGACCTCTTACTTGAGTTTAAAGCCTCCAGCCATCACTGAAAGAGGAGCAGCAGTATACCTGGAGTTGAGTGATCAGGATGGAATGCAAACTAAACTGATGGTCAGATATCATGCTCTTTGAGAAGAGGAAACACATCAGCAGAAATTATGCATTTCATGACTACCTACAATTGTAAGTAAGCTTAGTGGTCTGTGATCGATATGATTTGTTTTTACACCCTTATTGTGCATGTGAGTGACGTTTACTGACATTCATGCCCATTGGAGGTATCCAGAGAAGAACAGACAGAGAAGCAAGAGCAGCAGAGTAAAATATTGAGAACATGATGTCATCTGAGCTCATCACGAATGAAGAGTCAAGGCTGGACAGAACTTCCTCGACCTTCTCGGGTGTAAACGACACACGGTCGATAAGGCAATGGGTATGAATGGGGTAAGGTGGGGACAGAGTGGGATTGATCGAGTACATGAGATTTTGAGGCAAGCATTAAGTTGAGACATTTTACCTTATCTCAACCAGAGTACGTGGTAATGCTGTTTCAGGTGAGCAAGGGGATGGAGGGGCAGTACATATTAGAGACAGACTCGCCAACATTATGACTGAGGAATGAGACTGGTTGGAGAGTTTAGCCTTGAGATTCACAAGATTATGTTTTCTGGCTTGCCTAGGGATGGACACACATTTGCAGAATGCCTTGCAGAGCGATCTAAAGTCGCCCTCAGTGGGGTTAGCAATAATGTTGCAAAAGTAAGCCATTTTACTACTATATTGTCTTGCCTTGCTTCACCATTATGTCCAACGATTCTTCCACATGGGGGATTTGAAAAGTGTCTTTCTGTGCAACTTTGTTAAGCTGGTGATAATCACAGCAAAATCTTGTGGAGCCATCTGGTTTAGGGACGATCACCACTGGTGAAGCCCAAGGGCCATTACTCTTCTTCAAAATACATTGTTCTACCAAGTCCTGTCTGAATTATTGGAACATGTGGAGAAATCCTACGATGTCTCGGTTATATTTGAGTCTGGTTCCCAGTGTTAATCCGATTGGTCACGATGTCTGTCCGACCAACATCATTGGTCTGTCTCGAGAGCACATTTTTATGTCTATGGAGCAAATCACTCAGTCTCTGCATGTTGTTGGTGTTCCGAGTGTTTTCCCAAAATTGACTGGAGGTTCAAAGTCATCTGATGCTTTCGAATCGGTCACAGCAGACCTGTCTTTTGATTTGACAAACTGACCCACACACAGTAGACTGCCAGACACACGAGGAATTTCAGTACAGTCAACAGCATACAGCTCACTTATGCATGTGCATGACCGCAGTCGCAAAGGATTGTTACAGACATTAGCTACACGAATCGGAATGATGCCCTTCTCGACTGTGGCACAAACCGTAGCTACCACCAGGTTGGCAGGTAAATGGTGACCAGGTGTGAGCTCAACTACAACTCCATAACAGACATTTTTCTGACGAGACAACTTAACAATTTTACCTCTCGGTTTGGAATTCTGATTTTTACAATACATGGCAACCTCTTTGAATACAGCACAAAGACGGTTAATACTCACCTGGGGTGACATAGCACATGATCCTGCACCCTTAACATGCATGTCCCCACCGTTCCTGAGAACGTTCATTCCCAGGATATTATCTGTGGCACACTGAAAATAATTGCCATATACAACAAAAACAACTTGGTCTCTTAGCACTTTACCAAATAACACAAAATCGGTCTCCGTACACCCAACATAAGGAATGTCAAGTCCTTTCGCCACTGTCAGGCACAGATATTGAACGTCTCTTAGGATAACTCCCCTTGACCAAAAATGTTTTTTGAAGAATCTCTCACTAACCGTTGTGACCTGGGACCCTGCATCAAGCAGGCAGGTCATCAGAACCCCACCGATCACAACATCCACCTGAGGACATTCTCCGATACCTTTGTCAAGGAAATGGTTTTCATTGCGTTGGTCTGTGTAGCCCGATGCACTGCCAACTACTATTCAGCTCCTGTCAACACTAATAGACACCTCTAAAAAAAATCCTGCATGGTGCCTGGTACATGTGATGAACCTGTCGGGATCGGGCAGTTATTATTTATGTTCTCAGGTTGGCTCTATCGGTAACAAAGGTATGGTACGGTCCCAGTGCATTTCCTGCATGTTTGGATTTAGCTTGTGAGCCCGGAACAACTCCACTTGGGGACGGAGTGGTCCGTTTCAGAAGGGAAATTATTTCCCTTTGTTGTTCAACCAACTGTTTTAGGAGTTCAGGGGACCCCCTCTCACTAGCAATAGGGGTTGACACAGGAACTGTACCACCTTGACTGCAGGCAGATTGAGATGTTGACTCTTCCTCCGCAGACCAAACGGTAGATGTTTGCATGAGGTCGGCAAATGAGATATACGGTAGTTCCTGAGGTCTCATTTTAACATCACGACGGACAGCAAATTTTCACGACGGACATGAAGCAAAGGTTTTAGATGGTGGAATGATCTGAGATGGTGATGAAAAGCTGTCTTGAATACCTGGAGGGAAGAATGTGATTGAAGAGAATGTGCAAGTTGGTTCCACAGAAGGACAAAAAGGGACGAATGAGCGGAGGTGAGCAGTGAGTCTCGAAGTCCAGTCACAAACTATTCTTGAAAAGCAGGATCGGGGTCTGGCAACCAGGTACGATCTTGCCTGACAATGTGATGTGTCTTATCCTGCAAGGAGTATGCAAAAGCACGGAAAGTATTTTGCGGCCTCTGTTATGTTTCATTCGTCTTTCAAATGGAAACCAAGAGGCATTTTATCCGCATACACGTCTTGCAACATTTTAAATACAGCCACAATGTTGGAGCGCTCAAGTTCAGGCATCAATCTTACAGTTTGCTTTGTCTGTCCACTTAAGCAGTCCAATATGGCATCTGCCTGACCTGCATTTGGGATGTGCCCATGTCCATAATGTACTTTTTTGTTTACAAAATCAAGGCTTGTGGAACAGCTAGAACACAGAACAGATCAGGACGCAACAAAAGGAACAGAGGAAAAGAGTGCGTGGGGGGGGGGGGGGAGGACACAACACCAGGGTTGAGGGACAAAATAGAGCGAGATGGACAACAAGGGATGTGGGGAAGAATGAGGGGTAGGGGAGGATGCATATGTTGGACAAGATGGATGCAGAATCAAACTCGCAGGAGGAAAACTGGAAATTTGTAAAGAGGTTGCCCTGAGTGGGGAGTGGAGGAGAGGAGGGTGAGGTGTGGGGGAGGGGGAGGGACAGAGGAGAACAGGGAAGAGAAGATCATGATTTTGGATGGGGGATGTTCTGAAATGGTGGTGAACAGGTGTTTTGAACACCTGGAGAAAAGAATGAGTTGAAGAGAATGTGCAAGTTGATTCCACAGGCAGGAAAAGAGGAGATGATGAGTGGAGGTAAGCAGTGATCCTGGATTTAGGTAGTTTCACCAAAAGGAGAGTGATGGTGAACCGCATGCACCCTGCAGAAAAATGAGGGGGGTGGACAAAGTATGGAAAGGGCAGAGGGTGCAAGACCAGAAAGAATGCGGTTGAAGACAGAGATACCACCAACCTGTCTGCGATGGGAAAGTGATAGGCCCATATAGACTCAGCTTCATCGCGAGAGATTCCAATGATCATGAATGTCTTGGTTTCCACGGCGTAAAGTTGAGCAAGATGTGGGGCATGGGCGCCAGCCCAGAGGGGAGAGCAGTACTCCATCAAGCTACAGATGAAGACCTTGAAGGTGGATAAAGCCCTTGAGCTTTTTACTGTTTCGATCCACTCTTCAACACTGAGCTGTTCAGAGATACCCGAACATACTGGTACTTTCCAGTCGTGAAGCACAAACTGCAGGTGTTAGTTACATTAGCTTGCGCATCTTGCTGCTTGCTGCTTGATTTGTTTGGCATGGCGATTCATCACAATGGTCACTTCCTGGAGCCTGGCTTTCAGGCTGTTCTAGGACCTGCCCTCCACCAGCTTCTGCCCTAAATGGCCCCGGAGCAATCTCTCCAAGGCCTTGATTGGTTGTCACATTCTTGTCGCTATCCTATTAGTCTAAATGCCTACCCAGATCCTGTCCATGATGCAAAAAATGTAGCCGGAGAAATATGCTCATGGTTGACAGTGAAGTCTCAGGCTTCCAATTTATTCTGAGCACATGGAAATATACCATATGCAATAGACAAGAGGAAAATAATAAAAAGGGAGAGCAAACGGGCTGCGATACCCACTTTAAATGTGCCAAATCAGAGACATAAACAGTGCATAAAAAGAAACCGTCATCAAACAAAAAACAACAACTCTTCCACATCACGTGACCACTCAAGAGTATCATCAAATTACATCAAAATTCGCTCGTTAAACCCCAATGAACGGGAAATAAATTACGATGTCCCAAAACAAAGGATTCAACAACAATGCAGTCGATAATTTAAGCCAATACCCACAACCACACAAACGCACCAGAACAAAGGAAATAACTCCCAAGGCCAAACCACACATGCCCCACTGCAGCACCCAGACCACCATCTGCAGGATATATTCGAGTACTATGGGATTTTATTTATTCCCACATTGGGTCTGATTGAACATGCTTGCGATATCCGAGGGAGGCAGGTTATGGTCACCCAATCTGCCCACGGTCTCTTGATAACTGGAATTGGCTCTGGTCAAAGAGTCGGATAACATCCCATAGCGAAAGCTGGATCATTTGATTATATTGATGATAAGACGTGTACAGCCATATATTAAGATTAATGGTGATCACACACGTTATTAAAGGCATTTTGCCAATGTAATCTTGGCTGTCATCATTTGCAAAATGGCTCGTTGACAATTTGTCACTCATTTCAACCAGCCACATTGTTTTTGCTTAGCAACTTAACTTTGGCTTCCACTGACATCATGTTTGTTTCGGAGTGTACGTGCATCAATGTGCTGGTGTTCGTCAACCAGAATATGAAAACGATTGAACGTACCATAAAAAACATATGAGCTGCAAGACTCTTGTTGATTCATTTTTTGTGAGGAGAGAGAGTGGGTGAGTGCTGAGTGAGTGAGTATAAATATTTGTTATCTAATCACAGTATATATTATATATATATATATTATATATATATATGCAGTACTCAAAAAGTGAAAAAAAAGTGTTTCCTGAACTGTTGTATCTCCTTCCGAAAACTTTTGAACGCTTCAGATATAGAACAACTTGTACCCTGCCATTGCCCTGCTCCAAAAGGAAAGATGCATGTGAAAAAACAAAAAAATAGAAATATGAATTTCATCTGCTCAAGAAAGTGGAAACAGACATTGCAGGAAAGAAAGCCACCCCATTCTCGTGATTCTTCAAATTAATTCAAACAACCTGGGTGTTCGGGGTGGTTTCTCGGGTAGAAATATACACGTGTAGTCACACAGAACAAATTACATCACCTTCTGTATTTAGCCAAAAAGGTCACGGCCCAGATGGCATAGTGGCTCAGCTGCAACTAGAAGGTTCCTGAGACAGGTGTTCTGGGCCTTGTGCCTTGCTGCTAGCTTAGACTAAATATAAACCCTGTTGGTTTTGGACTAGAGTAAAGGCTTATTGTTGAGAAGGAGGCCAAATTGGGCTCAGGAATGTCTGGCATTGAGGGTGGTAACTAGATGGAGATCAGCCAGGAAAAATACCACATGGACTTTTTAACCACAATTTCATTCAAAAGAATGCGGATGTCTCCGCTGAAACCATTTTCTGCCTTTCAAATCGATCGGACAGCCAGCCGTCTTGTTGAATCTTGGGAGTTTTATCTCACTGGGTTATTCAGAGCAGCATTAATACATGCAGTTTGTCAATTAATCATCTTCCAGACGAGGGGTCATCAACACGTGGCTCGAGAGCAATATGTTGCCGGCCAGACTCTCACATGTTGGACAAGACAGCTCTTAAAAATACAGTAGAACCTAAACTTTAACGATGCATTCAAAACGAGTGGTACGTGATCCACTGTATAGTTTATTGCAATCTCCCAAAAATGTGTAAAAACGAGAATTAAAAAAAAAAGAAGGAAAATCACACACCATAATCTCTTGTGAGCTATGCCATCCTCCCCACCAGACAGCAGTTCGAGTGGCAAGTGATTTATGCAATCTGGCATAATAACAGGATAGAAGTTGAAATGTCACATTCGGTGTTCTTGGCTTCCCCACGACAAAGTGATTCCCGCATGAGAAGGCCTACATTGAGAGATTTCTATTTGTGGAGAGATTTGTTTTACTTTAATTCTTATAATGTCGGAACTCGAGACAGGACCTCCACAAAAGAAGTCGGGAACGTTTACTTACAAATTTAAAGATGAGTGGGAAGAAGAGTTCTTCTTTACATTCTCACGGACCAGTGTGTGAAGTTAATTTGTCATGGACATGTAAGTGCGGTGAAGAGGTGCACCATCGAACAACATTTTAGCACACACCACAAGAAGGTTGCAAATGAAATAAGGTTAACCTGAGGAAGGTAAAAATTACAGAATTGAAGTCAAGCCTGATCTCTCAACAATTTCTTTGAAATAAACATGTCAGTAAATCGAAAGCAGCTATGACTGCTTCATTTAAGATCATGCACATACTTGCAAAGAACATGAAGGCCTTTGAAGACGGTGAGGTAATTAAGGAAGTCGTGCAAGCAGCTTCAGAAACGGTTTCAAGACTTTAGAAACCAGTTGGAAACTATGTCTGCCATTAAAGATGTTCAGCTATCTGGAAACTCAGTTAAGAGGAGAACAGGAGCAATGTCGAACTAGAACAGCACTCGGTAGAGTGCATAACTCTGCCAGGCTGAACAGTTTACAGTTTGCATCCCACTGATAAGGCTGGATCTGGATCCGGATCTCCAAAATCAAATCAATTAATCATTGTCATACACCCAACCTGTCCACCAAATTTCGTCCGAAATGGTCCACGTTTTGAAATCTCATGCTAGATATCGTTTAAGCCTTATCACTCAATGGTGAATAATCACATAAAAAAAATTGGATCCAAATCCAGATCTTCAGCAAATTTGAATCAATTCTTCAGTCACACACCCAAACTGTCCACCAAGTTTTGTCCGAACCTGTCCACAACTTTTTGAGACATTGTACTCCATATCAATTTTGGCCCTATCTCTCAATGGTGAAGAATCACTTAAAAATTTTAGCATCTGCATCCGGATCCGGATCTTCACCAAAATTGAATAATTTTGTCCTCGTCACACACCCAACCTGCCACCAAATTTCGTCTGAATCCATCTATAACTTTTTGAGATATTCTGTTCACAGACAAACAGACAGACAGTCAGGGGTGAAAACCTAGCCTCTGTCCACCTTCGTGGCAGAGGTAACTAGACATAATTTGATGTCGCGACATTGATCGATATGCCTCTGCCCACATTATTACATCATTATACATACTTGTACAAAGTTTGATTTAAATCCCTTCAGCTATTGTCAACTATACTATCACATTTTTACCTGGCATGACCTCTGACCTTTGACGCAAAAATCTAATCAAGTTCATTTTTGCATCATGATATATAAATAT
>CM068960.1:62865482-62883528 GCA_035128595.1 Eptatretus atami | reverse complement strand
ATATATATATATACACTTATACCAAGTTTGGTCAAAATCCCATCACTGATTCACAAGTTAGTGCAGTAACAGAATTTTTACTGAATGGGACTTCTGACCTCTTGACCCCATAATCTAATCAGTTAATATTTATATCCCTGTACATGCTTGTACCAAGTTTGACTTGGATCCCTTCAGCCGTTCTTAAGTTATCGCGGGAACAAAAACCTACCACGGACGCGTGGACGGACAACCGAAAAACATAAATGCCTCCAGTGACCATCAGCGGAGGCATAACCAGAGTTGGTGTCAAAGCCACCCAATGCTCGCCTGTTTATACATTTATCGTTTTTTAAAAAGACGAGTCTAATAATTAATATTTTTTATAAAGCATTGCAGTGAAGTATAATTTAAAGCAATATATGTATTTGTATATTGTAATCAGTAAACAAGAGCGCAAGTGAGCACAATATACGCCCGAACAAGAAGGTATATACAGAATTGTGCTACTACATGGAAAACAGCATCCTGGTTGCCATGGCAACTACTTTAGATGACGAACGTATGTCACTACACACCGTCTCCACAGTCTGTACCTATGTACCAAATATGAAACGTGAAAGTTGAAAACTTTGGAGTTAGAGTGCAGACAGGAACTGATGGAAAACAGCATCCTGGTTGCCATGGCAACCACTTTAGATGACGAACGTATGTCATGACACACCGTCTCCAGAGTCTGTACCTATGTACCAAATATGAAACGTGAAAGTTGAAAACTTTGGGAGTTAGAGTGCGGACAGGAACGGATGGAAAACAGCATCCTGGTTGCCATGGCAACCACTTAGATGACGAACGCATGTCACGACACACCGTCTCCACAGTCTGTACCTATGTACCAAATATGAAACGTGAAAGTTGAAAAACTTTGGGAGCTAGAGTGCGGACAGGAACGGATGGAAAAACAGCATCCGGGTTGCCATGGCAACCACTTAGATGAAGAACGTATGTCGCGACACACCGTCTCCACAATCTGTACCTATGTACCAAATATGAAACGTGAAAGTTGAAAACTTTGGGAGTTAGAGTGCGGACAGGAACGGATGGAAAACAGCATCCCGGTTGCCATGACAACCACTTTAGATGACGAACGTATGTCGCGACACACCGTCCTCACAGTCTGTACCTATGTACCAAATATGAAACGTGAAAGTTGAAAACTTTGGGAGTTAGAGTGGGGACAGGAACGGATGGAAAACAGCATCCCGTTGCCATGGCAACCACTTTAGATGACGAAGGTATGTCGTGACACAACGGCTCCACAGTCTATACCTATTACCAAAATTGAAACGTGGACAGTTGAAAACTTTGGGAGTTAGAGTGCGGACAGGAACGGACGGACAGACAGACAGACAGACAGACGGACGGACGACCGGTATCACATAATACGCCCCGATATATATATATATCGGGCGTATAAAAAATAGTGTGGTAGATAAAAACATTAGAAAGGAAACTAGAGGGGGAGCACTCGGGAGAGTGCAAAACCTCCGCCGCCAATACTGCTGGGTCACTCAAGTGAACCTTATATCTTATTCATTAAATATGATGTCAACAGTGCTGACAGTTATAGTTCTTTTCTCCAACATTTGTGGGGGGGGGGGTTGGAAATCACTTAAAACATGTAGGTATTCAAAAAAGAAAATCGAAATTTTGTTGAAAAAAAAGTTGCAAATTTTTTTTTTTTCTAACAATTTTTTTTTTTGGGGGGGGGGGGGGGGGGTTGGAAATCACTTAAAACATGTAGAAATGCAAAAAAATTTTTTTTTTTTTTTTCTCAACTTTTTTTGGGAGGGGGGGGGGGTTGGAAATCACTTAAAACATGTTAGAAATGCAAAAAAAAAAAAAAAATTCTCTAAATTTTTTTTTGGGGGGGGGGGGGACCAAGTCCAAAATCTAATGGCATGATCCTTGACCAGTTTGGATCCTTGGACCTTGGACACCCCCCCACCAAGTTTCATCGAAATCCGTCGAGGAGTTTTTCCGTAATAAAAAAATTTAACATTTTCTCACGCTCACGCTCTGACGCTCACGCATGATGCGACGCTTCACGCTGACGCTCACGCCGGGGGTATCGCTATAGCTCTCTGTTCTTCGAACAGGCGAGCTAAAAATGTCGCCTGCATGCTAAAGCAGGTGAATCGTTGTGAATTTTTCAACAGATATGTGTGATGCGGCTCAGTCATGCATTTTGTCAGGGCTGTTTTTGAAGATTGGCGTGTGAAAGAAGATTGATGGTAGTTGTACCAATGACTGGCAATACACGTGGTGAAGGTATTTATCTGGTTTGGAAGCATTCCTTGCAAGAGATATATGACCCTCTGCAAAAACTAGTGTCAATTACAACTGATGTGCATGCTTGAAGAGAAGATTGCCTTTATTGCCATGTGTAAAAACGACCTGAACTTCCCTGATTTTCCCAATTACCACTGCATCATCCATCTGCAGGCTTTGTGTGAAAAAGTGCTTCATCAGCGGAGGCATTATGTTTTTGGGTTGTCTGTCTGGCTGTCCTTCTGCGATAGGTTTTTGTCAACGCGATAACTTAAGAATGGCTGAAGGGATCCAAGTCAAACTTGGTACAAGCATGTATAATGATGCAAAGATTAACTATTTAGATTTTGGCATCAAGAGGTCAAAGGTCAGAGGTCATGTGAGGTAAAAATGTGATACTTGAGAACTGCATATCTTCGCATGAATGCCTTCTTCGGATCTACATTCCTGTGTGAGAGAGCATTTTCTGCAATGAAATACCTGAAGTCAAAGTACAGATCACTCTGGACTGATGCTCATATCATCCCAAACTGTCATCAATGATTGCATGAGGTTGGCTGTAACTCAGCACGACCAAGATGTTGAGAAGCCAGCAGAGAGGATACGCAATATCAGGTTTCACACTAGAGGTGAATATTCAACAATTTTCATTCAAAGTACTCTGTCTGTCTGTCTGTCTGTCTATCTGTCTGACCACGATACATTCAGTCGTTACTTATTCAGTCTCAACCAAACATGACAGGAGGACTAAGGGTCACATGATAGAGGTTGTAGAGACTTCATTTGCCCCTATCCCCAAGGGGGATTTCCGCCTTGGGCAATATCCATGTTAAGGTGTATATCCGTGTTAAGATAGCCAATCGTGATGGTTTTCCAAGGCTTTAAAAGCTGATATTCAAAATCGAATTCCATATTTGACGATCAGAACTAATGGCCTAAATGATGTCGAACTCTCGAGTGAAATCAGGGAATTTTTTGGACAAAAAGCGATTTTTTTTCTAACTTGATAAAATTAAATAATAGGCTGTACAGGACGAGGTAAAATGACTCCAAACAGAAGTGTTATAATTACAATTGCCATGACTTCCCATAACATAAATTTTCTCTTCAGTGTGAAAAAGACCAAAAATGACGATTAAAAGCATCGTCAAATGTCGAAAGGTTACAGCCCATCGGCGTCACAGGCTTTCTGAGGCACAGGGTTTGTGTAGGCCCCAGGCTTCAAGCCTTCTTTTTTTAATTTAAATTTTGGGAGCAATTGAGGCTGTGCTTATTAACCATGTTTGTGCATTTTGCATTAACGCCTGAAGCACATCAAATAAATCCTGTCTAACGTTTTGACATGTTCATGTTTAGTATCCCATTTTGACCCGTTCCCATTTTCTATTCCTTTATTGCAAATAATTAATCGGACGTAATCCATAACTTTGTGTGTATTGTAATCCTCCGTGTTGTGTTGAGATTTGTGCACCTGTAATTTTGACGGGCTTTTCCCCAAGTTTTCTTAAGCACTATTTTTAGGCTATTTCAGTGGGTCTATCACACTGAATTTATTGTAGCGAAGATTAATGAGGTTTTTACACTCAGTGGTTTATGTTTTTCTCAGATATTGCATTGTAAGCAATTCTTTATTTCTTGTAAAACAGTTTTGTTACACACTGCACTGTATAATACTGTACTTGGGGCTACCATACATCCGGTTTTTTTCTGGACATGTCCTTGTTGGCCCTTAAATCTTTGTCCAGACAGGTTTTTACAAATCTAAAAATGTCTGGGATTTTGCCATTATTTTATTGCTTTTGCATTTCAAAAGAGATACATTTTAAGATTTGGGATACCATTGTACATTTTCTTATGGTGATAAAATGTGGTTGTACAATGTTTGGACCAGGAAAGTTTGGCGCAAGTCTGTACTACTCCATCATGGTGTAGTGGATGCGTTCGAACATCGACACTCATGCGTTCAGAGAGTGAGAGGGTGAGAGGGTGAGAGAGTGAGAGTGTGAGAGGGAGAGAGAGAGAGAGGGTGAGAGTGAGAGAGTGAGAGAATAAGAGAGAGTGAGGGAGAGAGAGTTCAGTGGGATGCTCAGTCCATGATTCAGTGTCTTTTCTAAATCCGCACAGGACACACTTGTTATATTTTATTCAAGTGCTCTTTATTTGATAATTTATTTCACTTCCCCCAAACACTGCCAAAACGAATGTCTAAATTCATTGCAGAACGAAAGACAAAATTCCCGCGTTTTTGAAGTGGGTTTGAGAAGAATGGGAAGCCGATGCTTGTATGTAGAGTTTTTGTTCTTTTTGTGGATAATGTTTCAACAGGTTTAAAGGTATCCCCCTGGGTGGGAATTGCAGCCCCCTACTAGCAGACATTTTTCTTATTTTCTGTGAATTTTCATTCATGCAGAAACTGATGAAGCGAAAAAAAAAATAGGATTAGCGAAAAATATTATATCATACCATGTCATCATATAGATGATATTTTGTGTGGTTAACTGTAATTTCTTTTGATAGGCAGCTTCACAAGATTTATCCAGAAAGCCTGATTGTAAACAGCAGTGGTAATGATTGCACAGTTGCTGCAAATGTGGATGTATTGGTTAGAGTGTTGAACAGAATGTTTTTAGTACATGTATATATCATAAAGTTGATGATTTCAGTTTTTCAGTAGTCTTGTACACCTAACCAGGTTGCAATGCACCAATTAAAATGGGTTAAAATATTTCATCTCAGATACTTAGATTTGCAAGAATTTGTTCAATGAAGGATGATTTTGTGGAACGTGTTGAGAAGGTTTTAACCATCATGTTAAACAGAGGATATTTGGCTGATTATTTGATCAGGCCTTTTGAGAATGTCTTCAGACTCCATTGTCACCATTTATTTAGGTTCGGTTGGTTTTCATGTAAATATATGAATTTGATATAATAATAATGAATTCATTATTATAGTGACTTCAATTCTTTAACATTATCGATGAAACACACACACACACACACACACACACACACACAATGAAAATAATGGAGATATTTAGACAAAAAATAAAATAAAGAAATATTATTCATAAATACATTATAAATAAGCATTAAAATAATTTATTGGTGGTTGCTGGGATACGCAGTCCAGCATGTTAAAATCTGTTTTAAAGGCCTGTACACCTTGACGATTTAGCCAGCAATGGCAACGTATAAAATGTATGTAAAACGTTGGCGTACGCTGAAATTTTGATGTTTTAAAAAAGTTTTGCGTATTCATAACGAGTTGGTCGTATGCATAACATATTAGTAACTACACAGAACGTTTCGTTGTCTTATAGATAAATTATACCAACGAATGATTAGCGTGTTGCGGCGTTCACAACCTATGCCCAACGATAGTCGAACTTAGGCATAGCGCGCCTGCACGTATCGCCGACGATCACGTGCGTAGCCTATTAAAAAGCTGCCGCTTGCCGATTCAAATCATAACCGCCTGAGAATTGGAAGTGTCAAAATCGCATCACACCTTGACGATTTAGCCAGCGTATGCCGACCTCTGAAAAATGTGTCTAAAACGCTGGCACAAGTCGAATACGTTATGGGTAAGTTGTTTACGTGAAGAGCACGCTGAAAAACGATGAAGTACGCTGTCATACTTCGAGTACGTCTAGTACGTCGTGAAATTTCAAGCATGCTGAAAATTTTACGACGTACTCGCCGTATGGCTCACACGTTCCGCTACGCTGGGAATAAGTTGTAGGCACGATATGCGATCGTTGGCACACGTCGACACAAGTTCCTTGTAAGTTACTCATAAGTCGAAACACGTCGAGGTAATGTTTAGCATACCCGAAACTTATTTTCTCCGTCAAGGCACTTTTTCTTTTTTTCTCCTTGGCTCGTGAAGGCACGTGACGAAATATCTGAAGTTGTTGTTGTTTTTTTTTATTTTTAGTCTATCACGAATTTCAAAATATATTCGGACATTTGCTTTTATGTTTCGACGTCGACGTGACAATATCCTCAAACAGAAAATATTCACAGAGGAGGAACTAAGAATAAGACATGAGCAAACCGAAGAGGCAATCGGACGTGACGTAACGGCACGTGACGAAATATCGGAAGTTATTGTTTTTTTTTTGTTTTTTTTTAACGCTGCCAATACGCCATTATACGGTAGCTGTAAATTAGAAACACGTCAGTAAGTTCTGTGGTCGTCCGGAAGACGTCAATCAAATACGTCTACATACATCAATATGCGTTGGAGGTACGTTACACATAGGTTCAAAGCACGTTACTCATAGGTTAGAAATAAGTTTTGGGTACGCTAAGCATTACCTCGACGTGTTTCGACTTATGAGTAACTTACAAGTAACGTGCCTCGACGTGTGTCAACGATCGCATAACGTGCCTTGACATGTGTCAACGATCGTGTAACGTGCCTACAACACGTTACTCATAGTTATAAATAAGTTTCGGGTATGCTAATCATTACCTCGACGTGTTTCGACTTATGAGTAACTTACAAGTAACGTGTGTCGACGTGTGTCAACGATCACATAACGTGCCTACAACTTATGGCCAGCGTAGCGGAACGTGTGAGTCATACGCTGGCATACGTCGTAAAATTTAAAGCATGCTAAAATTTGAGGACAACCGCAAAGTACAACGATGAAAGCCAGCGTACTACGACATATGGCAGTGTTTTCAGCGTGCTCTTAATGTTATCAAAACTTACTATAAACATATTCGAACGTGTATAGTAGTCACCGTGGTGCCAGTGTTTTAGACAAATTTTTCATAAGTCGGCATACACTGGCTAAATCGTCAAGGTGTGACAGGGCCTTAATGACAGTTTGCATCTATGGTTCGATGAAGGTGTGGTGTAATGGACATGTTTACAAGGTAAAGTGTTTATCACTTAATATATTATCATCTAAAGTGGTGTACGATTAAAATTATTCATATTTAGTAATATAGTACTTTAAATAAAACGTAATAATTAAATAAGTTTGAATAAGGATATTGCATTGCTGTGTTGACTGACTGGACACAACTTTGAGGTTGTAGGTCCATTGATGTTGAGTAATCTACTGATGTGGACCTGCAACTGGGGTTGTGGATCCGACGTTTGGAGAGGTTATTGGCTGAAAGGATCGAAACCTCGATGAAAAAAAGTGTGTGTGTGTGTGTGTGTGTTTTTATGTCTGGCTTCCGTCTTGAAATTACGGTGCAGTAATTGGTCATTATTTTGACTTTACAGAGCATTGGTGCTGCCAAAGCAGTTTCTTGGCAAGAGTTATACTGGGTGGTTTGCCATTGCCTTCCCAGCATTGTTTGTCCATGCTCTACCCTTTTTAAATGCTGAATGTTAAGAAAAGAAGCAGCATGTGCCATTAAAAAAAGTCTTTGGTTATGACGAATATAATTATATTGGTGATTTAAAACAGGAATGCGTTTCAAGGCTTGTGTCAACCTTTAATTAATCATTCATGGTGTTCAAGTCAAATTGAACAATCTTGCAAATTCATCCATTTGCTGTGCTCACCACGACTGGCCATTACAAGTACACAAGTGGCAAAGCAACTCCCACTCAAGCTGTTTTGTCACACCACATTAAAAACATATACCGGTAGCCTGTATTGGGATGTGGCTTGTTTTAGGGACAGTTACAAATGTTGTCTTTCATTTGCTAAGCAAATAGAAAAGTGCATTTTAAGTATATGTTAAGTTGTATAATATTTACTTTATGAGATTTGTTTTGTATTTGGCTTGCTGCAGTTGCGCCGTGTTGAGGACAGGGATAGGAAGGAAGATGTCGCCCGCCGCATGTATTTTTTAAATATTCTTACCCAAAGGAAAGTAAAGGTTGGGGACCACTGCTCTAGACATTACATAATGTACAGTAAGTGTGTACAAGGGAAACCTTCAAAAAATATCAAAGTGAACATTGTTTTGGCTGCATTCCCAAAAGTAAATTTCATACCAGTCAACAAATTTTACAATGGAACAAAAGTCCTTGTGAAGAAGAATGAATCCACATGTGCACCAATATGCTATATGTGGAAAATACGCCTGCACATTTGGAACTACAGCTTTGAAAATGGAATTATACCTGCACGTACAGATACCTGTCTGTGTTTGCATGCATCAGGCTGAAAAAAAAAAGGTTGAGTTTCCGGTAACCTGACCTACCGAAACAATTCCTGCTGACCCCAATTTTTTGTGAGGGTCGACTTCCGGACGACCATTTTATTGTCAGGTCAGGCCAGATTAGATCTCTGACTTGCTACAGGTACCATGTAAACCTGTACTAACCCGTTTCATGGTCGGTTGTCAGCGACTAAACAGTCTCCCCCATCAGGTTTCCTGGTGAGGAGGGTGTATGATATGGACACCCAGCTGGATTAAAAACAAAACCTGTCAAAGGGCAGAGGAGCTCCTTGTGAGCCAACGGCCATCCATATCTAGTGCCCAACTGCGTCTGCAGACGTCCTCCTGCAGTTGGGTGACTTTATGTTTTTTTAAGAGGTTGGTGGCAGGATTTGCACTCCGGCCACCGTAAAACCCTTCACTCGGCAAAACAGAAGAAAAATGCAAAGAAAATTGAAAACTCACTCCATGGGAGTACCTCCTGTGCAGCTGCCCTTCGCAGGGCAGCTCACCGGATGACGGGATTGGGGCAAAGTCTTCGGACCCCCCACTCTTTGATGATATGAGGAAAACCACGGGGTAAACTTTCTGGGTCAGATTGCGGTAATGTGTGTCGGGGTGGTGCTGAAGTGTTGCCCACCAGACAGCGGTCTCCTTGGGTTAACCTGAGGCGGTCTCTTCGGGAGGGTGCCTGGAATGTCCTATCCCGAAGAGAGGTTGATCACCTGTCTCTGTTATCATCCGAGCTCAAGTGTTTGAATATCAGAATTGCAGTACTCTCTGAGGTTCGGAGACCAGATAGTGGTGAGATCATGGAGTGTGGTTACACCTACTATTGGTTTGGTCGCTCTGATGGTTAGCATGCCCAAGGAGTTGCTGTAGCTGTGACCAATAAGCTGACTTAAATGATAATTGAGCTAACACCGGTAAACAAGCGTATTATGAGATGAAGGATTAGTCACTCCTTGAGTGTCGTTTCCCTTATCTCTGTATATGCTCCGACTGAGGCGAGTGATCTCACTGTGAAGGACGCATTCCATGCCATGCTCAAGTCTGTGGTTGATCAGTGCTCCAGGCGAGATACTCTTCCAGTCAAGGGGGATTTCAATGCATCGACTTGAACTGATGGGAATGGTTATGAGACATGTGTTGGTCCCCATGGGTCTGGAACTGTGAACCAGAATAGCACTAAGTTCCTTGACTTTGCAAGAAGTCGTGGACTTAGGGTGGCTGGTTCATGGTCTTAGCGTCCACAGGCTCATCATGGACTTGGTATTCCAACGCTGATGGTGTGGCAAAGGAGATTGACCATGTGCTCGTTTGATGGTCATTGGAGGATCATCCAGAAATGCAGGGTCTACTGGAGTGCTCAGTTCCTCAATAGCGACCACAGGCTTGTGGTAGCAACTCTGAAGTTGCAGTTTAAAATCCGGGAGAATGATACCATCCCAGCCTAGGCTAGATGTTGGAAAGCTCAAGGATGAGAGGGTAGCTGAGGAGTTTGCGAACAGGCTGAGTGGGGATTTGGGGGTCTGGGTGCTTTGGGGAATCCTGAAGAGTTGTGGAGTGGCTTCAAGACCACCATCTTTAATGTTGCCGGTGGATGTCTTAGAACTCACCGTAGGGCGAAGAATAATTTTTTCTCTCAAGTGACACTGGATACCATTGACCAGAGTGGCAGCGCTAGGCTTAATGGCAGAGCTGAGCTGTTCAGGCAGTTGAGGCGTAAACCTGTACCTGCGCTGAGGGTGGACAAGTTAGGAGGCCGATGTGCGAGGAATCTGTGAGGTGGTAGAGCATCACCTGTGGTCAAGTGAATCTTGTCCTGCTTTCAGGGGAATTCCGCCAAGCCCGTTCCGCCAAGCCCGTCCCTCGGTGTACTCCAGTTAGAGTGGAGAGTGGTGGGTTCATGACAGAGGAATCCGAAGTGAAGGACCGCTGGGCCGGTTACTTTGAGTGGCTGTACCATGCTGATAAACCAGCAGTTGAGTTGGATGTGAGGGGTGTTACTATCACGATTGCTGACCCTCCAATCAACTGTGATCCACCTTCGTTTGTGGAAACACAGGTTGCGGTGAATGGGTTGAAAAGGGGTAAAGCTCTTGGGATCTGTGGCATTCATGATGAACTTCTCAAGGCTGGTGGAAATGCTATACTCATGTCATTGCATGCAGTTCTGTGCTCTGCCTGGAACACAGGCATCATCCCAACTGAGTGGAAGAGAGGCCTTGTTGGCTCTCTCTGGAAAGGGAAGGGACTGCAACAACCACCGAGGGGTGATGCTGCTCTTAGTGCTGGGCAAGGTCTTTGCTTGGATAATTCTTGATAGGGTTTGCCACAATCTGCTTGAGCACTAGTGCCCAGAGCAGTCAAGCGTACACCAAAGAGGTCAACGATTGACCTTATCCTTGCCCTTCGGGTCCTCACTGAATGCAGAGGAGAGTTTCAGCAGGGGCTGTTTGCAACCTATGTTGATCTCTGCAAAATGTTCAATTCAGTGAATCGGGATACCCTCTGGAAGTTTCTTGGTCTTCATGGGTTGCCACCAAAACGGATCAATCTGATGTCTGGACTATACTCTGGTACTGAGCGTGCTGTGAGATGTGGTGATACCATCGCCGACTCATTTCCAGTTGTTACTGGATTTTGTCAAGGGTGTGTGTTGCCCCCCCCCCACACTTTTCAGTACTTGCATGGACTGGATTCTGGGGAGCATGTCGGAGAGATCAAGCTGCAGTACATCGTTTGGGAATGTCATGATCTCTGACCTTGATTTCGCAGATGATGTAGTCATCTTTGCGGAGACTCTGGACATCTTTTTGGGGGCACTCAAGATGCTGAATGAGGAGTCGGAGCTAAGTGTCCAATGAGTAGTTGCTGAGAGAGACTCAAATGAGATTTGTTACCTGCATAATCCATGAGTGTCAGCTGCGGCTGTATGGACATGTGGCTCGTTTTCCTGGCGCTGATCCTGCTCACCAGATTCTCTCATTGAGGGAGCCCCATGATTGGAGGAGGCCAATGGGCTGACCACGTGCCTGATGGTTGCAGCAGGTTGATCAGCATCTCAAGGAGATGAGGATGGGCCAGGCATCTGCCTGGGGGATGGCCAGATGGAGGCCCCTGGAATACCGGCGGAAAGTGGATGCAGCGACGCGCTGCTCCGGCACATGCTCCCATACCTGACCTGACATGACCCCAATTTTTAATTTTTTTTGCGAGGGTCGACTTCCGGGCAGCCATTTTATGTCCGCTGTGCACGGCATTACTCTGTGCCATTGTTGATTGTTGTGGTCTCAACAGAGAAAATCAGCAGCTGTTTTATTTCAGTTAAGGGGTCGTAAAGTTATCTCAACATTTTAAAAACATCGCACAACCCACCGGAGATACATCGATGGTATCTCATTCAAAGTCGGAAAATGGACCATGGATAGACATTCCTGACTTTGACAGACGTCATGGCTGCCGTGCAGACATTTGCTGTTCGTTTTGTTCACTTCGTGTGTCGATGTGGTCACCAAGACACACAACATGTCAGACCCATGATGTTTCCATTTGATATACTTATGTCTGGTGAAAAACGGTTATCACCAAAAAAACTAAAAGGTATGTTGTGAAGAAGGAGATGAAGAAGAAGCATATTTTGAACATCGGTCTAAAATCGAAAACGAAGTGTAAATATTCGTTCTGAATGTTTTAAAATACAGAACTGAATTTCTTGAAAGTTATTTTAGCCAGTTTTGTTACAAAGTAAGAAAAATTGCAACTTATTATCTCAGTTTCATGTGTGTCTTTTATAGAAGGTACTGTACTTTTTGGAGGGAGGGCCTGTTTATACCCTGCAAACAGTGTACACATTTAATTTTTTTTTACCAGCAAACCCACCTGTCGCTTTGCTGACAGGAAGACAGTGGAGGAGGGTGGGAGGAGAAGAGTGGGGGAAGCAGAGAGGTGAGGGGAAGGGGAGAGGAGGTGAGAGAAGAGGGTGGGAGGGTAAAGGGAGGTGGAGGGAGTGTGGAAGGGAAGAAAGGGGGAGATGGGGAGGGGGAGGGGGGGAAGAAGAAAGGGGGGTATCTGGTCAGGTCAGGTATGGGAGCATGCTGGGAGGGGTGTTGTCTGTGGGAGGGGTGTTAAAATAAAATGTGTATAACAATTGCTATGTTGCTGGATTATGCAGATTAAATTTAAAGTGCATTAGTTGGGGGTGAGGGGTGGGTTTAAGTTTCTTATTTTGAAGAGTATATATTTCATGGATGCCCCCAAAGGGCATAATCAAGGATTTTTATCAACTGGAAAGGGTGTAATATCTGAATATACAAGATTTTCAGGGATGATGAATGGGAAATTAGTATTCTTCAATTCCTTCATACGTCTTGTTGAGCCATGTTAATTTGGCTCCGAAGAGACCATGCTGTCTTTATCACTGCTGAGACCAGGTTCACTGTTTTAAGGAAACCTCGCAGGGATACTAAGTTGGTGTCGTTCCATCCCCTGACTTGGGAACACAAAACTTTTTTCCCCATAATTTTGTATCTCATGATGGACATGTTAAAGTTCATGATTCTATACCTTTTGAACTATCAACATACACATACTGGTTGGAAAGATGTAGAATCTGAAATACTGTTTGCTTCCATTTAAACACTCCAACCCCCCCCCCCCCCACAAGAAACCCCCTTCCTACCTACTCCATTCATTATGCAGCATGTTACCGAAACCCAACATTTTTCTTTTGGGCTTCATACCAGCTCTGCATTGGAAAACATGTCTGAAGGTGCAGATGTATGTACATGTGTTTTTTTTGCTATAAATGCACAAGGGTCTTTGTACAGATACCACCACAAGGCATAATTATTGTTATTTACGTTAAGTAGCATGTGATATGCAAAGAACATTTTTACTTGCTGGGAGTGTTTAGAGTTGCCATGTAAAATCAATTGCTATCTTGTTGAAGTCGTTGAGCATGAAAAAGTGCTCATTTTACTCTCTTAATCTCAAGCCTCTCCTCCTGGCTCATTTCATATGTATTCTCCATCTCATTCATTCATTCTCTCTTCTCTCTCTCTCTCTCTCTTCTCTCTCTCCATCTCTCTCTCTCTCTACTGGATTAAATGAAAAGAGAGATTACCAACATGCAGTTCAGCTGTTTTAATCCTCCTCCCATTTCCAGGAGACATCTGGAAGCAACCATCAGCCAATGGCCAACATTCAAATGGAAACAGAAATGGCTGGATGAAGCAAGTGAGTATGTGGAAGGGCAATTTGCCCACTGGGAGGTCCCTTCCCAACATGTGACGCACTTCTGGACAAAGACCTTGTGGTATGTTCCAATGTGATGGAGCCTCGGCCTTTGGAGCAAATGTACTTTTGACACGCCCTTCGGTCTCCCAGCCAATTTATTCGACTTTATTCTGTGAGAGGAAAGGATTTAAGTGCAACAGGAGTTTATGCCAAAGAAAACACAGGCTGTAATAAATTGCTCATGCAATACTTCAGCGCACGTGGAAAGAACATTCCATGTTGCACGTCATTCCATAAACTCTTGAGAAATTGAGCCGATACTGCCTGTTGGAATTTTAAACTTTTGCCCATGTTAAGAACCAACCAGCCTCAAAATGCTGAACGATTATATTCCTGAGAAATGTGCCAAGGAAGGACGAGTAGAAATGTTCTGAAAGTCATGTTTCAAAGGGAAAGACACCGGTAATGTGAATCTGCTGATGCAGCTAACTGTGCAAGGAAATTACTGTAGCTCGTGAACACGATGGTCCAAAATTAAACCTTTTTTTTTTCCCAACCCCACCTCCCTCCATCCACCTCTTCCTGACATGCTGTCCCTCGAGCCATCCCATTCCTAGAAAAAGCAGGAGGCAGTCCTCCACTCTCAATGCAATTACAGACGGCCAAGCTTTCTCCAAGGAGCTGCCATACACAAAGGGCCCTTTCAGTGGGCTTTGACTATGTCTGGGAACAACCAAAAGGTGCCCCCATTACATTGTATAGCCTTATTGTTAATGGTGGTGCATATTGGACTTTTGAATTAAATAATCATTGTGCCATGAGTGTGCAAAATACTGACTGGTAGACTGCTCAACTCCAAGCTGGCTCTCTAAAGGATCATCGAAGAACACAGGAAAGCAGATACTCAGGTTGTCGATTCTTTAAAGAGCGCTTGTGTGGGCAAAACCATGCCAATGAGATGGCCAGGTGAGCATACATGCAGGAAAGTGGTAAAAGATGGCGTGTGGCTTACACAATGCTCATTATGTCATTTGCACACGTCAAACAACGTTAGACTATGGCAAAACATTCCATACGATGTTACGCAAACCCACAATCAGCGGTCTGTACTTGGTTAAGAGAACAGGGCTGAATTTCCAAAGTGAACCAAATCGTTAAAGGGCCATTAACTGTTCAGTGGGACTTAGAGGAACTTTAATTGCAAGGAATATGACAAACAGCGCACAAGTGAGCAGTCTTCGTGGTTACGTTTGAACGCAGGTGACATTCGAGATGACCTACAAAAACTCCATCACATGTCTGAGGAGCGTGTTCCCTCGGTAGTCTTTGCTAAGTGGCTGACCCCACGCTTGCATTCTCGCTGTTGGCAACAGCAATTACAGCAAAATTATTGTCTCGACATGCCACAAAACCAGAAAGTACGTAAGGTTCGATGATCACTTCCACCCAGACCTCCCCCTGATCATTCTCTCTTGTGGTTTTTAATGAATTGTATCATCTTCAAAGTTTTCAGATGCAATCTGTCAGGCCAGGATAGCGTAAGCGTGCGGATGATGTACGATAGCGTGTTTTGTTCGGCATCTCTGAAGAAGAATCTTCATATGAGATAAAATTATTAACGAGTGCACAAAGCGAAAAACAGGGTTAAGCAATTGGTTCACTTTGTCCGTCGACATACGTCAGTTTATCATCGAGGAACAACTTGATTTCAATTGAGTGTTATATTTTCAACACGAATCGGAACAGGAATCAGAAAACAAACCTGCAGTTTAGCGATACTTTGGCCCTGAATTCGTCCCGATCGTGCATCCGCAGCGAGGAGTGATATGATTTTTTTTTTTACTTTGTCTGGAATGATTTTCAATTTTGTTTGACTGCTAAAGGAGAAACTTAGTTTTTAAGGACATCATAAAGGATACGTACAACAAACATGAAGAACTAATGTAATGTGTTAAATAAGGTGGTGTAAAAAGACGCTGCATGAACGACGGTAAACTTCCAAAAAAAAATTTCTACAACCTTAAAATCTTTATATTATTTCAATTTAATTATATACCTGAACACTGTAGAACACAAATCACTTTGTTGGCACTTTCAAAACCCTTTAGTTTAGTAGTACTTGGACAAAATATTAATCATCACAGCCAATAAAAATTGCCACTCGTAGACCCCGCCCATGTCCTTGTTTCTCAATAATGAATGGGGTATTGTGTTCTATGAACTCTCTCGTTGTGTTGTGAAATTATTATTTTGCTCGCTGAAGAAAACAAATTGTAGCCCGATTTATTTTACGAGTGAAAATAGATTCCAAACATTGAAATCTACTCTTGTTATTCTACCGTCAGGTGCCAACATCAAATCGACATTTTTGGACTTGAGCTCCAAGGGTCAACGACTTTGTGAGGTCCTTTTTACTGCAGAAAGACAATTTAAGATAGCAGAAAGGAAATACAGGAGAAAAGGTTAAGTAAAAAAATTTCTATAATCAGTGCACAATTCGCCAGCTGTACAACAAGGTGGCCTCGATTGAATTGGTGGTCAAATTGGACAGACAGCCTGACTCTGAAGCCAGCAAGAACATCTGTAACCTTTAAACCACCTTCTTTAGGAGCATGAAGGACTGCACCGAATTACTGGCTTGTGTGCTTACATGAAATCAAAGGATTTTTGGTTGGGAGTGACACTCTTGTAATTGTTATCGCAATACCGAAACCACAGCCCGAGTGGTGGAGTGAGGAGGACATTTGGGCGATGTTGGTGGCTCAAGGAGTGGGGCATTAATTATGGAGAACAGCCCTGCACTTTATGCACAGACATGAGAATTGTAGGCCATGCGCAATGGGTGGAGCCAAAAACCATGTCCGATGCAAAGGCAGAGGAGAATTAGCTGTTGCTAGTCACAGCTGATGCAACATTCGGATACACAATAGTTTGTTCGAGAGAAACCGAGGGTTGGAATACAGGAGCTGCAATTTTCTTTTCCATGATGGAATAGTCATGAAGTTAGTTTTTATGAGCGCAAAGTTTTTACTTCCATTTTTATAATGAGGAATCATAAATGCCATTCTGTATTGATTGCCAACACGACTCGGTGCTATTGTTTTTGCAATGTTCTCCATTTGGTGATCTCATCTCCACAGCAATATTTTAAAGAATTACAATAGAAATATTTCCTGCTTCATGTAGAAATACTCCACGAAGCTGGAATAGTGTCTGTCTCTGTCTCTATTATATGAGTCATGAAACCCCACTCACCCCTCCTTCCCCCCCCCCCCCCCCCCAAAAAAAAGAAGCAATCTTTTTAACAGTCACAGGTGAAGATTTAAATACTTTTCATATTTAGTCTTATATTCAGACTGCTGCAGTAATGCACAATTTTATCAATATAATGGAGCTGATGCATATATGGCTCTGTGTGCAGTAATTAATATTATATATATTATATATATATGACGACCCGTGAACCCGTTGTGGTTCCCGTTGTGATAGTGGCTGATGAAAAAAAAATCATTTCAAGGAAAAAAAAGATAGCTTCAGCGGACTATACCGCTGAGGTTGTTTGCATTGATCAAATTCTCCCGCAAGAGTACTTGACTGAATCGGGAATTGATTTTTTAAAAATATTTTTTTTCGTTGCCCAATTTTAATGAAAATTGATACTGCACATCGCAGAGCGAATGGTGAGTCAGGTGGCAGTAAAATTTTTGCGCTATTGTGTACCGTTTTGGCTGTATTTGGGAACATACATACATACATATATACAAGATGAGAGTTTTAGTAATATACTCGATGACCCGTGAACCCGTTGGGTTCCCGTTGTGACAGTGGTTGATGAAAAAAAAATTCATTCAAGGAAAAAACAAAAAACGATAGCTCCAGCGAACTATACCGCTGAGGTTGTTTGCATTGATCAAATTCTCCCGAGAGTACTTCACTGAATCGGGAATTGATTTTTTATAATTTTTCGTTGCCCGATTTGAACAAAACTTGATACTGCACACCGCAGGGAATGGTGAGTAGGTGGCCCGAAAATTTTTGCGCTATCGTGTACCATTATGGCTGTATTTCGGGAACATACATACATACATACATACATACATCCATACAAGATGAGAGTTTTAGTAATATATAATATATATATCATAAATAGATGTGGAAAAATTAAGGGCCCAGACCGGGAATCGAACCCAGGTCCTCTGGCAAACCGGTCCAGTGCTCTGCCATCTGAGTTTGCCAGAGGACCTCAGTTTGATTCCTGGTCTGGGCCCTTAATTTTTCCACATATATTTATAATGTTGGTTCTATCCTGTTCATTTGTAATTATGTTACTACGCCCCCTGTGGTGTTTAATAGCGGAC
>CM068960.1:62851024-62865472 GCA_035128595.1 Eptatretus atami | reverse complement strand
TGGAAGAATTGCATTGCTCAGTTGGTGGGTCACCCAGAAGATAGCTCAGATGGCAGAGCACTGGTACGGTTTGCCAGAGGACCTGGGTTCGATTCCCGGTCTGGGCCTGTACTTTTTCCATATTTTATGATGTTGGTTCTATCCTGTTCATTTCTAAGTATATACATATATATATATATATATATATGTATGTATGTATGTATGTATGTATGACGCAAACACCAAAATTGATCACTTGCCGTTTTACAGCACAAAAACTCTACAGTGTTGTCTAGCAAGGCCAAGTCTGATTACAGTAGGTCATGAAAATGATTTTCAGATGTACAGTGTGTCCCAGAAACACCACTTTGCTGAAATATCACTACTTTAAATGGTCCACCTTTGGTGAGCCAAGATGAACACCTCCGTCCTCCAGGCGGGTTGGAGAGCCCTCCAGGCGGGTTGGAGAGCCCTCCAGGCGGGTTGGAGAGCCCTCCAGGCGGGTTGGAGAGCCCTCCAGGTGGGTTGGAGAGCCCTCGAGGCGGGTTGGAGAGCCCTCCAGGCGGGTTAGAGAGCCCTCCAGGAAGGAGAGCCGATGCTAGTTTCTTGTAATTGTACAAAATGGTGTTTGTGCAAAAACAGCTTCAAAAGTGGCAATAACATAAGTTCATGCAAGACTGAAGCGAACAATGATGTAAAAAAATAATGAAATCAAACGAATATAATAATGCTATTTTATTTTGCTTTTAAAACACCTGAACCTCATTTTTGACTTCCCAATTGGGATGTGGATAACTATGCTACAATCAAATTAGGTTAATGGAACACTATATTTGAGGCATCGTGGCGTACCCATTTTAAAATCCCTGCTCATCCTTCCCTGCAATCTCCACTGGCCTTTAAACTGCCGGCTCGTCTATGGCCCACACACCCGGCCCTAATGGGTGGTGAAACAGAGGGGCCACAGGCATAGAGGCGCCTTCAAAAGCCAAAAAGGACAACCGCAAGTATTGTCCCATCACAAGGGCCTGCATTAACCCTGTTCTGCTCACTGTGTGAAGCCTGTCTCACCTCTCCCTACCCGGGCATTTGCCACTCACGGGGCTTTGCACGGCTCAATTTGAAGGGGTGTTGAGAACATGATGTGACAGATACTGTCTTTAAATGGAAATACAAAGACTCTGAGCAACTTATGAAGACGATTCGTGAATACAAAAACAAACGATACAAATAGTTGGAAGGCAAATTAATAAAAAGTCATTACTCGCCGTTGCTTTGTGGAATTTACAGCAATAAAATGCCCATTTCTCTGACAACTGAAACAATGAGCAGTACCATTTCAAAACTTATGATTTAAGAAGGTACGATCACCCGCTCTTTCAATCACTTCTAAAACTTCCTGCCTCTTCCAATATCATACTATCTGAGAACTAGGATCTGAGACACAGGAAGAGATAATTTGGCCGATCATGCCTGTGATTTATCAACACCACTATCAGTTTATTTACTTAATTTCACGAGAGTGGTGGGGGTGGGAGGGAAGAGGAGTGGGAAGAATAGTGGGGCAGGCACAGGGACATCACAAGAGGTTTTGGAGGAAAGGGTGGGTGGGCAGGGTGATTAATGAACAAACACCGACGACAGTCGCTTTTTGAGGAGATCCGCTCACAGACATCACAATCACAGCACATGTGACAATCTTCCATCCATACCCAAACCACTTGCCAGTTCGGTCAACGTACACCTTTATCCCCAATGCTTGGAGGTGCAATATCTACTGTCTCTGCTGCCACTACCTTTCCAGGGAGACCACTCGATGCATTAATTAATCTCTGAATGAAAGATTCCTGCCTTACTAATGTCATGTCCGCTTTATTTGAATGATGTAGTCACTGTCCTTTCTGCTGAAACATTCCTCTACATTATTGGCAAAAACTATTTTTTTGCCAAGTATGTTGGTCTGTAGCATTTGTCTGTCTGTTTGTCTGTCTATCTGTTTGTCTGTGTCTGTCTGTCTGTCTGTTTGTTTCTCACACGATTTTTGGCCACAGTTTTCAAGCAATAGTTCTGAAATTTTTAGTGTGTGTAGTGGACCGGCTAAGGACAGCAACGCATAATTTTGGTGAAGATCTGAATCCAGATCTGGATCTGAGACTTTTTTTAAGTGATTCTTCACCATTGAGAGAGAGGGCCAAAAACGATATATATATAACACAATATCTCAAAAGGTTATGGATGGATTCCACACAAACTTTGTGGACCGGTTGAGTGTGTGAAAAACACTAATTGATTGAACTTTGGTGAAGATCCGAATCCGGATCTGGATTCGAGAATTATTTTAAGTGATTCTTTACCATTGAGAGATGGAGCCAAAAACTATGTATAGCATGATATCTCTAAAAGTTATGGATGACTTGTGACAAAACGAGGTGGAAGCGTTGGTTCGGTAACAAGAATAAGCTGATTTGATTCAGGTTAAAGTCAGGATTCAGATCCAACCTATCAATGGGATACAAAATTTAAACCGTTTAGCCTGGCGGAGGTATGTGCTCGACCGAGTGCCATTCCGTTTTGCCAAGTGTCACTCTTTGAGTGATTTTTCATTTATTTGTTCATACCCTTCATTATCTTAAACATCTCTGTCGAATCCCCTCGTAATCACCTCCATGCTTAAGTATAAAGCTCCTTCTCCATTAGTCACTCGTCATCGCTTGGTCGAGCTTGTCCCAGAATCTATCTAGTCACTCTGTACACAATATTTGAGATGAGGCCTCACTAGATTCCTGTACAATGGTAATATTACTTCATTTAATTTGCAAGTTATCCCCCGAGAAATACAGCCAAAATTCCTATAAGCTTTACTTATGGCTGTCTGGCATTATGCTGATTCTTGTCTTGTATGACATGCTCCAAGATTGTCCGTTGCATCATGTAATCTCTTTATTCGTTATTCATACCCTTCCCCAGTACCTTACATTTCCTTATGTTAAACTGAATATGCCAATCTTTTGCCCAATCACACTGATGTAAATTATAAACAATAACGGTAACTCGTATTGATCCTTGATGTAACCCATTACTCACAACCTCTCATACAGACATCCTCCCATTCACAGCCACTTTTTGCTTCCTATCACCAAGCCAGTTTCCAATCCAGTTATCTATTCTACCAGCCACTCTGCAAGCCCTCACCTCAGTTAACAACCTCCGATGTGGTACCTTGCCAAATGCCTTCTGAAAGTCAAGATACACTGCATGCACTGCACTTCCCTCATCGAAAAATCAGAAACTGCTTCAAAGAAGTCCAATAAATTTGTTAAATATGATCTTCCTATAGAATATCTGCATTGACTACCTTCAATTAGTTTGAATGTATTTAAATAGTTCCGATCTGATCACTAATTGATCTCTCCAACATCTTCCCCACAAATGAAGTTAAACACGCCTAGAGTTCTCTATTCCTTTCTAGATGTATTCCTAAGTAACGGTGTTACATTTGCTACTCTCCATTCCTTGATCTGGTGCCTGCCTTGACTCGAATGAGCTGTTTGAAATGTCTTCTAACATCACGCGTATTTATTAAAGATATTGGCTAACATCACGCTTATCTGCAAACATTACACCAATCAAACTGCTCTGCCACTTCCCTCGATACTCTCAGAAACATCCTGGCCCTGGAGCTTTATCTTCTCATATCGTTACCTCCGCCTGCCTAAGGTGGATGGAGGTTATGTTTTCACCTCTGTATTTGTGTGCAGGATATCTCAAAAAGTCGTGGATGGATTCGGATGAAATTTGATGGGAATGATGGGTGTGTGACAAGGAAGAACTGATTCAATATTTGTGAAGATCCAGATCCGAGACTTTTTAACTTTTCAAGTAATTCTTCACCATTGAGAGATGGGGCCAACAACGATATACAGGTTCAGCATGATATTTCAAAAAGTTGTGGGTGAGTTATAACAAAACTATATGGATGAGTTGGTCAGGTGACAAGAACAAGCTGAGTTGATTTTGGTTCATGTCTGGATCCAGACCCGGTCTATCAGTGGGATACATGCGACACATACTAGCAGAGTACCAAGCAAGCAACAAGTTCTTCTGACACATACCTTTATTTGGGTGGTATATAGGCAACTGACAACTCTGTATAGGCCAAAAAAACCTGGGTTATGTACATGAAGCAAAAACATACCCACTGCTTATAATTCAAAACACTCCACGATACTGGAAAACGTGGGGACTGAAATACTGCACTGAAAATGGTGGAGACTTGTCATATCCTCCCCCACCTGGAGGCGGTGCTACACAATACACATTTGCATTGAGAATTTGCTCCCCCCCCCACTCCCTAAGACCACCAGCAAAGATAAAAACACCCCTATATATTAAATGGGGTCATGCTGATCCTATGTAACAAGTCTGGATGAAATTAGCTCAGAACTGTAGAACTTGCACGACAAACAAACCCACAAACACACAAACACCGGTCCATGAGTTATAGTAATACAAGGACTGCCCTCATTAACCCATCCAAAGAGAAGGTGAGAAGGCCGAATGCCCCATTCTGTGTTTGTTCCCAAATTTTGTGTTCCCAACCCCTCACCCTCTGTACCCACACTACTCAGTCACACACAACCGCTCCTGACTCTGTATCTTTTGCACCTGAGAATGTGGAGAAGTTTCTGGCAACCCTCGACTCTGATTCTGATTCTGCAACTGAACCGGATGGCATACGCTCACAAGTCCTCAAAACCTGATCCGTTGCTATTGCACATCCTCTTTCTGCTCTTTTTACCATATAATTTGCCCTACATCATCTTTCATCTGCTTGGAAATCAGCAAACATCACTGCAATACATGAAAAGGTGCAAAAATCCATTTCCTGAATTACAGTCCGATGGGCTTACTTCCAATCATCAGCAAGGTCATGTCATCCATCATCACAGTTGATATGAAATCCTTCCATCTCTTCAATGGCCTCATCTCAGATCATCAATTTGGATTCAGACCAGGTCATTCAACCTTCGACATGCTGTTCCAACTCTCCCAACAATGGATGGAGATCCTCGGTCAGACATGAGATCAGGGCCTCAAGACATATCTCAAGCTTTCTATACAGTCTGGCATCCCACCTTACTCTCCAAACTCTCTGCCTATGGCATCCAAGGCCAGCTCACTTCTCCTACCATTGTAGCCAACATGTGGCTCTCAATGGAATCCTTTCATGTCCTCTCCCTATTAAGGCAAGAGTGCCCCAAGGCAGTGTTCCTCGGTCCAGTCTTATTACTAATCTTCATCAATGATCTCTTTGACTCTGGCAAATCCATTTAATCCATTTGCTGATGACTCCATCTTCTGCTTGATATCCCTTATCCTTCTGACAGACAGGCAGTAGCCTTTCCCACTCTCTACAGACTTGAGAAAAGGTCACAAACCGATAAACACTTGGATATGTTTTTCAATCTGAACAAGTCTCTCTCTGTCTCTGTCTTCTAGCTCTCGCTTTCTCACCCCCCCCCACCCCCCTGAAAGGACAATACCGCAAATCCTCCCATGTACTTTTTTTGACAATCTTCTGAGGAAGTTCACTCACTAAAACTCCTGGTCTCACTATCATCCATGATCATTCTTCGGCAAACGACATTTCTCGGGTGATCTCCAAAGCCAGTTGCCGACTGGGCAACCTCTGTCGTACAAAGTCCTTCTTTGGCAGACTTGACCTCCTATCTACCTACAAGGCCTTCATCCACAGCTTGATGGAATACTGCTCTCCCCTCTGGGATGACAGCCCTCCCTCACACCTGGCTCAGGTTGATGCTATGGAAACCAAAGACCTTCAAGATTACTGGAATCTCCCGTGATGAAGCCGAGTCTATGGGTCTATCACTTCCCAATGCAGACAGGTCGGTGGTCTTTGTCTCTATCAACCTCCTTTTTTTTGGTCTTCTCCTCTGCTCTTTCGATACTTTATCCATCCTCCCCCCCCCCCCCCCCAGGTATCTGCCGGGCACACAAGTTCCACCACCAACTTGCTTCTGGCAGGCAAACTCAAAAAATCTAGAATCACGCTCACCTCCACTAATTCATTCCTGTTTTTGCCAGTCTGTGGAACTAACATCCACATTCTCTTTAATCTCATTCTTCCTTCAAGTTTTCAAGACACACCATCTCAGATCAACCCCCATCTAAAACCATGATATTTTCTACTCCCGTTAACCCCCTTCCCTTTTCCCCTTCCCCAAACCCAAACACCACCCCACCTCGTTCCAAATTTCCAGTTTTTCCTTCTGAGGGTTTTCTTTTGCATCCATTTTGTCTACCCCACATGTCCTCCCCTGTCACACCCATTATTTGTCCAAGCCTCCCTCTATTTTGTCCTTCAACCCTGCTATTGTTGTTTCTCTCTCTCTCTCTCTCTCTCTCTCTCTCTCTCTCTCTCTCTCTCTCTCTCTTCTCTCTCTCTCTCTCTCTCTCTCTCTCTCTCTCTCTCTCGCTCTTGCTGTTCCTTTTTTTTCTATTCACCTTCTTGATCTGCATACCATGAAACAAAAAAACCCCTCCAGCACACGTGTGCTCTTCCGTAACCGCTCCTGATAAAACTTCCAAAATCTAAATTGACTTCACACCTCAGCTCTTTCATTCTTTGCTTCGATCTATGTAACCACATTCCAAAGGCTGTTCTGTCTCCCTCTTCCCTCCAGAGCTTCAATTCAAGCAAGCAGTGCACCGCTATGTCTTGTCATCCTCAATTCTGTCCCATGATCTTAATTACCCTCATTAACCTCTCTTAACTGAACCATCTTACTTGCTCATTTTAGTGTTTCCACCCCTCCTTCCTCTCTTCTTTTCCTGGTCATTCATTCCCTTGATACTTATCCTGCAATCAGTTATACCTACCTTGCTCTTTCATGAGCCAAACTCCTTTAAGAAAGAAAAGAAGAAGAAAAAAGCACTCCTACTTTTGTAATGCCAGCAGTCCTACTGCAGCATCACTGCAAACTTCAAAACAATGAAGGAAATATCGGAACACAGTCAAAATAATTTATATTAATATTAAGACACTCAGAGTTATAATCGCATACCGTACAAGATTGACAATTGATTTGCAATACATGTCCCCCCACTGGTCCTAATGAATGTTCGGGAGATAAAAAGTAGTTTGTGTTTAATGCACGCTCAAGCCGATACCAGAACCAAATTGAAGAAGAAGAAACTCTAACACTAGACCGGTGGAATAGGTCGAAGCTGGGGAAGAAATTACTATGTTATCAAACAAAGAGAGAGAATTGAGTGATTTTTCCATTATTTGTTCATACCCTTCATTATCTTAAACATCTCTGTCGAATCCCTCGTAATCACCTCCATGCTTAAGTATAAAGCTCCTTCTCCATTAGTCACTCGTCATCGCTTGGTGAGCTTGTCCCAGAATCTATCTAGTCACTCTGTACAACAATATTTGAGATGAGGCCTCACTAGATTCCTGTACAATGGTAATATTACTTCATTTAATTTGCAAGTTATCCCCGAGAAATACAGCCAAAATTCCTATAAGCTTTACTTATGGCTGTCTGGCATTATCTGATTCTTGTCTTGTATGACATGCTCCAGATTGTCCGTTGCATCATGTAATCTCTTTATTCGTTTATTCATACCCTTCCCCAGTACCTTACATTTCCTAATGTTAAACTGAATAGCCAATCTTTTGCCCAATCACACTGATGTAAATTATAACAATAACGGTAACTCGTATTGATCCTTGATGTAACCCATTACTCACAACCTCTCATCAGACATCCTCCCATTCCACAGCCACTTTTGCTTCCTATCACCAAGCCAGTTTCCAATCCAGTTATCTATTCTACAGCCACTCTGCAAGCCCTCACCTCAGTTAACAACCTCCGATGTGGTACTTGCCAAATGCCTTCTGAAAGTCAAGATACACTGCATGCACTGCACTTCCCTCATCAAAAATCAGAAACTGCTTCAAAGAAGTCCAATAAATTTGTTAAAATATGATCTTCCTATAGAATATCTGCATTGACTACCTTCATTAGTTTGAATGTATTAAAATAGTTCCGATCTGATCACTAATTGATCTCTCCACCATCTTCCACAAATGAAGTAAACACGCCTAGAGTTCTCTATTCCTTTCTAGATGTATTCCTAAAGTAACGTGTTACATTTGCTACCTCATTCTTGATCTGGTGCCTGCCTTGACTCGAATGAGCTGTTTAAATGTCTCTAACATCACGCGTATTTATTAAAGATATTGGCTAACATCAACGCTTATCTGCAAACATTACACCAATCAAACTGCTCTGCCACTTCCCTCGATACTCTCAGAAACATCCGGCCCTGGAGCTTTATCTTCTCATATCGTTACCTCCGCCTGCCTAAGGTGGATGGGGTTATGTTTCACCTCTGTATTTGTGTGCAGGATATCTCAAAAAGTCATGGATGGATTCGGATGAAATTTGTGGGAATGATGGGTTGTGACAAGGAAGAACTGATTCAATATTGTGAAGATCCAGATCCGAGACTTTTTAACTTTCAAGTAATTCTTACACCATTGAGAGATGGGGCCAACAACGATATACAGGTTCAGCATGATATTTCAAAAAGTTGTGGGTGAGTTATAACAAAACTATATGGATGAGTTGGTCAGGTGACAAGAACAAGCTGAGTTGATTTGGTTCATGTCTGGATCCAGACCCGGTCTATCAGTGGGATACATGCGACACATACTAGCAAGTACCAAGCAAGCAACAAGTTTCTTCTGACACATACCTTTATTTGGTGGTATATAGGCAACGACAGCTCTGTATAGGCCCAAAAAAACCTGGGTATGTACATGAAGCAAAAACATACCCACTGCTTATAATTCAAAACACTCCACGATTACTGGAAAACGTGGGACTGGAAATACTGCACTGAAAATGGTGGAGACTTTGTCATATCCTCCCCCACCTGGAGGCGGTGCTACACAATACACATTTGCATTGAGAATTCTCCCCTCCCACTCCCTAAGACCACCAGCAAAGATAAAAACACCCCTATAATTAATGGGGTCATGCTGATCCTATGTAACAAGTCTGGATGAAATTAGCTCAGAACTGTAGGACTGCCACGACAAACACCCACAACACACAAACACCGGTCCATGAGTTATAGTAATACAAGGACTGCCCTCATTAACCCATCCAAAGAGAAGGTGAGAAGGCCGAATGCCCCATTCTGTGTTTGTTCCCAAATTTTGTGTTCCAACCCCTCACCCTCTGTACCACACTACTCAGTCACACACAACCGCTCCTGACTCTGTATCTTTTGCACCTGAGAATGTGAGAGAAGTTTCTGGCAACCCTCGACTCGATTCTGATTCTGCAACTGAACCGGATGGCATACGCTCACAAGTCCTCAAAACCTGATCCGTTGCTATTGCACATCCTCTTTCTGCCTTTTTACCATATAATTTGCCCTACATCATCTTTCATCTGCTTGGAAATCAGCAAACATCACTGCAATACATGAAAAGGTGCAAAAATCCATTTCCTGAATTACAGTCCGATGGGCTTACTTCCAATCATCAGCAAGGTCATGTCATCCATCATCACAGTTGATATGAAATCCTTCCATCTCTTCAATGGCCTCATCTCAGATCATCAATTGGATTCAGACCAGGTCATTCAACCTTCGACATGCTGTTCCAACTCTCCCAACAATGGATGGAGATCCTCGGTCAGACATGAGAATCAGGGCCTCAAGACATATCTCAAGCTTTCTATACAGTCTGGCATCCCACCTTACTCTCCAAACTCTCTGCCTATGGCATCCAAGGCCAGCTCACTTCTCCTACCATTGTAGCCAACATGTGGCTCTCAATGGAATCCTTTCATGTCCTTCCCTATTAAGGCAAGAGTGCCCCAAGGCAGTGTTCCTCGGTCCAGTCTTATTACTAATCTTCATCAATGATCTCTTTGACTCTGGCAAATCCATTTAATCCATTTGCTGATGACTCCATCTTCTGCTGTGATTCCCTTATCCTTCTGACAGACAGGCAGTAGCTCTTTCCCATCTCTCTACACCTTGAGAAAGGTCACAAACCGATCAAACACTTGGGATATGTTTTTCAATCTGAACAAGTCTCTCTCTGTCTCTGTCCTCTCTAGCTCTCGCTTTCTACCCCCCCCACCCCCCCATCCCCCCCCCGAAAGGACAATACCGCAAATCCTCCATGTACTTTTTTTGAAGCAATCTTCTTGAGGAAGTTCACTCACTAAAATCCTGGCTCCACTATCATCCGATCATTCTTCGGCAAACGACATTTCTCGGGTGATCTCCAAAGCCAGTTGCCGACTGGGCAACTCTGTCGTACAAGTCCTTCTTTGGCAGACTTGACCTCCTATCTACCTACAAGGCCTTCATCCACAGCTTGATGGAATACTGCTCTCCCTCTGGGATGACAGCCCTCCCTCACACCTGGCTCAGGTTGATGCTATGGAAACCAAGACCTTCAAGATTACTGGAATCTCCGTGATGAAGCCGAGTCTATGGGTCTATCACTTCCCAATGCAGACAGGTCGGGTGTCTTTGTCTTCTATCACCTCCTTTTGGTCTTTTTGGTCTTCTCCCCTCTGCTCTTTCGATACTTTATCCATCCTCCCCCCCCCCAGGTATCTGCCGGGCACACAAGTTCCACCACCAACTTGCTTCTGGCAGGCAAAACTCAAAAAATCTAGAATCACTGCTCACCTCCACTAATTCATTCCTGTTTTTGCCAGTCTGTGGAACTAACATCCACATTCTCTTTAATCTCATTCTTCCCTTCAAGTTTTCAAGACACACCATCTCAGATCAACCCCCATCTAAAACCATGATATTTTCTACTCCCGTTAACCCCTCTCCTTTTCCCCTTCCCCCAAACCCAAACACCACCCCCACCTCGTTCCAAATTCCAGTTTTTCCTTCTGAGGGTTTTCTTTTGCATCCATTTTGTCTACCCCACATGTCCTCCCCTGTCCACACCCATTATTTGTCCAAGCCTCCCTCTATTTTTGTCCTTCAACCCTGTATTGTGTTTCTCTCTCTCCTCTCTCCTCTCTCTCTCTCCCTCTCTCTCTCTCTCTCTCTCTCTCTCTCTCCTCTCCTCTCTCTCTCTCTCTCTCTCTCGACTGTTCCTTTGTTCTATTCACCTTCTTGATCATTCAGTGTTTGCTGATCTGCATACCATGAAACAAAAAACCCCTCCAGCACACGTGTGCTCTTCCAGTAACCCGCTCCTGATGAAACTTCCAAAATCTAAATTGACTTCACCCTCAGCTCTTTCATTCTTTGCTTCGATCTATGTAACCACATTCCAAAGGCTGTTCTGTCTCCCTCTTCCCTCCAGAGCTTCAATTCAAGCAAGCAGTGCACCGCTATGTCTTGTCATCCTCAATTCTGTCCCATGATCTTAATTACCCTCATTAACCTCTCTTAACTGAACCATCTTACTTGCTCATTTTAGTGTTTCCACCCCTCCTTCCTCTTTCTTTTCCTGGTCATTCATTCCCTTGATACTTATCCTGCAATCAGTTATACCTACCTTGCTCTTTCATGAGCCAAACTCCTTTAAGAAAGAAAAGAAGAAGAAAAAAGCACTCCTACTTTTGTAATGCCAGCAGTCCTACTGCAGCATCACTGCAAACTTCAAAACAATGAAGGAAATATCGGAACACAGTCAAAATAATTTATATTAATATTAAGACACTCAGAGTTATAATCGCATACCTACAAGATTGACAATTGATTTGCAATACATGTCCCCCACTGGTCCTAATGAATGTTCGGGAGATAAAAAGTAGTTTGTGTTTAATGCACGCTCAAGCCGATACCAGAACCAAATTGAAGAAGAAGAAACTCTAACACTAGACCGGTGGAATAGGTCGAAGCTGGGGAAGAAATTACTATGTTATCAAACTGTTCTGATTTTTACTCACCAATGTCTCCAATACCACCGAAAAAAAGTCCTGAGCGATTCACTTTGGGGAAAATTTTTGACGGCATTTGAATTTTTGTCGATATTTCGGCTTTTTTCCCAACGAGAATAAGGGTTAGAAAAAGGAAAATACCGATTTCTATTTTTTTCTGGGATATAGAGTACTGCAAATTGGTAATATATTAAACATAACATGTTTTATCCTACTATGACAAAAGAATTTAGTTCTGACAGACGTCATATTAAAAATCCAAGATGGCCGCAATATACGGGTTAAACCGAAGCTCCGCGGCCGCACGGTCACGAGTCCAGACCGCCCTGGTAAAGATGAATATACATGAGTACAATAAAGTAACTTGATCGAACTGGTTTTATTCCTAATACCCTATGCATCATAGTTGGAGATATACCAAGAAAAATAATTGGACTCTGCTTTAGAAAGACATATAATAATAAAACAAATCCAAGACGGCCACCCACTGGTATAGATAATGCCCGAACATTAGGCATTTACAGGTTGTTTTCAAAAACCTTGACTACCAAAACGTACAGAAAACACAACAGCCTGGATACAGTTGCCTTACTGTGCTACTTCAATACATTATATTATAATTGTATATCAAAATCAACACAAAATGTTACGCACACATACATTATACATGGGCTTGGTTCAAGGTTCATATGCATCATCTTCATCTTCGTCAATTACAACATCACTGACTTGTTGTGGCAGCTCTCCCCACGACACCACCACATGCAACCACACACTTTAAGCCATTTTTTGGCAGGAACACTGGTTTGTAGCACACTGTTTTTTGGTGCTGACTTTACATTTACAACAAATAAATTTAAGTAACATTTGCGGGTGCCGCATCTAAGTCTGTCATAATTGGCGCATAATGTTTTTGTCCATAGTCCATCCCCATTCCAGCCATCCAGGCATTTGTTGTCGAGTTCGTTCCACTGAACCATCTGGGATGCACAGAAGCTATGGAAATGGGCTGCGCGCTCAGTCGGAGGGAGTCTTCTGGATCCATTCTATTACAGAGCAACCATTGCTTGATACTGCTGTGTCTTAGACTTGTCAAGGACTCGCCCTTCGCTCCGTAGGTTGACAGAAGATTGAAACTCCCAAGTACCGACCTCAGCTGCTGTTTTCTCTCTATCCGAAATGCTTCAGACAGACGTTGAATGCTATCCAACTTTGGGAAGGCTTTCAGTGGTGGGTTTTTCCTTGTCCAAAGGAGATGATGTGGTGTCGCATCCACTCCAAGCATGAATGAAAAGAATATTATGACGGATGGTCGGGTCCATCACTTCATGTGCTTCTCGAATGCTATACACCTCACACCTTTCTTCTGTGAGCTGGTCTTGTTTCTTTTCCTGAATATATCGGCCATGTTCGTTTTCCAATGGTGTATCAGCAAAATGAAGACATCTGTGTCTTCTGCGACAAACTACAGATTGGTTATTCCGTGAAAAGTCCAGAGCTGCAGATCGATCAAGGTATCCGCATCGCCGTCGCTGCATTTGGTTGTATGCCCTTTTGCCTGAGGAAACTCGCAAGGAGTTCTATTAATTGTGTCTTATTCTTGGTGTTTGTGAAAAATGTCTCTTGGTCCTTGTGGCATTTGAAGTATCACTGACCCTGATATCAGCTGACCGTTTGCCTGATCGCCTCAAATGTTCATGATCTTTTGTGGACGGCACTTCATATCCATCAAACACAACACAGCACAATCCATACTTATTAGAAAGATAGGATTCGTACAGTTCAGCAACCTCTGGATAGGTAGTATTCTTCTTCCATCGAATGCGGTGTAGCAGCCAACCACCATCTATCACAATATGCAGGTCTCCAAGTGGAACAGCAGCTTCGAGATTGATATTTGTCATATCTTTCTTGATGACCCTGGCTAATTCTGCTTTGCAGACTTCCTCATGTAATAATCCTTGAAGAGTGATGTAGTATTGCCGACAGTTCATACATGAAGTATAACTTGATGTCCTCAGACTCTCGCTTGCAAGTGCGTGCAGCGCATGAACAATACAGATGGCTCAATTTGGATATTCTTCTTGGAAATTTTAATGCGGGTTGGAGGTCATTTAATGTTCGACACGGGTCGGATCTCTTTATAGTGTATTGTTCAAAGCTACGCCATCTAGTGACTGATGAATCTTCTCGCCCACGATTTCTGTCTCATCGCAGTTGATGCCATCCTCCTCGATTTTTAATATGACGTCTCTGTCAGAACTAAATTCTTTTGTCATAGTAGGATAAAACATGTTATGTTTATTTATATAGCCAATTTGCAGTACTCTAGTATCCCAGAAAAAAAAGAAATCGGTATTTTCCTTTTTCTAACCCTTATTCTCGTTGTGCGAAAAAAGCCGAAATATCGACAAAATTTCAAAATGCCGTCAAAAATTTTCCCCAAAGTGATTCGCTCAGGACTTTTTTGTGGTATTGGAGACATTGGTGAGTAGAAATC
>CM068960.1:62830273-62850999 GCA_035128595.1 Eptatretus atami | reverse complement strand
TGTTCTGATTTTTACTCACCAATGTCTCCAATACCACCGAAAAAAAGTCCTGAGCGATTCACTTTGGGAAAATTTTTGACGGCATTTTGAATTTTTGTCGATATTTCGGCTTTTTTCCACAACGAGAATAAGGGTTAGAAAAAGGAAAATACCGATTTCTATTTTTTTCTGGATAATAGAGTACTGCAAATTGTAATATATAAACATAACATGTTTTATCCTACTATGACAAAAGAATTTATTCTGACAGACGTCATATTAAAAATCCAAGATGGCCGCGAATATACGGGTTAAACCGAAGCTCCGCGGCCGCACGGTCACGAGTCCAGACCGCCCTGGTAAAGATGATATACATGAGTACAATAAAGTAACTTGATCGAACTGGTTTTTATTCCTAATACCCTATGCATCATAGTTGGAATGATAAACCAAGAAAAATAATTGGACTCTGCTTTAGAAAGACATTAAATAATAAAACAAATCCAAGACGGCCACCCACTGGTATAGATAATGCCCGAACATTAGGCATTTACAGGTTGTTTTCAAAAACCTTGACTACCAAAACGTACAGAAAACACAACAGCCTGGATACAGTTGCCTTACTGTCTACTTCAATACATTATATTATAATTGTATATCAAAATCAACACAAAATGTTACGCACACATACATTATACATGGGCTTGGTTCAAGGTTCATATGCATCATCTTCATCTTCGTCAATTACAACACAACTGACTTGTTGTGGCAGCTCTCCCCACGACACCACCACATGCAACCACACACTTTAAGCCATTTTTGTGGCAGGAACACTGGTTTGTAGCACACTGTCTTTTGGTGCTGACTTTACATTTACAACAAATAAATTTAAGTACATTGCGGGTGCCGCATCTAAGTCTGTCATAATTGGGCGCATAATGTTTTTGTCCATAGTCCATCCCCATTCCAGCCATCCAGGCATTTGTTGTCGAGTTCGTTCCACTGAACCATCTGGATGCACAGAAGGTCTATGGAAATGGGCTGCCGCTCAGTCGGAGGGAGTCTTCTGGATCCATTCTATTACACCGAGCAACCATTGCTTGATACTGCTGTGTCTTAGACTTGTCAAGACTCGCCCTTCGCTCCGTAGGTTGACAGAAGATTGAAACTCCAAAGTACCGACCTCAGCTGCTGTTTTCTCTCTATCCGAAATGCCTCAGACAGACGTTGAATGCTATCCAACTTGGGAAGGCTTTCAGTGTGGGTTTTTCCTTGTCCAAAGGTAGATGATGTGGTGTCGCATCCACTCCAAGCATGAATGAAAAGAATATTATGACGGATGGTCGGGTCCATCACTTCATGTGCTTCTCGAATGCTATACACCTCAGCACCTTTCTTCTGTGAGCTGGTCTTGTTTTCTTTTCTCATGAATATATCGGCCATGTTCGTTTTCCAATGGTGTATCAGCAAAATGAAGACATCTGTGTCTTCTGCGACAACCACTACAGATTGGTTATTCCGTGAAAAGTCCAGAGCTGCAGATACGATCAAGTATCCGCATCGCCGTCGCTGCATTGGGTTGATGCCCTTTTGCCTGAGGAAACTCGCAAGGAGTTCTATAATTGTGTCTTATTCTTGGTGTTTGTGAAAAATGTCTCTTGGTCCTTGTGGCTTTGGAAGTATCACTGACCCTGATATCAGTGACCGTTTGCCTGATCGCCTCAAATGTTCATGATCTTTTGTGGACGGCACTTCATATCCATCAAACACAACACAGCACAATCCATACTTATTAGAAAGATAGGATTCGTACAGTTCAGCAACCTCTGATAGGTAGTATTCTTCTTCCATCGAATGCGGTGTAGCAGCCAACCACCATCTATCACAATATGCAGGTCTCAAGGACCAGCAGCTTCGAGATTGATATTTGTCATATCTTTCTTGATGACCCTGGCTAATTCTGCTTTGCAGACTTCCTCATGTAATAATCCTTGAAGAGTGATGTAGGATTGCCGACAGTTCATACATGAAGTATAACTTGATGTCCTCAGACTCTCGCTTGCAAGTGCGTGCAGCGCATGAACAATACAGATGGCTCAATTTGGATATTCTTCTTGGAAATTTTAATGCCGGGTTGGAGTCATTTAATGTTCGAACGGTCGGATCTCTTTATAGTGTATTGTTCAAGCTACGCCATCTAGTGACTGATGAATCTTCTCGCCCACGATTTCTGTCTCATCGCAGTTGATGCCATCCTCTCGATTTTTAATATGACGTCTCTGTCAGAACTAAATTCTTTTGTCATAGTAGGATAAAACATGTTATGTTTATTATATAAGCCAATTTGCAGTACTCTAGTATCCCAGAAAAAAAAAGAAATCGGTATTTTTTTTCTCTAACCCTTTTCTCGTTGTGCGAAAAAAGCCGAAATATCGACAAAATTTCAAAATGCCGTCAAAAATTTTCCCCAAAGTGATTCGCTCAGGACTTTTTTGTGGTATTGGAGACATTGGTGAGTAGAAATCAGAAGAGTTTGATAACATAGTAATTTCTTCCCCAGATCACACCAAAAGGGATCCATTCCACCGGTCTACACCCGGTGTTTGGGTCTGCACGCAAAATTAAAAGAAAACAATTTTCATTTACAGATATCGTTTGTAGATTAAAAGCAATAAAGACGACTAGGATAACAAACCGGATAAAAATCAATTTACTTAATGCACGCTCGAGCCAATACCAGAACCAAAATGAAGAAGAAGCAATCTCCAACCCACCGTATCGTATTTCGTTGTTTCTAGGCTTTGCCCATTTCATATTAAAAATAACCCGATGTACATACATGAAGCAAAAACATGCGTACGGCTAATGTGCATATATTATGTACATATATATATATATATATACAGTACATCGTGGTTATATACCTGGGATCATGACAATTGCACTGGGCCATGGACGAACACCCTAGGCTGAAGGCCTAATGCCTGCCAATCGATGCTGCTTCATGCAGTGGTGGCACATGATTTTATTAGGATAGAGTCAGGTCAGCGGTCCAGCCAATGGGTGTAAAGCAGTGGGGTGGAGTCACGGCAGCTGAACACTGACCCATGGAAATATGTGATATTTGTGTGTATGTACAGTATAATATATACTGAATTACCAGGAAAAGAAGAGAGGAAGGAGGGGTGGAAACACAAAATGAGCAAGTAAGATGGTTCAGTTAAGAGAGGTTAATGAGGGTAATTCAGATCATGGGACAGAATTGAGGATGACAAGACTTAGCGTGCACTGCTTGCTTGAATTGAAGCTCTGGAGGAAAGATTTTGTTGTAAATTTTTACTTAGATGTATTATAAACACAAGACTCAAAGAAATGATAGTCGATATTTTTTCATACATGTGCAGGCCCAAAACATTTATTCTGTGGAAACAATGTGGCATACTGGGCATATCTGTGAAAAGGGGGGGAGGGGGGGCAACAAAAGTGAGTTCACCCTATGTACTTTCTCACATTGAAACGTTATTGTTTTCAGTATTTTGTATGTCCACCATTGTTTTTGAGCACAGCAGCTATTCTACTCGGTATGGAGTTGACCAGTGTTCCACATGTCTTTGCTGGGATCCTGTTCCACTCCTCTGCAATGACTTCTCGAAGTTGCGTGATGTTGGACACCTTTCGTCCCTCAACCTTGCATTTCAGGATGCCCACAGGTGTTCTATTGGGTTTCGATCAGGTGACATGCTTGGCCACTCCAACACATTGACCTTCGACTTCTTCAGAAAGGCAGTTGTCTGCTTGGAAGATGCTTCCGATCGTTTTCGTGCTGAAATACAGCTCCTCTACCAAGTTTTCGCAGAGGGGTAACATCTTCTCCTTCAGGATGTCACAGTACATCGTAGAATCATACAAAATGGACATACAAAATACTGAAAACAATAACGCTTCAAGGTGAGAAAGTACATAGGGTGTACTCACTTTTGTTGCCCCCTCCCCCCCCTTTTCACAGATATGCCCAGTATGCCACATTGTTTCCACAGAATAAATGTTTTGGGTCTGTACATGTATGACAGAATGTCTACTCTATCATTTCTTTGAGTCTTGTGTTTATAATACATCTAAGTAAAAAGTTACAACAAAATATGTACATTTTTGTAAAGGGTGTACTCACTTTTGTGAATACTGTATATATGATCGAGATTTGCACAGATGCTGCATCCAAAACCCTACTCCTCAGCAGCATGTATTGAAATGGGCTGAACCCCTGCCTCTTCCCACCCTCCATGACCCCCTTCCATGTACGTGATAAATACATCTATACAATGATAATTGTACTGATATTAAATAAGAAGAATGAGATGAAGAGTAAATTCCTTGATTTTATAGACAAGTTTAATCGTGCGAAAATGGGAATAATAAATGTAGACTATAAATGAGTTTGCAAAAGATTTTGATAATCATAATAGTTAATGTCTGCTGATCTTTATTTTAAAAAAAAAACACCAAAACTATCAGACAACAGCGACCACTTTTGAATAAACTTTAAAAGCTTTTGTGAGAACAAGAAATTTATGAAAAACAGATAATGTTTTCGATAAGCCTTCTGATATTAATTTTGAAAACTTTGTGAAAGCATTTGCATCAATGCCAGAAACAAAGAGTCAAAACAACTGGCTTGCGTACTGAGAGGGAAACATCTAAAGAAGTGTAAATGACAAAAAGACAAAGTTCAAAATGTCAAACCATTACTGCCCATCTGCCTTGCACCCGCTCAACCCGGCCAGTAATCTGAGACAGGGAAGCATCAGGAGCACGTTTGCTCAGCTGCTGCATCTTGCCCGCTGAGGTGGCAATACCCCATGCATCAAACAAAGAGCATTGGGCTGGGATAACAGTAACATTGCTACCCTGGCCCCACTGGGACCACATTGCCGTTTCATCCCCACTTGCCCTGATCTCGTCTCACTTTGCAAATAAATGGTCACAATAAGGATAGACAGAGGGCAGCAGTGGAAATGACACAATGCTTCCCTGCAATAATTTCCGGGACAATGTACTCATCCGTATTCTCTTCTCCCAAAAGGGCGTTTCCAGGTCACAACATACGCATCCATTTCATTAGGTCGCACCATAGCACAGGTCAGGTCGTGTTTCCCCGGACCAGCTATAATATCACGCCAGTTCAGGGGCAATTAATGGCCGCTGTACCAAAATCCAACTTTATTCCGAGACAGAATTCCAGAATAAAAGTTTAAACTATTGTGTATACTGGAAGGCAGTTGTCAAGAAAGTATCAGAGAGACTGCTTGCAGATGTGAACAAACTACCCACGTTGAATTTTTCCCACCATCAGATAAAACGGCAGATGTGGTTGGAGTTCTTAAAAGGGTCAGTTAAAATTAGTTGCATCGGTGAAACTCTTGAGTAGGCCTTTTGAGTGGTCAAATGTTGCCGCTGAACAGCTGCTTAACATTATTTGTGACCAAAAGGCACGACTCTCAATTGTAAAGGAATGATACAAATTAGGGTGGCTGCCAATGTGGAATGAAGAATTGTAAAAGTGATCTCAAACCTGGTGAGAAACACCAGTCATTTTATGACAACTAAAATGCAGAAGGCCTGAAAGTTGGAAGTCACAGATTCAATACAGTGAAAGGCATGGTGATCGGACAACTGAATGAAAAGGAAAAATGCTCCGTTACTGCGAGTTTCTTATGACGAGGTCATTTGATTGTGAGAATTGGACGACGTGTAAGACATAATTGCAATGGACAGGACGAGGTCAAGTGAGAGTGCTTTGAAAGCATTGCCTTTCAATGTTGTTTTGGCACATGAAAAGGAAGGATTAAAACAGAAACTTGCCTTGAATCGCAGAGAGATACACAAAGGAGTCGACGTGATCCACGTTTTCCAAAAATATCTGCCGAAAAGCAGCACAAATCTTTGAGATGCATCACAGGAAGCCGGACTGGCAAACGACTTATAAAATACATGATGGACTTTGTCACTAAAACACCTGGCGTACAGCAAAACATCATTTTTGATGCAATTACATAAAGTAAAACTGCAAATGAAAAGTAAAAATGTCTAAAATAAGCTTAAATAAAAAGGAAGAATTATTATTTACACGTTGGGAGTTTTCTCAATTTATTTCAAGGCTAAAGCTCAGTGAGAAATCAAGAATGAGCAGAGGTCCCTGCTGAACTCACTGAAAGGATTTTCTCCTGCAATCCCAGAGCCTCAAGGTTCCTCTGCTTCAGTAAACTTGTGAGAGTCCGCAGAGCTTCTGCCCTCTCCGGCACACCCGGGTCAAAGGCTGCCTCCATGACCTCCTGAAGACTCGTTCCCCTCCCACTCGACATCTGCTCGCTTCCCTTCCAACATTTCCTCTCCTCTGCCTCAAATTTCTTGCAGCAGCTTCGGTGCTTTGGTTAAATTTTCCATTTGTTGTTGTGCTGGTTAGTGCAGTGGCCAGAGCCACGATTCTCGTGTGTGACCTTCGCTCGCCTTCCCAATGGGCATTGTGCTGAAGCAGTAACACTGTCTGCTGTATAGACTCCATGTGTTGCAAGGGCAATACAAAGGTCAGAAGCCAGCTCACGGATATCAGGCGCAGAGTGCATGGACGCAAGCTCATTGAGTTGAGGGAGCAAGGCCTTCAGAGTTGCATGGTCTTCAGATTTCAACTGCAATTGAGATGAAAAACAAAGGCATATCAATTTACTAAGTATCCAAACTACATTAAATTTTTTGCAACAAGAACAACGCTGAAATGGAGGCAGCTCAAAAGAGAGATTTCCACCAAAAAGGACAATGGATAATAGTTTTAAAACTTCCGATCATATCAAGCATATATTTCTGTTAAATGCATTTTCAAAGCTTGAAATGTTGCATTGACCTTGGGCCATATTCGGTGAGATAAACAGCAGAAATACAACCGACTTTATCCAGAAATAAGCCTACAAACTCTGCAAGTAACAAGATGTCAATGTTTGAATGATATAGTATTTCTCTTTTTGCTGAGGTACACTGCACTGTTCGCTGTATTGATTTTGTATAATTTCTCTTTATCCTGCATGGTGTGTATGCCTGTGTTGGCTTAATGGTAGGGTGTGGCTTTGGATCCTAGGGTCCTGAGTTCAATCCCACTCAGCTGTTGAATTAATACCAGGTAGGGTTAACTCGGCCTGTCATCCTTCCGAGGTCGCAAAATGAGTGCCAGCTTGCTGGTATGGTGTCGAGTGGCGACCCGTCCAGGTTGTGCCCAATAGCCAAGGAGACTCTTAAGCACCACAATGCTCTGAAGAGAGTATGGTCCAATCTCCTCCTCCTGCATGTCTGCATCTGTGATGCAATAATCCACACAGCAGCACTGTATTATTTATATGCGACTCAGGTATGTTTAGTATCGTACAAGAACACTGCTGAGGAATTGAAAAAAAAAACTCAATTATTTTTGAATCAAAATTCAATTTGGTTGCACGTTTAAGCTTCATCACATCAAATATCGATTCGATCAAATTTCAAGGAGTGTAATTATAAGATGAAACAACAGGATTATGTAAGGCAGGCTGAAACACTCCCCAGCCTCCACGTAATGCTCAGTAATGACCAACTCACCATCCCCTCCCCCCTCAATTATGTTGCATAATATATAGAGGCCCCAGAGGAAAGGAGAGAAGAAAGACATAGAGGAAAAACAAAAAAGCCCAAGAGAAAGGAAAAGAGGGCTGACAGGATATACTAGAGGTACGTGAATTCGTTTTCTAGCTATCTACCCTGGGTTGAATCTCGCCCAGAGTATAAACTGTCATTCTGGTCTTTTGCAGGCAGGGATGCACAAATGTCCGTGCCCTCCCTTGGATAGACGTTAAAACGGTGTCCCATCTGCTGGCATGAGTTTGGGACGTTGAAAGATCCCACGGTGTCCTTCATGAAGAGTAGGTGAGCTATGCCAGCACCCTGATCAAATACTAAACTCCTGCTCTAACCTAAATGGGGTACTGCATCAGCAGCACAACTCTGCTGACAGCAAATTATGCTGCTTGGAGCTCCATGCAAAATAAGAAGGGAAAGGAGGACACAATAAGAAGAAGATGAAGTAAGCAAGAGAAATATTTAACAATGCCACCACGCATATAGGAGCCTGTGTAACTCCCAAATGCTGAAAGAAAGCGTTCTGCACACTGGGTGGTGCAATGTGGTTGTGATTAATTAATTTAGCCAGCGGCGGTTCGCATGCATGTTCGGTTTTGCAAGGAATTTGATTATGCTGGAAGGCAATTCAATGACTCAAATGCACAGTGATAATGCTATAAAGCACAATAGGTATAAAAATAGTGAAAGGATGGTGACACCGAATGGAATCAAGAATAAAAGACAATGTGGAAACTCTCCAGTATGTAACTAGACAGATACATTTCCATGCCGAAACCTAAAATGCAGATAAGTATAACTTATCACATGCAGACTCATTCAGGGCACAGGGCAGACAAAGAATAAGACAGGTAGGGAGCAGATATAGAGGCTTCCTTGAGGTGCTCAAAAGACACAGCATGGTGCGCCGAATACCTTGTCATGCGATTCGTACTGCAGCCGAAGTGCTCTAACTAACTCATACTTCTGTAGCTATCCTTCCACTAACACTGAACTGGAATAAGCGCTGCGGGACTGAAAGCCCACCCGAATGCTGGAATGGTCATACCTCGAATGTGGCTCATACCTTTGAAGTGGGGACAAATGGTTCTGCACTGCTTTTATAGTCAACGCCCTAATGCATTTGATGCAAGTACCACCCTCGCTGGAAGTTGCACACGCCGTTCTGACATGTTACACTGTGCGTCAGATGTCACACACGTGTCACACAACGTTTCGCCAAGCTTTGCAGCTGGCTTCATCAGGCACAATAGATGAAGTGCCTGATGAGACCGGGTCTGCTCTCACGTATTTTGTTCAAATTAGCGGTCTATCTAGTTTTTTTTACTTTTGGATGGAAGCGCCTTCTTCTTCTTCTTTAAAATTGTGCAATTCCATCCGCCCCATCTTCTACAATATATATACATACATACATATATATATATAATATATATATATATATTATATATATATATATATATAATATACTGTATATATACTAGCGATACCCGTGCACATGCACGGGATAGCAGTACAACATAGCTGGTAGCAGACGACAGACCGTACACGGGGAATGACAAAAAATACGCATTGTGCAAATGCAATGGTACTATGGAACGCCAGACTTCCAAACATTGTCGGCATGTCCGCTAAGTGCCACAGCAATTTCATAGGAATCGTGTGACGCGAGCCGATTTTTAGTTGCAAGCTTGGTATTATATAATATATATATAATATATATATATATATATATATATATATATAATATATATATATATATACTAGCGATACCTGCACATGCACGGGATAGCAGTACAACATAGCTGGTAGCAAGACGACAGACCGTACACGGGAATGACAAAAATACGCATTGTGCAAAATGCAAGTCGGTACTATGGAACGCCAAGACTCCCAGAACATTGTCGGCCATGTCCGCTAAGTGCCAACAGCAATTTCATAGGGATCGTGTGACGGCGAGCCGAGTTTTTTAGTGTGCAAGCTTGGTATTATAATAGAGATTATATATATATATATATATTTTTTTTAAACACCAAGTCGAGGCTCATGAAAAAGCTCATACACAGAAACATATAACAAGGCAGGAGATAAGAGGGGTGGGAGAGAGAAGCACAAATAGTGGGGAACAAAAGACAATGGAGAATCGGTAAGGAGAGGGATGAGGCAGGTACATGGGGTAAACAAGTGGTGTTACGGGACATTCAGGAAGGAAAACAGGGACTTGAAGGGGGGTGGTTTGGGTGGATTAATGGGGGTAGTAAGATCAAAATTTTGGATCGGGGAAGATATGAGATGGTGGTGAACAGCTGTTTGAAGACCTGGAGGAGGAGTGGGATTGAAGGGAGTGTGGGAGTTGTTCCAGAGGTTGGAAAATAGAGAATGAAAGTGAAGGTGAGCAGTGATTCTGATTTTGGCAGTTTCACCAGAAGGGTTTTTTTTGTGCACCTGATCGCCCTGAGGAAATATAGAGGGACAGATCACAGACAGACCCGGGGGGGGGGGGGACAAGCTGGAGAGAGACGGGAGAAGACAGAAAGACCATGACTGCCTCTGGTGAGAGAGTGAGAGACCCAAAGACTCAGCTTTCATCGCAGGCGATACGAATGATCCTAAAAGCCTTGGTTTCCACAAGCTGAAGTCGAGTATGTGTTGAGGTAGGAGCATCACCCCAGATGGGGGAGCAGTACTCCATCAGACTGTGGATGAAAGCTTTGTAAGGGTTCGAAGCTCAGGTGTGCCAAGGCAGGACTTTGCACACGTTAGGATGCCAAGTCGGCGACTGGCTTTGGAGGCCAGCCTGATGATGTGGCTTTCCCAGGAAAGATTGTGCAGATAGTGAGACCAGAAGCTTGAATGAAAGCACTTCTTCAAAGGGCATTGTTGAAAAGTAGATTGGGGGGGGGGGGGTTCAGACAGTCCTTTCAGAGGACATGTGAGGTGTTGAGATTTGTCAGAATGAAAGACATATTCCAAGTGTTTGACCAGCTTGTGATTTTATCCAAGTCTGCAGAGAGTAAAAGAGGCTGCTGCTTGCCAATCTGAGGGATGAGAGATGTACGGCAGATGGTGGAGTCATCAGCAAAGAGAAACAGAGGATTTTCCAGGCAATCTAAGAGATCATTGATGAAAACTAGAAAAAGCACAGGCCAGAACACTGCCTTGATAACTCCAGCCTGGGCGGGAAGAGAGATGAGAGGATTCTATTGAGAGCCATGCATTGACTGTGACAGGAGAGGAAGTCCACAAGCCATGAGTGGAGATTATCTTGACACAATAGAGAGTTTTGTGAGCAGTGCGGGATGCCAACTCAAGAAAGCTCACGATATGTCGACGAGATGGCTCTGCATCTCATGTTTGGCATTTAAGAACCCCTCCCATCCATTGTTGGGAAAAGCAGAAGTAGCATATCCAGGTAGAGTGACCTTGTCTGAATCAAAATTGATGATCGGAAAATCAAGCCATTGGAGAAAAGGAAGGATTTGATGTCAGAAGCAATGATGGATTTATATTACCTTGCTGATGATTGGAGCAGGCTGATTAGTCGGGAGTTGCAGGGATCCATTTTTTTCACCTTTTTTTAGCGAGCGGTAATGTTTGCTGATTTCCAAACAGATAGCAGATGACCTTGAGTCAATGAGAGGTGAATAGAACAGAGAGAGGGTGAGCAAGAGCAGCAGAGCAGGTTTTTAGACATGTGGGCTGATGCCATCGGGACGGTTGTAGAATCTGAGTCGAAGTTGTCAGCAAGCTCTCCACAGTGTCAGGAGAAAAGACACAGAGTCCAGGAAGAGCTGTGTGTGACTGGTAAGGTGGGTACAGAAAAGCGATGGGTTTGGGACACCGATTTAGAAGCAACACAGATTTAGGCATTCAGCTTTTTACGTGCAGTGTCAGCTGTGCGCCATTTGGAGTAAGGAGGGATGAGTGGAAACATACACCAGAAAACGGACTTTACTCGATACCACCAGGATTGTTAGGAAGGAGAGAGTTGGGAGAGTCAGACTTAAGATGAGAAGGATGTCGTTTCCTGGCTCTTCTTGAGTCCTGAGGGTAGACACACTTGTCTACCTCAGAAGAGTGATCTTTCTGTCTTCACCATCTCCTCTCAGTCTCACCCCCTGCTCTGTCTGCGATATGTCCCCCCCATATTTCCGTAGGCGCTCAAGGTCCCCAGCAAACCCCTTCTGTAAAACTATCTCTCTCTTAGAAGAGTTTGATAACATAGTAATTTCTTCCCCAGATCACACCAAAAGGGATCCATTCCACCGGTCTACACCCGGTGTTTGGGTCTGCACGGCAAAATTAAAAGAAAAACAATTTTCATTTACAGATATCGTTTGTAGATTAAAAGCAAATAAAGACGACCAGGATAACAAACCGGATAAAAATCAATTTACTTTAATGCACGCTCGAGCCAATACCAGAACCAAAATGAAGAAGAAGCAACTCTCCAACCCACCGTATCGTATTTCGTTTGTTTCTAGGCTTTGCCCATTTCATATTAAAAATAACCCGATGTACATACATGAAGCAAAAACATGCGTACGGCTAATGTGCATATATTATGTACATATATATATATATATATACAGTACATCGTGGTTATATACCTGGGATCATGACAATTGCACTGGGCCATGGACGAACACCCTAGGCTGAAGGCCTAATGCCTGCCAATCGATGCTGCTTCATGCAGTGGTGGCACATGATTTTATTAGGATAGAGTCAGGTCAGCGGTCCAGCCAATGGGTGTAAAGCAGTGGGGTGGAGTCACGGCAGCTGAACACTGACCCATGGAAATATGTGATATTTGTGTGTATGTACAGTATATATACTGAATTACCAGGAAAAGAAGAGAGGAAGGAGGGGTGGAAACACAAAAATGAGCAAGTAAGATGGTTCAGTTAAGAGAGGTTAATGAGGGTAATTCAGATCATGGGACAGAATTGAGGATGACAAGACTTAGCGGTGCACTGCTTGCTTGAATTGAAGCTCTGGAGGGAAGATTTTGTTGTAAATTTTTACTTAGATGTATTATAAACACAAGACTCAAAGAAATGATAGTCGATATTTTTTCATACATGTGCAGGCCCAAAACATTTATTCTGTGGAAACAATGTGGCATACTGGGCATATCTGTGAAAAAGGGCGGGGAGGGGGGGCAACAAAGTGAGTTCACCCTATGTACTTTCTCACATTGAAGCATTATTGTTTTCAGTATTTTGTATGTCCACCATTGTTTTGAGCACAGCAGCTATTCTACTCGGTATGGAGTTGACCAGTGTTCCACATGTCTTTGCTGGATCCTGTTCCACTCCTCTGCAATGACTTTCGAAGTTGCGTGATGTTGGCACCACTTTCGTCCCTCAACCTTGCATTTCAGGATGCCCACAGGTGTTCTATTGGGTTTCGATCAGGTGACATGCTTGGCCACTCCAACACATTGACCTTCGACTTCTTCAGAAGGCAGTTGTCTGCTTGGAACGATGCTTCCGATCGTTTTCGTGCTGAAATACAGCTCCTCTACCAAGTTTTCGCAGGGAGGGTAACATCTTCTCCTTCAGGATGTCACAGTACATCGTAGAATCATACAAAATGGACATACAAAATACTGAAAACAATAACGCTTCAAGGTGAGAAAGTACATAGGGTGTACTCACTTTTGTTGCCCCCCTCCCCCCTTTTCACAGATATGCACAGTATGCCGCATTGTTTCCACAGATAAATGTTTTGGGTCTGTACATGTATGACAGAATGTCTACTCTATCATTTCTTTGAGTCTTGTGTTTATAATACATCTAAGTAAAAGTTACAACAAAATATGTACATTTTTGTAAGGGTGTACTCACTTTTGTGAGATACTGTATATATGATCGAGATTTGCACAGAATGCTGCACGTCCAAAACCCTACTCCTCAGCAGCATGTATTGAAATGGGCTGAACCCCTGCCTCTTCCCACCCTCCATGACCCCCTTCCCATGTACGTGATAAATACATCTATACAATGATAATTGTACTGATATTAAATAAGAAGAATGAGATGAAGAGTAAATTCCTTGATTTTATAGACAAGTTTAATCGTGCGAAAATGGGAATAATAAATGTAGACTATAAATGAGTTTGCAAAAGATTTTGATAATCATAATAGTTAATGTCTGCTGATCTTTATTTTAAAAAAAAAAACACAAAACTATCAGACAACAGCGACCACTTTTGAATAAACTTTAAAAGCTTTTGTGAGAACAAGAAATTTATGAAAAACAGATAATGTTTTCGATAAGCCTTCTGATATTAATTTTGAAAACTTTGTGAAAGCATTTGCATCAATGCCAGAAACAAAGAGTCAAAACAACTGGCTTGCGTACTGAGAGGGAAACATCTAAAGAAGTGTAAATGACAAAAGACAAAGTTCAAAATGTCCAAACCATTACTGCCCATCTGCCTTGCACCCGCTCAACCCGGCCAGTAATCTGAGACAGGGAAGCATCAGGAGCACGTTTGCTCAGCTGCTGCATCTTGCCCGCTGAGGTGGCAATACCCCATGCATCAAACAAAGAGCATTGGGCTGGGATAACAGTGAACATTGCTACCCTGGCCCCACTGGGACCACATTGCCGTTTCATCCCCACCTTGCCCTGATCTCGTCTCACTTTGCAAATAAATGGGTCACAATAAGGATAGACAGAGGGCAGCAGTGGAAATGACACAATGGCTTCCCTGCAATAATTTCCGGGACAATGTACTCATCCGTATTGCTCTCTCCCAAAAGGGCGTTTCCAGGTCACAAACATACGCATCCATTTCATTAGGTCGCACCATAGCACAGGTCAGGTCGTGTTTCCCCGGACCAGCTATAATATCACGCCAGTTCAGGGGCAATTAATGGCCGCTGTACCAAAATCCAACTTTATTCCCGAGACAGAATTCCAGAATAAAAGTTTAAACTATTGTGTATACTGGAAGGCAGTTGTCAAGAAAGGATCCAGAGAGACTGCTTGCAGATGTGAACAAACTACCCACGTTGAATTTTTCCCACCATCAGATAAAACGGCAGATGTGGTTGGAGTTCTTAAAAGGGTCAGTTAAAATTAGTTGCATCGGTGAAACTCTTGGAGTAGGCCTTTTGAGTGGTCAAATGTTGCCGCTGAACAGCTGCTTAACATTATTTGTGACCAAAAGGCACGACTCTCAATTGTAAAGGAATGATACAAATTAGGGTGCCTGCAATGTGGAATGAAGAATTGTAAAAGTGATCTCAAACCTGGTGAGAAACACCAGTCATTTTATGACAACTAAAATGCAGAAGGCCTGAAAGTTGGAAGTCACAGAATTCAAATACAGTGAAAGGCATGGTGATCGGACAACTGAATGAAAAGGAAAAATGCTCCGTTACTGCGAGTTTCTTATGACGAGGTCATTTGATTGTTGAGAATTGGACGACGTGTAAGACATAATTGCAATGGACAGGACGAGGTCAAGTGAGAGTGCTTTGAAAGCATTGCCTTTCAATGTTGTTTTGGCACATGAAAAGGAAGGATTAAAAACAGAAACTTGCCTTGAATCGCAGAGAGATACACAAAGGAGTCGACGTGATCCACGTTTTCCAAAAATATCTGCCGAAAAAGCAGCACAAATCTTTGAGATGCATCACAGGAAGCGGGACTGGCAAACGACTTATAAAAATACATGATGGACTTTGTCACTAAAACACCTGGCGTACAGCAAAACATCATTTTTGATGGCAATTACATAAAGTAAAAACTGCAAATGAAAAGTAAAAATGTCTAAAATAAGCTTAAATAAAAAGGAAGAATTATTATTTACACGTGGGAGTTTTCTCAATTTATTTCAAGGCTAAAGCTCAGTGAGAAATCAAGAATGATGCAGAGGTCCCTGCTGAACTCACTGAAAGGATTTTCTCCTGCAATCCCAGAGCCTCAAGGTTCCTCTGCTTCAGTAAACTTGTGAGAGTCCGCAGAGCTTCTGCCCTCTCCGGCACACCCGGGTCAAAGGCTGCCTCCATGACCTCCTGAAGACTCGTTCCCCTCCCACTCGACATCTGCTCGCTTCCCTTCCCAACATTTCCTCTCCTCTGCCTCAAATTTCTTGCAGCAGCTTCGGTGCTTTTGGTTAAATTTTCCATTTTGTTGTTGTGCTGGTTAGTGCAGTGGCCAGAGCCACGATTCTCGGGTGTGACCTTCGCTCGCCTTCCCAATGGGCATTGTGCTGAAGCAGTAACACTGTCTGCTGTATAGACTCCATGTGTTGCAAGGGCAATACAAAGGTCAGAAGCCAGCTCACGGATATCAGGCGCAGAGTGCATGGACGCAAGCTCATTGAGTTGAGGGAGCAAGGCCTTCAGAGTTGCATGGTCTTCAGATTTCAACTGCAATTGAGATGAAAAACAAAGGCATATCAATGTACTAAGTATCCAAACTACATTAAATTTTTGCAACAAGAACAACGCTGAATGGAGGTCAGCTCAAAAGAGAGATTTCCACCAAAAAGGACAATGGATAATAGTTTTAAAACTTCCGATCATATCAAGCATATATTTTCTGTTAAATGCATTTTCAAAGCTTGAAATGTTGCATTGACCTTGGGCCATATTCGGTGAGATAAACAGCAGAAATACAACCGACTTTATCCAGAAATAAGCCTACAAAACTTCTGCAAGTAACAAGATGTCAATGTTTGAATGATATAGTATTTCTCTTTTTGCTGAGGTACACTGCACTGTTCGCTGTATTGATTTTGTATAATTTCTCTTTATCCTGCATGGTGTGTATGCCTGGTGTTGGCTTAATGGTTAGGGTGGTGGGCTTTGGATCCTAGGGTCCTGAGTTCAAATCCCACTCAGCTGTTGAATTAATACCAGGTAGGGTTAACTCGGCCTGTCATCCTTCCGAGGTCGGCAAAATGAGTGCCAGCTTGCTGGTATGGTGTCGGAGTGGCGACCCGTCCAGGGTTGTGCCCAATAGCCAAGGAGACTGCTTAAGCAGCACAAATGCTCTGAAGAGAGTATGGTCCCAATCTCCTCCTCCTGCATGGTCTGCATCTGTGATGCAATAATCCACACAGCCAGCACTGTATTATTTATATGCGACTCAGGTATGTTTAGTATCGTACAAGAACACTGCTGAGGAATTGAAAAAAAAAACTCAATTATTTTTGAATCAAAATTCAATTTGTGTTGCACGTTTAAGCTTCATCACATCAAATATCGATTCGATCAAATTTCAAGGAGTGTAATTATAAGATGAAACAACAGGATTATGTAAGGCAGGCTGAAACACTCCCCAGCCTCCACGTAATGCTCAGTAATGACCAACTCACCATCCCCTCCCCCCTCAATTATGTTGCATAATATATAGAGGCCCCAGAGGAAAGGAGAGAAGAAAGGACATAGAGGAAAAACAAAAAGCCAAGAGAAAGGGAAAAGAGGGCTGACAGGATATACTAGAGGTACGTGAATTCGTTTCTGAGCTATCTACCCTGGGTTGGAATCTCGGCCCAGGTATAAACTGTCATTCTGGTCTTTTGCAGGCAGGGTAATGCACAAATGTCCGTGCCCTCCCTTGGATAGACGTTAAACTGGGTGTCCCATCTGCTGGCATGAGTTGGTGGACGTTGAAGATCCCACGGTGTCCTTCATGAAGAGTAGGTGAGCTATGCCAGCACCCTGATCAAATTACTAACTCCTGCTCTAACCTAAATGGGGTACTGCATCAGCAGCACAACTCTGCTGACAGCAAATTATGCTGCTTGGAGCTCCATGCAAAATAAGAAGGGAAAGGAGGACACAAATAAGGAGAAAGATGAAGTAAGCAGAGAGAAATATTTATACAATGCCACCACGCATATAGGAGCCTGTGTAACTCCCAAGATGCTGAAAGAAAGCGTTCTGCACACTGGGTGGTGCAATGTGGTTGTGATTAATTAATTTAGCCAGGCGGCGGTTTCGGCATGCATGTTCGGTTTTGCAAGGGAATTTGATTATGCTGGAAGGCAATTCAATGACTCAAATGCACAGTGATAATGCTATAAAGCACAATAGGTATAAAAATAGTGAAAAGGATGGTGACACCGAATGGAATCAAGAAATAAAGACAATGTGGAAACTCTCCAGTATGTGTAACTAGACAGATACAGTTTCCATGCCGAAACCTAAAATGCAGATAAGTATAACTTATCACATGCAGACTCATTCAGGGGCACAGGGCAGACAAAAGAATAAGACAGGTAGGGAGGCAGATATAGAAGGCTTCCCTTGAGGTGCTCAAAAGACACAGCATGGTGCGCCGAATACCTTGTCATGCGATTCGTACTGCAGCCGAAGTGGCTCTAACTAACTCAGTACTTCTGTAGCTATCCTTCCACTAACACTGAACTGGGAATATAGCGCTGCGGGACTGAAAGCCCACCCCGAATGCTGGAATGGCTCATACCCTCGAATGTGGCTCATACCTTTGAATGTGGGGGACCAAATGGTTCTGCACTGCTTTTTATAGTCACGGCCCTAATGCATTTGATGCAAGTACCACCCTCGCTGGAAGTTGCACACGCCGTTCTGACATGTTACCACTGTGCGTCAGATGTCACACACGTGTCACACAACGTTTCGCCAGCTTTGCAGCTGGCTTCATCAGGCACAATAGATGAAGTGCCTGATGAGACCGGGTCTGCTCTCACGTATTTTGTTCAAATTAGCGGTCTATCTAGTTTTTTTTACTTTTGGATGGAAGCGCCTTCTTCTTCTTCTTTAAAATTGTGCAATTCCATCCGCCCCATCTTCTACAATATATATACATACATACATATATATATATATATATATATATATATACTGTATATATACTAGCGATACCCGTGCACATGCACGGGATAGCAGTACAACATAGCTGGTAGCAGACGACAGACCGTACACGGGGAATGACAAAAAATACGCATTGTGCAAAATGCAAGTGGTACTATGGAACGCCAAGACTTCCAAACATTGTCGGCATGTCCGCTAAGTGCCACAGCAATTTCATAGGAATCGTGTGACGGCGAGCCGAGTTTTTAGTGTGCAAGCTTGGTATTATATATATATATATATATATATATATATATATTATATAATATATATATAATAATATATATATATATACTAGCGATACCCGTGCACATGCACGGGATAGCAGTACAACATAGCTGGTAGCAGACGACAGACCGTACACGGGGAATGACAAAAATACGCATTGTGCAAAATGCAAGTGGTACTATGGAACGCCAAGACTTCCCAAACATTGTCGGCATGTCCGCTAAGTGCCACAGCAATTTCATAGGGATCGTGTGACGGCGAGCCGAGTTTTTAGTGTGCAAGCTTGGTATTATAATAGAGATATATATATATATATATATTTTTTTTTAAACACCAAGTCGAGGCTCATGAAAGAGCTCATACACAGAAACATATAACAAGGCAGGAGATAAGAGGGGTGGGAGAGAGAAGCACAAAATAGTGGGGAACAAAGACAATGGGAGATCTGGGTAAGGGAGAGGGATGAGGCAGGGTAATGGGGTAAACAAGATGGTGTTACGGGGACATTCAGGAAGGAAAACAGGGACTTTGAAGGGGGTGGGTTTGGGGTGGATTAATGGGGGTAGTAAAGATCAAAATTTGGATCGGGGAAGATATGAGATGGTGGTGAACAGCTGTTTTGAAGACCTGGAGGGAGGAGTGGGATTGAAGGGAGTGTGGGAGTTTGTTCCAGAGGTTGGAAAATAGAGGAATGAAAGTGAAGGTGAGCAGTGATTCTTGATTTTGGAAGTTTCACCAGAAGGGTTTTTTTGGTGCACCTTGATCGCCCTGAGGAAATATAGAGGGGACAGATCACAGACAGACCGGGGGGGGGGGGGGGGGGGACAAGGCTGGAGAGGAGACGGGAGAAGACAGAAAGACCACTGACCTGCCTCTGGTGAGAGAGTGAGAGACCCAAAGACTCAGCTTCATCGCAGGCGATACGAATGATCTAAAAGCCTTGGTTTCCACACGGTGAAGTCGGACTATGTGTGAGGTAGGAGCATCACCCCAGATGGGGAGCAGTACTCCATCAGACTGTGGATGAAAGCTTTGTAAGTGGTTCGAAGCTCAGGTGTGCCAAGGCAGGACTTTGCACAACGTAGATGCCAAGTCGGCGACTGGCTTTGGAGGCCAGCCTGATGATGTGGCTTTCCCAGAAAAGATTGTGGCAGATAGTGAGACCCAGAAGCTTGAATGAAAGCACTTCTTCAAGGGCATTGTGGAGAAAGTAGATTGGGGGGGGGGGGGTTTCCAGCACAGTCCCTTTCAGAGAGACATGTTGAGGGTGTGAGATTTGTCAGGAATGAAAGACATATTCCAAGTGTTTGACCAGCTTGTGATTTTATCCAAGTCTGCAGAGAGTAAAGAGGCTGCTGCTTGCCAATCTGAGGGATGAGAGATGGTACGGCAGATGGTGGAGTCATCAGCAAAGAGAAACAGAGGATTTTCCAGGCAATCTAAGAGATCATTGATGAAAACTAGAAAAAGCACAGGGCCAAGAACACTGCCTTGAGGAACTCCAGCCTGGGCGGGAAGAGGAGATGAGAGGATTCTATTGAGAGCCATGCATTGACTGTGACAGGAGAGGAAGTCCACAAGCCATGAGTGGAGATTATCTTAGACACAATAAGAGAGTTTTGTGAGCAGTGCGGGATGCCAGACTCAAGAAAGCTCACGATATGTCGACGAGATGGCTCTGATCTCATGTTTGGCATTTAAGACCTCCATCCATTGTTGGGAAAGCAGAAGTAGCATATCCAGGGTAGAGTGACCTTGTCTGAATCAAAATTGATGATCGGAAATCAAGCCATTGGAGAAAAGGAAGGATTTGATGTCAGAAGCAATGATGGATTATATTACCTTGCTGATGATTGGGAGCAGGCTGATTAGTCGGGAGTTGCAGGGATCCATTTTTTTCACCTTTTTTTATGCAGAGCGGTAATGTTTGCTGATTTCCAAACAGATAGCAGATGACCTTGAGTCAATGAGAGGGTGAATAGAACAGAGAGAGGGTGAGCAAGAGCAGCAGAG
>CM068960.1:62779250-62796458 GCA_035128595.1 Eptatretus atami | reverse complement strand
TATATATATATACGATGTAATATATAATTTTTTTTGTTGGTAAATAATATTGTACTCTACTTTTCCTCATTATTGTAAAAATTTGTTGAATTTTATTAAGATTTTACATAACTGGAATATGGAGTGCTGGAACTACCTCTTGTATTTTATATTCATTTATGGAAATAGAACTGGATCAGTTAATTTGTTATAAATCTTAGATCGAGTTTTAAAGAGAAGTAACCCTAAATTAACTGATCATTATGAGTACTAACAAGGTTACCTGTGCCCACAGCACATGTTCTCTAAACGGGTAGGATGGAGCTGCCAAAAGTTGCATTATGGCCATAGGTCCATCAGCTGGCAGCAGCTGGAGCAAACCAATTCACTATTATATTGCCCACATTCCTGTTGCAAAGTAAATTCTCTCATGGGCAGTGAGGTGCTCCATTTGAACATTGCTACTGATCGATATAATATAAGTAACCTTTCCGATTGCCGAGGTTGTCATAATAATAAATTATGTATTGTGTCAAAGCCAGTGACCAATTTGCAATTAAGATAGGATAACACACACACACACACACCAAAACCAACAAAACCACAAAAACCACACACACACAACACAACACACACCACACCTATCTAACCGCTTGTGTTGCTCTACTAAAAAAAAAATAAAATAAAAAGGCCAGCAGTCACCTTCTTCAAACTGGCACTTGTTGGCATGCTTCAACTGTATGCAACATGGCCAACCTATCTCCAGAATCTGCCCCTATAAAACAAAGCACCGAGCCAAGATCAAGACTCTAAAAACAGTATAAAACGGAACTAGATTTTTTTTTTCAAAAAATGCGATGGAAAACATGGAAACAGAGCCAAATTACGATAGCACTGTTCTGTTGTTGTGTCCTTCCTATCCGGGTTGAAAAAAAGAAGAGCCCTATGCATTAATAGAACCTGAGAAATATTGTGCGTTTTAAAACATCTGCGAAACAGCTTTATGCTGTTGCCACTATATGGGCTACCACCCACTGAGATGAGTGTATCTTGGCAGTACACAAAATGGAAGAATTAACATCCAGAAAAAACACAGTCAAGGTTGGATGATGACTCTCACTTTTTTTCCAAAAAACCACCACAATGCAAATTGTATTCTGGTTTGTGCCTAAAATTGTTAAATAAAGAATGGAGTGTAGTAAAAGTCTGGTAAAATGGCTTTTAGTGTTTTGAAAAAGGGATAAACAAAGAACTTTACCTTTACCGACTCGTGGTGTAGCATGGGTTTTAAACATTTCCGCTTTGAGTCTGGGAGGGTCGGGTTCCTGTTCGAAACCAGACCCAGACCGAGTCATAGCAAAGACTTTAAAAACAGTACATTGCTGCTCTCTTGCATTAAAACTCAGCATTAAAAAAATGAAAGAAACAGACAAACAACCATAAATTTTAACCATTGCACAGGCTTGATGGCCGAATGACCTCCCCTAGCATTGAAGTAACTTAGTCAGGGGAATTTTATTTCATTTTTACTAATTTATTGTATTTTTGGTTGATTACACCTCTTTAACTGTGAATTGCAGGTCTGCCAGTCGTACCTGAAACAACAAAGTGTCATCTGCCACCTGCCAGACACAATGTATTTAACCACCAATCACAACCAGAGCCATTTAAATTGTTTTAAGCAGTCGGGAGTTCTACGAATACAATCATTGAAGTTCTCCTTATTTGGACAAAAGCCGTTGATGATAGTCATGATGATGGAACGACTGCAAAGCAGAAGGGCCTCGAGCAGGTGCAAATATGTCACATACTGTTATCAAGCATTTACTTGACATCTATTCTTATCACATTCTAATTATGGACCCACCCTCTGCCCCTTCCACTTAACAAAATATATGTATATATATACAGTGGGAGAACAAGTATTTGATACACTGCTGATTTTGCAGGTTTTTCCACTTACAAACACGTAGAGGTCTGTAATTTTTATCATAGGTACACTTCAACTGTGAAAGACGGAATCTAAACAAAAATCCTGAAAATCACATTGTATGATTTTTAAATAATTAATTTGCATTTTATTGCATGAAATAAGTATTTGATCACCTACCAACCAGTAAGAATTCCGGCTCTCACAGACCTGTTAGTTTTGTCTTTAAGAAGCCCTCCCATTCTCCACTCATTACCTGTATTAACTGACCTGTTGAACTCGTTATCTGCAATAAAGACAGCTGTCCACACTCAATCAATCAGACTCCAACCTCTCCACAATGGGCAAGACCAGAGAGCTGTCTAAGGACATCAGGACAAAATTGTAGACTTGCACAAGGCTGGGATGGGCTACAGGACAATAGGCAAGCAGCTTGGTGAGAAGGCAACAACTGTGTGGTGCAATTATTAGAAAATGAAGAAGTTCAAGAACAGTCAACCTTCCTCGTCTGGGGCTCCATGCAAGACCTCACCTCGTGGAGCCTCAATGATCATGAGAAAGGTGAGGATCAGCCAGAACTACACGGCAGTACCTGGTCAATGACCTGAAGAGAGCTGGGACCACAGTATCAAAGAAACCATAAGTACACACTACGCCGTCATGGATTAAAATCCTGCAGCGCACGCAAGGTCCCTCTGCTCAAGCCAGCGCATTCCAGGCCTGTCTGAAGTTTGCCAATGACCATATGGATGATCCAGAGGAGGAATGGAGAAGTTCATGTGTCTGATGAGACCAAAATAGAGCTTTTTGGTTTAAACTCCACTCGCCGTGTTGGAGGAAGAAGAAGGATGAGTACAACCCAAGAACACCATCCCAACCATGAAGCATGGAAGTGGAACATCATTCTTTGGGATGCTTTTCTGCAAAGGAACAGGACGACTGCACCGTATTGAGGGAGGATGGATGGGCCATGTATCGTGAGATCTTGGCCAACAACCTCCTTCCCTCAACAAGAGCATTGAAGATGGGGCGTGGCTGGGTCTTCCAGCATGACAACGACCCGAAACACACAGCCAGGGCAACTAAGAGTGGCTCCGTAAAAGCATCTCAAGGTCCTGGAGTGCCTAGCCAGTCTCCAGACCTGAACCCAATAGAAAATCTTGGAGGGAGCTGAAAGTCTGTGTTGCCCAGCGACAGCCCCAAACCTGAAGGATCTGAGAAGATCTGTATGGAGGAGTGGCCAAAATCCCTGCTGCAGTCTGTGCAAACCTGGTTAAGACCTACAGGAAACGTCTGATCTCTGTAAATGCAAACAAAGGTTTTTGTACCAAATATTAAGTTCTGTTTTTCTGATGTATCAAATACTTATTCATGCAAAAAATGCAAATTAATTATTTTAAAATCATAAAATGTGATTTTCAGGATTTTTGTTTTAGATTCCGTCTTTCACAGTTGAAAGTGTACGATGATAAAAACACAGACCTCTACTTGCTTTGTAAGTAGGAAAACCTGCAAAATCGGCAGTGTATCAAATACTTGTTCTCCCCATGATAATTATATATATATATATATAATATATATATATATACATATTTATATAAATATAAAATATACATACATATATATAATATATATAATACATCCATTATACATATATATATATAATGTATATATGTATATAATATATACAGTATATACATATATAATAATATATATATACATCCTTTATACATATATATATGTATATTACATTATATATATATATATATATATATTAATATATATATAATATATATTATATATAATTCTACAAAATTCAGAAAATTAATTGAAAATCTTGGTTATTTGGTTTGGATAAGTGTCCACCCCCCCCCCCCCCCCCAATATATAATAGCAATTGTAAATGAGCTCAGGTGTAACCAATCACCTTCAAAATCACAAACCAAGATAATGGGCCTCCACCTGGGATAAATTTGTAGCGTTCTGATTATATGAGAAATAAATCAGCTGTTCCTGTAGGTTTCCTCTGCTGGTAGTGCATTTCACAGCAAAGACTCAACCATGACAACCAAGGAGCTTTCAAAAGACCTCTGGGATAAAGTTGTGAAAAGACACAAATCAGGGGATGGGTAGAAAAATATTTCAAATGCTTTTGAATATCCCTTGGAGCACAGTCAAGCCAATCGTTAAGAAGGGGCAGTCGTGTGGTGCCACCAAGACCCTGCCTAGATCAGGACGTCTCTCCAAATTGGATGACCAAGCAAGGCGGAGACTGATCAGAGAGGCCACCAAGAGGCCAATGGCAACTTTGAAAGAATACTTGCCTTTATGGCAAAGACTGGTCACTGTGTGCATGTGACAACATATCCAAGCACTCCACAAATGTGGCCTGCACAGTCAGGTGGCAAGAAGGAAGCCATTATTCAAAAAATCCACCTTGATTCCACTTGAGGTATGAAAAAAGCCACTCTAGAAGATTCTGAAGCCATGTGGCAAAAAGTTTTGTGGACTGACGAAACAAAGATGGAACTTTTTGGTCTAAATGCAAATCGTTACGTTTGGTGCAAACCCAACGCAACACATCACCCAAAGAACACCATCCTTACTGTGAAGCATGGTGGTGGCGCAGCAACATGTTATGGGAATATTTTCTCATCAGCAGGGACTGGGACACTTGTCAAGATAGAAAGGAAAATGTATGGAAAAAATACAGAAAAGTCCCAGAGGGAAACATGCTGCCCTCTGCAAGAAAGCTGAAATTGGGACGGAGGTTCACCTTTCACAGCATGACAGCAACCCGAAGCACATAGCCAAAGCTACACTGGAGTGGCTAAGGAACAAAAAGTAAATGTCATTGTGTGACCCACTTAGAGCCCCGACCTAAATCCAATTGAAAATCTGTGGCATGACTAAGATTGCTGTCCATTCAATGCTCCCCATGCAACTTGACTGAGCTTGAACAGTTTTGTACAGAAGGTCAGGTCAGTATGTGAGCATGCGCTGGAGCAGCGCATCACTGCGTCCACTTTCCACAGCTCCTCCAGGGGCCTCTGTCTGGCCATCCCCAGGTAGATGCTTGGCCCATCCCCATCTCCTTCAGATGCTGATCAACCTGCTACATCCACGAGCACGTGGTCAGCCCATTAGCCTCCTCTCCACTCACAAGGCTCCCTCGCTGAGAGAATCTGATGAGCATGATCAGCGTCAGTAAAATGAGCCACATGTGCATGCAGCCGCAGCTGACGCTCAGGACTATGCAGGTAACAAATCTCATTTGAGTCTCTCTCAGAAACCGCTTGTTGGACACAAAGTCCAACCAGCGAGAGCCAAGGTTTCCCGAAGAGTGTTGGTACCAAAGGAATGAAGTCTCTGTCTCAGATCCCTGGTCAGAGTCCAAGTCACCGATCCGTAGAGCAAGACTGGAAGCACCAAGGACCTGAAGACTCTGACTTTCATGCTCCTGCACAGGTACCGGCAGCGCCACACCCCCGATCCAGTAAATCCATGACTCCCTAGGCCTGACCCAGATGTCTATTGTCCTCTGGCTCACAGCCACCAGAGACATGAATATCACTGCCAAGGTAAGTGAATCTCTCCATGACCTCAACATCCTCACCACAAGCAGGTACAGACAAGATAGCAGCATTCAAGATGGCAATGAAAGTCTGGTTCTTAGTTTTGACCAGGAAACCAGTAATCCCAGTGGCTCACTCCTCACTCCTCACTCACACCTCAAGAGCCCCCAAAAGGATATCTAGAGTCTCCCCAAAGATGACTGCATCATCTGCGAAATCAAGGTCAGAGATATTTACATTCCCAAACGATGCACCGCAGCTTGATATCTCTGACATCCTCCCCAAAATCCAGTCCATACAAGCGCTGAAAAGTGTGGGGGCCAGTACACACCCCTGACAAAATCCAGTAACAACTGGGGAATAAGTCAGAGATGGTATCACCACACCTCACAGCACCTCAGTACCAGAGTATAATTCATTCATCAGATTGATCAGTTTTGGTGGCATCCCACGACGGCCAAGAATCCTCCAGAGGCATTCCGATTCACTGAATGGAATGCTTTACAGAGATCAATATAGGCTGCAAGCAGCACCTGCAGAAACTCTTGATCTGCGTTTGGCGAGGGCAATAAAAATTCAGCTCCCCCCACTTATCTGAAGAGTTTTATGGTGAAATTCACTTGCTCAACCAACAAGGCAAACATGAAACATCGGAGTTTTCCAAAGAAGTCAGACATAAAGTGGTGGAGAATCTCTGTTCAGGTGAGGGTTATAAGAAGATTTCAACGTTGCTCATTATCCTTTTCTGTATGGTGAAATCCATCATAAAAAGTGGAAGATGTGTCATACCACCCAGACTCTACCAGATCAGGTTGCCCATCCAAACTCAGCAGCCAGGCAAGCAGGGAACTGTTTGGGATGTCACTGTAAATCCAACAATGACTGAAATATCTGCAAGGCTCTATATCTGAGATGGGGGTCAGTGTTCGTCAATCACAATATCCTGTTCTGTTCACAAAGCTGGTCTATATGGACAGGTGGCAAGAAAAAAAGCCATTACTGAAAAAAACAGGCCTGGTGTTGCTTAACAGTTAAGGTGCTTGGCTTAAGATTCTAGGTCTTGAGTTCAAGCCCTTTTGAGCCGTTGAATCACCAGGTAGGGTTGACTCAGCCTGTTATCCTTCCGAGGTCAGCAAAATGAGTACCAGCATTGCATCAGTGGCACAACCACGCCCCAGCGAATGATGCAGCCAAGCAGCCGCAGGCTGCATACGAATAAATAAATAAATAAACTGAAAAAGATGCATCTAAGAGCTTGTATGGAGTTTGCGAAAAAGCACCTTAATGATACTGCAAGCATGTGGAGAAACATTTTGTAGTCAGACGAGAGAAAAATATCAACTTTTTGGTCTATATCCAAAGCGTTACGTCTGGCGGAAACCTAACACTGCAAATCACCCAGCCAACACCATCCCGACTGTCAAGCATGATGCTGGCAGCATCATGTCATGGGGCTGCTTTTCCTCAGCAGGGTCGGGCAAGCTTATTAGGATAGAAGGGAGACTCCATTATGTAAAGTACAGGAGAAACCTTGATGAAAACCTGTTTGAGTCAGCCCTGAATCTGAAACTGGGTCAGAGATTCACATTTCAGTCGGACAATGATCTGAAGCACAAAGCTAAGCAACGCTGGAGTGGTTGAATAAGAGAAAAGAAATGTTCTTGAGTGGCCCAGTCAAATGTTCTTGAGTGGCCCAGTCAAATGTTCTGAGTGACCAGTCAATGTTCTTGAGTGACCAGTCAAAGTCCTGACTTGAACCCAATTGAACATATATATGGTGAGACTTGAAGATCGCAGTTCATCGATGACCCATCAAACTTGGCATGACGAGCAATTTTCACATGAAGAATAGGCAAAGATTTCACCATCTCACTGTACAAAGCTGGTAGACAGCTACCATAAAAGATTCATAGCAGTCATTGTGGCAAAAGTGCTTCCACCAAGTACTGACGAAGGGGCTGAATAATTTTACAAGCAGTGAATTTTGATTCGTACATGTTTGCAGGTATTCCTGACATGTAACCTCCTTCAACAATAAGTGTTTAGTTTGATCTCTTCAGTGATGAATAAAAAAAACGTTCATTTGGGAACATTGTTTCTGTATAATTTGTAATTCATCTAATGTGGCATTATCGGTAGGGGGTGAATACTTTTTGCAGGCCTCAGCTTTAACTGAAGATGAGATGGGATGGATCTGTGCATCAGAGAAAGCAGATTTCTGTAGAGGATTAAAACATATGTATATTTATTTGCATGATCTGAGGCTCTCAGTGGAGCGCGCGCGCGCCACACACACACACACACACACACACACACACACACACACACACACACACACACACACACAACACACACACACACACACACACACAAACACACAAACACGCACACACGACTGTCAGACGAGAGAGAATCACAGCCACTGAGCTTGGGGGAAGTGCAATCACTTATCGGGGTAATCTGTGCACCAGTGATGTCACAAATGGCACCGCATTTCTCGCCACACTCAGTGGGAGCAATTTTCCAGAGCAATTTCCTCCTCCCCATTGATGCAAACCTGTGGGTATTGTCGATGCTTCTTAACCTTTTAAATGTTAAACATCTAGCAAAGAAGCAGCAAGTCCTTTTTAAAGTATTTGGTATGACTCGACCAAGGATTGAACTGCCGACCTCTCAGACACGGAGCTGAGGCTGTAACCATTCACCACAGAGTCTGGTTTCCCAGGTTGAAATAATATCAGGGGTGACAGATATAGGAGACCAGTCCAAAGACAAGACAGATGGCTGCTTGCAGTCCCTGCCAATCTGCCTGAGGAAACTCTCTGAAAATAGCCACAGAGATGTTGACTTTCACAAGCACATGATCAGATGAATCAATTGGAGCAGAGGAAGAGCAGGAGACATTTGCGGGAAAGTTAGTCATCACCAAGTCTAGAGGGAGGCTTTGCCATTGGGAGAATCCAGGTTGGAAAGTTCACAGATTGAATCAGTCCCAGGGGGTCACAGAAATCCTTCACTGAAGTACCGTGGCTGGTGAGAGAGGTACCAACACCCAGCCAATTGGCATGATGACAATTGAAACCACCACATATGAGGAAGAGCGAGTTGGGATGAGTGGTTAAAGGTTGGTCCATGTTGTCTTCGAGAAAGATGAAGATGAATAGTAACTGTTTGGAGGATGGTATGACACAGAGACAAACAAGAGTTGGAAAAGAGGGGTAATTTCAGCCAAAGGTACTCCTTGGGGTTGGGATGGAATATCAATACATGGACAGTGAGAAATTGAGTATTGATGTGAAGTGTAATTTGGCGACAGGGTGGAGTTCAGGCCTATCAAATCGGAGGAGACAATAGCCAGGGAGAGACATGAAGGAGTCTGTCAAAGATCTCAAGATCTTGGTATGAGAAGTAGGTAGGGGTGTAACGATCCACCTGTGCCATGATACGATACGTATTGAATCATAATCCGATACTTATCGTGATACATGCCATAAATATCGAATCAGAATATCCATCATTGCATTACCTAATCAATTCTGTCATGCGTGTTTACATAACATAGTGTGTGCCCCCTATGTACAAGCCTAAGAGTAACACTCATTATTATCAACAAACAATATTTACTACAACTATTATTCAAGATATTCCAGGTGAGCCAGCCACCCAATACCAAGGAGACTCCTCTAAAACACTATACATTGATTTTTACACCGTAAAATATGCTGCAAAAGTATTATCTGTGCGAACTACCACACTATACCTGACTCAGCAATGTCAATCATTGCCAAGACATACCAAAGTACAACTCTCTGTGCATATACACTATTTCTAGGTGTTTAATTTATCAAGAGATGAAAATATTGTGCAACAATGACAGATCTTTCGCTCATCGCGGCACTGGTGATTAATAGCACTTCAAGAAGGGGACGCTGCACACGTTTAGCTGAGTGAGCAGTGACTCGTCATCACGCGTCGCCCAAACATGAAAATTACAATGCATCTTACAATTACAATGCAGAGGAAGTATAAACACCTAAAACTGCATAACAGCGTCAATAGGATCAATGCTTTTAGGATTCATGTTTCACCTAAATGAACTAAAATTTCACAAATCAAATAAAACAAAATGTTATCTATAAAGTACGTATCATTGTCGTGATAACTATCGTACTGACTGTTGTATTGTGCTGTCACAAAGACTATGATGACAGTTCGATATTTTATTGCATCACCACGCTGCTAGAAGTCGAAAAAGCAGTCATTTCTGTTCCTGGATCAAATCAGAGATGTGATAGAAACTTTCCGAAAAGTGACTTCCTGTGGTGAACTGTCGTTCACATGATGGGGGTACATCCAAAATAGCTAATTTTTACTGCATGACTTGTGATGTTTTCATTTATTGAAGGTATTATTCATAGAGAGACCAAATTCGGATGAATGTCGACAAAGTAAACATTACAGCTGAACCTGGTCCACTTTCTGTTCCACAAAAGTGAAAACAAATGCTCATGATGCAGCCAAGTGAGAAGAGGAACATGGTTATTGATGTTCAGTATTTCGATAATACAAGACTGGCCTATTGGGTTAGTGACCTGTTTGGCATTCCCAACTGAGCACATAACTCATGATGCTGGAATCCCATGTAGTTCAAATTGCTTATACTACATTTTCTCCACGGTCGCATCATTTCTTTGCAATTTAGTTAAAAGTACGATGATGTTTCCTCATGTCCTTCTCATATGTGTGATATCCATTCAGTCTGAGATTGCCATTATCAAATAAATAAATAAATCAGAAATGTGATATAACTGTGATGGAATGGTTATATGTGACTTTGTGAGTAAATGGTCACCTCAATTTCGCCCGATAACAAAGCAGCGAGTAGTCCCATGGCCAGCTTGAGGCTTTCTGTGTTCAGTGCTTCTCCAGAAAGAATTCCTCGCTCCAGTGTCAGCCCCACAAACTCCACAATCTGTTGTGGATGAACGTAGACAAAAGTAAACAGCACAACACCAATACAGTACAAGAGTTTTATTTTATTTGTCCAAAATCGAGGTTCATGAAAGAACCAAACTGCGGAGGATGGAGAGGTCGTGCAACAGGACAGCGGCGTCATGCAACAATGACGAACAGAGTGGAGAGCAGGAAGACATTGGACATACATATGAACAAGATGAGGCACAGAAGAAAGGAAGGTTAATGATGATAGAAAAGATCACAACTAGGAATGGGAGAATGACAAAATAGGTTGGTGTGCTGCCACGTTGAAGCACTGAAGAAAAGAGCAGGATTGGACAAACACATGGAAGTGGTTATACCAGCTAATTAAATGAGGAAAAGAGTGGAAGTGATCAGAAATAAGGATTTCAGAAGAGGTAACTAGATGAATGTGTGCATACTGGCAAATATGGGAAGAGGCAAAAAGCAGAAAAGCAGGGGTTCAAGGCCATACAAGACCATTCAACGGTTGTAATTTAATATTTGGGCCTTATAATTGTTACATACACATTCCACAAAAAAAATAAAAAAAATACCCCTTTCCTCTTCTCACATTACTGCAATGCTTTACCTGCTTTCCATAATCTTCTTCTTCCTATTGTATAAAATTTTTCAATTTCCAATTATAATTATCTTCTTGACCCACCACCCCCATGTGCACATACAATAAATATTTACTGAGGAGGCTAAACTTATTCAACTTGGTTACCCGAACATTTTATGTCTGGAAAATAATACAACACCAGAAATCTCACAACTGGCTTGCCATTGTATTGCATAAGACACTGTGATTAAACTCAAAACATACCAAACAAGAAAGAGCAATGAGACCCTCGCCAGGACTTGTTTTATGCGGTGTATTTTGTGTGACAAATAAATGGAAGGATGTACTAAATGGAAGGTCGTTGATTGTCAATAAAAATTCAAAATGGTCTCATTGTAAATGTGTAAAGGTGAAATGGTCTGAAGGGTTGAAGGTTTGAAGGTTGAAAGGTCTGCTAAGGTCGAGATGGCCGAAAGGGTTAAAATGGTTTAAAGTGTCTTAAAAGGTCAAAGAGGTCTAAAGGGTCAGAATTGTCTGAAAGGGTCTCAATGGGTCTTGGGATTGTAAAGGGTCTGAGGCGTTTTAAGGGGTCTTATAGGGCCTTAAGGCTAAGGTCTAATGTAATACATACATACAGAGCACCATACTTGCGAAATCCGAAAACAAATTTGACCTTAAAAAATAATTGATGGTTGAATTCAATGACCAAATATGCAAATCTTCTTTAAATTTCAAGTCAATTGGATGAAATTGAGGATTTTAGAAATTCCACCGAAGTTGTTGACCTTTGGCCGATGGCCTTACCTATGTTGACCTAAAAATAATTGGTGGTTGAATTCAGCGACCAAATATGCAAATCCTGTTCAAAATTCTCGTCAATCGGATGAAAATTGACGATATTAGAACCTATGTCGTGACCTTTGGCCTATATTGACTTTTTGACTTTGACCTCAAAAGAATAGGCTTCTTGCATTATGACAAACTCTCTCATTGGTGAAGTTTCATGAAGATCGGTTCAAAATTGTGACCTGTAGGCGATTGACATACAAACAGACAAAAAGACAAACACAACATAACGCACAGGACCAACCAATGTACTTGAAAAATCTTCGATTTCACAAGTTGTAACAAACAAACAAACAAACTAACCAAACTGATCAACATACTTGGCAAAAATAACAGCTTTTTGCCAAGTAACTAACAAACAGGGTGAATACATAACTTACTTCTACCTACGGTGAAGGAGAGGAAATATCATCCACACATTATGAATACAGAAAGTATGGTGGAGAGCAAATCGAGAAAAAAAAATGACAAAAGGAATGGAATAGGAGAAAAAAATGGAGTAGAGAGAAGAGGAGGAAGTAAAGGAAAAGAGATTCATAAAGCATGAAAACAAGGAAATGAGAGGGAACTAGTACGGCACTCGGTAGAGCACATACCTCCACAACGCTGAACATTTTGCATCCCACTGATAAGCCAGATCTGGATCTTCACCAACATCGAATAAGTTTGTCCTCATTACACACACAACCTATCCACCAAGTTTTATCCGAATCCATTAACAATGTTTCGATATATACTGCTATATAACGTTTTTGGCTCTGTCTGTCAGTGGTGAAGAATTCCTTGGATGAAAACATGAGAACGGCACTCAGTGGAGTGCATTCCTCTGCCAGGCTGAACACTTTATGTTTGTATCCACTGATAAGGCCGGATCTGCATCCGAACCTGAAATAAAATTGAATTGGCTTGTTCTAGTCACCTAACCAACTAATCCACCTTGTTTCTTCCGAATCTATCCACAACTTTTTTACATATCGTGCTATATATCATGTTTGGCCACATCTCACAATGGTGAAAAATCACTTGCAAAATTAAAAAAAATAAAATTCTCATATCTGGATCCAATTTTAACCAAAACTGAATCATTTCTCCCTTGTCGCATACCAACATGTCCACCAAATTTCGTCCAAATCCTTCCACAACTTTTTGAGATATCCTGTTCACAGATAGACAAACAGACAGGGTGAAATATCTGTCCTGTCCACCTTGTCCACAGATATCCTGTCCACCCTCGGTGGTGGAGGTAATAAAGCCTGGTGTTGGCTTTATGGTTAATGTGGTTGGCTTAAGATCTTAGGTCTTGAGTTTGAGCCCTGTCATTCATTCCCTTGAACGAACACCAGGCAGGTTGACTCAGCTTGTCATCCTTCCAAGGTTGGCAAAACGAGTAACAGCTTACTGGTAACAATGGCACCGCATCAGTGGCATTGCCACGCTTCCAGAAAATGATGCAACCAGCAGCCTCAGGTTGCATACCAAACAACAACAGCTTGATCCGGATCTCACACAAAATCGAATTAATTTGTCCTTGTCACATACCCAAACTGTCCACAAGTTTCATCTGAATCCGTCTCTAATTTTTTGAGATATTCTGCTCAGAGACAGTCAGACAGATAAACAAAGGTGAAAACAAAACCGTCCACCTTCAGTGGCGGAGGTAACACAGACTCAAAGGATACATGAAAAAAAAGTGAGTGGGAGGACAATGGGATGAAGACAAATATTCAGCCATCTTTGCATATGTAATATCTAGATATTCCAGAACAAACAGAATATGTGGAACCCAACCCTATTCAGGATGTAAAAGTTGGCCCAATGTTAGGCCAATGTGGCTTGCTTACAGGCTGATTGTTGAAATTGGTCCAACATCAAGTTGATGAATAGAACAGCATTGTGACCACAACTTCTTTACATTAAACCACTATTTAGGACAACCAGGCCTTACTTTGTGGGAGACAAAACACAAAAATTATCCTAAAACTATATATAAATTTTATTTGATCCCCAATATAAATGACGAAATTCTCAAGTGTGCATATATTTTACGTTATTAATTTCACTGCATAATTTTCATAGTTTATATAACTCCAAGGACTGACAGTATAGTCAACAGGCAGCATGTCAATTTTTGATTTGCCTGGTCTGGGTTTGATCCCTCATGGAACAGAATCCAACCATTAATCACAGCACTGAGCATATAGGGCACTGCATCATCGAGTACAACATCCTTTCGGAGAGATGTTCAGGTGCAGTGCCTGTAGAAAGTCTACACCACCTTTCAAAATTTTCACCTTTTTTGTCCAACAGCCTGGAATTAGACTGCACGAAACCAGGATTTTTTCACCTTTATTTACACATCGTAACCCACAACTTCCAAGTGAAAAACAAATTCAACACATTTTAGAGAATTGCTTAAAAATACAAAACTAGAATATCTTGGTTGGATAAGTGTTCACACCCTTATAATAGCAATTGTAAATTAGATCAGGTGTAAGCCTAAGGCACATTTGCCACGGCGGCCGTGGGGCAATCTCCTACAAATCTACGGCCACATCAATGCAATATCACGGACGGCCGCAGTATTTCCACGGTCACACAATGTAGCAGTCACATATGTTTTTATTTTTCGGGTAGCCGCATGGCATATTTATAAATGTGGGAGACCGAAAACGTGGGGGTGCCGTACGGTCTTTGTTTGATGTCGCACGGTGACCTTGCAGTGGCGTTCCTGGCGCGGCCATAGATTTTCAAGGCAGACGCAAGGTGCCGCAAGGCGACCGCAGGGGGGCCCTAAGGCGAACGTGTGGCCAGACGGATGGTAACGAGGTGGTTTTTTTTTTTTTTTTTTTTTTTTACCAGTTTTTTTTGTTCGGCTTGTCGAATTGCTACGGCGAACGTAGAAATGAAAAAGTTATAACTCGCCGTTATAATTCCACGGCGACCTTACGACCTGTAAAATATAGCCAAACGGCGTAGGGCCACCCTGAGGCCACCGCAGAAACTCTGCGGCCGCCGCACGTTTCTGTCAATTCAGAGGGCGTACGGCCGCCGTATCCTCCCGTAGAGCAAATGTGACTTAGGCCTAACCAATCACCTTCAAAATCACACACCAAGTTAATTGGCCTCCACCTGTGTTAAATTGTGGGGGCGATTTTCTTGCGGTCGGGGTGGGGGGCGCTCGGGGCGTGGGGGGCACGTTTTCTTTAGGCGGTCTCTGGCGGGGGGGGGCGGCGGGCTGGTTTGCCACGATGAGGGCGCGCTCCGACGGGGACCAGTGGGCCTGGGAGGAGATGTGCAGGGAGCACACGGCGACATGGGGAACGTGCGGGGCACACGGGGACCAGGTGTCGGGAGGACGTGCCCGGGGGGCACCCGGGGCGGCACTGGGGGACAGTGGAGAGCAGATGTGCGGCGACACATCGGGGGGACCAGCCTGATGGCCTGGAGAGAGGTCGCGGACAACGGGGACCACGTGGAGGCACGTTGCGGTGCACACGGCCGGGACAAGTGGGGAGTTCTGCGGAGCAGACGGACCCAGGGGACGCGAGGAGTCCGCACACCAGAAAAGATGTGTTTAAAACTGCGGGCTGTCCTTGTTTTTTTTGTCTGTGTGTTCCATTTTTGTTTCCCGCCGCGGAACGCCCTGGCGCCCGACGCCGCCGACCCGTGCGGCCCACGCCGCCCCAGGCGCGCACCACGCATGAGGGACGAAAAACGCAGGAGGAGAGCCTCACGGGGGAGGACCGTGGGAGAACACTAAAAAAATTCAAGAGGACTGTGCCGGCGCAACACGAACAAGAGGACATGGATGAGTGCGGGTCACACGAGGACAGTGGGGAGACGTGCGGGCACCGGCGCCGGTGGACAGTGCGGAGACGTGCCGGCACGCGGAGTGGAAATTGCCACGACGTGCCGGGCAGACGCGGGGACAGGGAGCCCCGGAAGACGTCGCGGCACCAACGGGTGACAGTGGGGGAGCCCGCAGACGTGCGAAAAGAAGAAAAAGAAAACAAAGACGGGAGGACAGTGGAGACGGTGGCCGGCAAACTGGGGACAGTGGGGTGAGCGTGCAGGGCCACAAGGGACAAGTGGGGAAGCGTGCGTGCGGGGGGGCAACCGGGGGCGGACAGTGGGGAATGGGAGACGGGGGCGGGGGGTTTGTTCCTGTTCGGTTGTCCTTCTGCTGTGGGCGAGTAGTAGGCATTTCACAAGGAGCAAAGTGAATCGAAACCGATAAAGCCGTGAGAATGAAGGAGCTTTCAAAAGACCTCCGGAATTAAGCAGGTTTGGGAAAGGCACCAGATCACCGGGGATGGTATGAGATATTTCAAAGGCCTTGAATATCCTGTGGAAGCACAGTCAAACAGATTATTAAGAAGTTGGGAAGTTGCATGGGACCACCAAGGACGACTGCCAATAGAGTGGACAGGCCGTCGCCTCCGAAAATCTGGCCATGACCAAGCAAGGGGAGCCTGATCAGAGGAGGCCAACCAACGAAGGAGGCCAATGGCAACTTTGAAAGGAGGCTCCAGTGCGCCAAAGTTGTTTGGCAAGGAAGGACGTGCTGCTCGACTTGCATAGTGACAGATCGGCATGTGACACCGGAACATATGGCCAAGCACTCCACAAGAATAATTCTGGCTGTACGGGTAGGGTGGCAAGAAGGATGCCATTACTCAAGAAAGCTGCACCTTTGGAAAGCTTTAAGTGAAGGTATGCAAGAAAAGAAACTGAACTGAAGATTCTGAAAGGCCATTGCAGGTTCGTACAGTCCTGACTGAATGAAATTCCAGAGGTTTTCCAGGAACAGAATTGTCATCTGTACGAAGGACAGTTATATGCTTGCTGTTAGTACACTTGTGAGGTTCAGACAACCTTCCGTCCCAGCTGATTGAGGAGGAACGCACAAAATTCCTATAATCGAGTCTTTTTATGAAGGTTGTTTTCATGATTGAACTGCAATACAGTGTAAAGTAGAAGGAGAGTTTCACCCAATACTGTTTTACTGATGAAACATTGAAAACCAGTATATATTAAATTGAAAATGATACTTATAATCTTGTTGCTACAAAACAAAACACTTTTTCTTTACTATTTTTGTATGACCTTGGTCGGAGGCTCGTATGGGAGCTTAACCACACAACGCACAGCAAGGGGGCATGAGACAAGAGGGGCAGGAGTGGGAAGGACAAAACAGTGGGGAACAGACAACATTAGGAGATCTGTGGAAGGGAGAGGGATGGGACGGCGAACATGGGGAAGAGAGGATGGACATTACAGGGACTTTCAGGAAGGAAAGCAGGGGAATTCAAGGAAGTGGGCTTGGGTGGATTATC
>CM068960.1:62718656-62730689 GCA_035128595.1 Eptatretus atami | reverse complement strand
AAAAGAGAGAGATTCTCTCATGTCACGATAGTCTTGTGAAACAGCGAGAGCACAGAACAGATCAGGACGCAACAAACAAAATGAACAGCAGAAAGAGTAGGGGAGATCCAACAGCCGGGCCGAGGGAGGAAATAGACAAGACGGCCAAACAAGGCATGCATGGTAAGGATGGGGGTAGAGGAGAATGCAAGAGGTGGAGAAGATAGATAACAACACCTAGGATAAAAGGATGAAAATGGGGCATGTGGGGGGTGGGAACAGAGGTGGAAGCACAACCTGACTAGCACTAGCAGGCCAGACTTTACCAGGGACACAAACTAGACCATGCAACACAACATGATACGGTTTGGTACAGAAAATTTGACCAAAAATACGACCAGCAACAGGAATTAAAATAAACAGTAACACAATGCATCATCAGGTCTACCGAACTTAGCTTTGATGAACTGGAAGGAGCAACTGCTGATCAGATGTCCACACGCAGCAATCCCCAAACGCAAGGCAATTGAAGTACAGGGTGATTTTTGTTTTATTCGAGAACCCTAAATAATTCCCATACACAAAAACGAGATCAGTTGGACCTAATATTTTGCGTAAATGTAGCCCAATGTTAACAGAAGACGTGACATGATCCACACAAGTGATTACCTTAAATGAAGTTCTGAAGTGTCCACCACCATGTTGTAGTACAAATCAATTCTTCGCAGCATGTTCTCCGACACAGAGTGTAGCATTTCTTGGGGAATATTGCTGATTGTGTCACTGATTATTGCTTTCACTTCACCAAGAGTTATACTTACAACCAATAATTTCATAATTTATGCATTCCACCTACTGTATGCTTGCAACAAATGGCAAACTGAACCTAGGTGCCTTCTCCATTGAATTACATTTATTTTTTTTGTGGTGTGCGAGCTTTGTGGATGGGATATAATCTTTCGTGGAGGAAATTTTCCATTTTCTCATGGAAAATAGAAACTTCTCAGCTGGCTAAGAGTAATAATGCTGATCATTTCATACACAAACAAGTAAGAAATAGGCGTATGAGAACAGGCTAATAAACTGTTGTGGGAATGTCTTCGAGGAGATAACTTTGCTTAATATAGCGATGGTTATTCCCATGTTGCATGAATTAGCATAAGGATGAGTATTTAATTTGTGATTATTTGATAAGCATCGTTATATACGAGTAAGAAGCTGCCGTATTGGCCTCCCACATGTGCGTATCTAAAACTGCTTTCTACTGAAACCCCTTTGTTATCTGTCTTTTATTGGGTGGTCGCGAGACTACCCTTACTCTCTTTAAGTTTTTCCGTCTGTCTGTTTGTTTGTACGTAATGGACAGCTCTGGAGGCCAGAGGAGTCCCGATTTTGATGAAACTTGACTTGTAGGTTCATACCAGGATCTAGTTGTATGCTTTTGAGCACCGTTGCTGTGGACGCCACCGTTGCCTAGCAACAGGACTTTGAAAATTTTGGAAAAATCCGATTTTTTTTTTATCGGCTTCGCGCTTTTATGCGCCACTATATAACAACCTCTTTGTCAAAAAATTTCAGCCCAATCCGTCAAAAACTGTATGACTAGTATGCAATTACATTACTATATGCTTTCACCCCAACGTTCACGTTGGGATTCCCTAACGTAGGGTTAGGGAATCGAACACAAATGATGAATGGACAGTTGCTCGTCATGTTCCTATATGGAACAACGAACGGCAAAAATGCCATCTGATGTGTTCTCTTATCTACATATTTCAAATTCGCCTTAGTCTAAGCGACCACCCATGTCGCCTGCCGGCTGTTGTCCTTTTCATGTTTTCGACAGGCCGTCATGCATAGGTTGAGGTGGGAAAACGCTGCTACACCACCAGTCAGTGGCAGGAGATGAAAGGTCAGGGAAGGGTTGCCCCACCCACGGCTGAGTGATGGACCAATAGCAGTCGAGTAGGGAGGGACACGGCTGTAAAGTGGGGGCCGAAGCTTTAATGGGTGAGACGCAAACAGCAGGGAGTCAGATGCACGCAGAGCTTGTTGTGAAGCCTGCATGTGGGCTCCTGGGGTTTCTCCACTGAACAAGAATTTTCCGCTGCAGCCTCCAACCATTCCCCAGCAGCAGGCCATGCCACTTCCCCATTGAGCCGGTTCCTTATGACAGCTCCTGGAAGGCAAATCTCCACCTGGACCAATCTCCATCCTACCAGACGCAGTCTGCGGTATTTCAGTCTTGTCCAATCTCACTTGTCCATCTACTGAGATGTGAAGGGGGAGCCATTAAGGATTAGGTAATGAGGGAATCTACCATTTGTTTGTTTAGCTCGGGGCACGTATTAGTCGTCGGCGTTTAATGATTGTATTGCTTGTCTTATCTGTATTCCACCCGTTGTTCAAATACACTTTGTAAAATCACTTGATCTCTGGATGATTTGAGTGTCGCTGATTTTAGTTACACAAATCTGTTTAAAAAAAGTTTGGGTTTAGGCGATTAGCGCTCAGTTCGAGACCATGCCTGCGTCTGTACAGCCATCTGCTTGGGTTTCGCTTTGGTATACGGACGTGCGGCACTGATTAGCATATTGCCTGATTGCTCAGATGTTCCACTGGAGTATGGTGTCGTGGCATACAGGCCCATAATCCAACTCGAAGCACCATTATCAGTTGGCCGGCATGACTGCTTTGGTGCGGTCATCGAGATTCGGACCAGGCAACTGAACGAACCTGACTGCTACAACTATACAATCCTGGACATCACCATCAGCTCCTAAACTTAGGGCCAATAAAGCATGTAGTAGTGAAATTTCCCAAAATGAGAGTCGAGGAGTTGTTGAGATAAGGAGAGTACAAAGGTCATTTGCAGAGTTGGGGGTGTAGGAGGTGAATGTTAAAACATTGAAGTAAGATGAGAAACAATGTAGATCAAGTCGTAGTAGGATTGGCTTGCAACATTCAGAGAAACTGCTAAATTTCAAAGCAAATCACACTACTGAGTGTGGCAAGATAAAGTGACAGGCAAACCTGAGCAGTGTCTTTTAGGGCCTGATGGCCCAGACGCTCACACAGAATGGAGACAAGCTGCAGAAGTAGAACCTGCTTTTCTCGAGAATCATCTACTGCCCAAGTGCTGTTGTGGAATCCTTCTTCTCAGAGGAGGTGGCGTCATCTTCTGATACCTCTGCGACCACCCAGTCCGTAAGATCCTGGCAATCGGCAGGAACCGAGTGATAGAAAGTGCAACAAGTAGGTATATTTATCATTATTTTACACAATTGCTGCACTGCCTTCTGTGCACAATATAACTGATGCCATTTCAAATGCATAATAGTCAGACTTCAAAGACCAGTCAGTAGCTTAGCTAACTAAAAGCAATTTACAAATGCAGGTAAGCTACAAGGAAATACAAGCAAATATACATGCAGGTAATGGAACTTAATCAATGCCAAGGTTCTACTCATCATCCTTATCATGGAATCTGTATGTATATATTGCTTTGCAGCACAGATGGGTTGATACCTCGATCTTGATCTAAATTTATTTGCATTTATTATTTGAGGTTATGAAGAATCAATTTCCTATTTTTTCGTTAATGCGATATTTCATTAATACTCACATATGATTTAACCTCATCTTGGTTAACCATTGCTTTTCACATGTTAAAAGATGTCTTGAGAACCATGAACCCCTAATGTATCCTCTCCAAAGTTGTATATTTTTAAAATATTGATCTAATGCTCATTATAGAGAGCTGTACATAAATCACATGCAAGACAGACATTCGTAGACACGTGTACTTTAATGTGAATTACAAGGACATCTTGTAGACAATGGACAAACACGTAGTATGGTAGATGAGATTTGAACTGACGTTATTTACTCCTGAGCTAGGGGTTTGGATCAATCTTTTCATAAACTAAACTTCAATGACTGAAACAAAAGAATGAAAATTACGTACATCCTTGTGTCTTGAGCCAACATTGGTTGGACTTTGACTCTGATTTTTGACAATTGGTTGGACTTTAGGCATGGGGTTCCAGGAGGGGCATAATACTTACGAGTGAAAAGGATTTTACCATTTCAAAGTTTCAGAACAAAAACATGACATTTTCCAATGCATCAGGAAACTTACCTACAAATGGGAAAACTTGTACAATGGCTGAAAACTACTACACTGAAATGATGAACATCGAGCTGAGTTTTGTTGGAGCAGGATCGTTCCGTATTTTACCTCCTTCTCACAATGCTTGGGGAATGTTATTATAAATGTGGGTTAGCAAGTTTGATTACTAGACTTTTGCAAATGATTGCAAACAGCAAGTTGTTTTTTTGCTATTGAAAATTATAACTTTTCATACAAAGGTCAAGGCTCATGGAAGAGCTGAAAAACAAAGGCAACTGGAAGCCACACTGATAACAAGACAGAGGGCAATGGCAGAGACGATACAAACGACATGAATCAGGAAACAGAGCTACAGGTAGAGGAGGAGGCAGAGTCAATGAGAATAGAAGAGATTGTCGACAGGGTACGAATACATTTTGCACTGATGGATTGCAGAAATATAACTCAAGTCCCAGACTCTTTGAGGTTCATCACGGGAGGTGGGTCAAAGGGACAGTATATGAACATGTAGGTGAAGGTGGGGTGTGAGAGGTTAAAAGCAATCTTTCGGGAACAAATCAAGTGTATGTTTATAGCAAATGCATGAAGCAATGCTTTATTTTAGGGAAGCTTTTCAATAATGAAACAAATAGGAGGAAAGTAAAGGCTGAAACAAACACATCTATTTCAGATTTTAAATTCCCACTGAACAAAAAGCAATTTAAGATTATCATTTATCATAGAAAAAAATTGTTTCAACCTCTTTGGTCCTGGTTACATGTTCAGCATCATGAACGTCTACACCGAGTATGGGGGGGGCGATTTCAAAATTACAATTGTCCAGTATTTTGAAGAAAAAACTGAGGAGGTTAAAGGCAAGAGTTTGAATTTCTACAGTATAAAGAAAAAAATAGTTGAATTACCTAAGTTACAATGCACATTTTGCTGTTCCTGAGCGTCAACTTTCAAGACTCCCAAAAATAAGTTTGAAGAAAGAAGCATTCGTCGTTCCTTAAAGCTTTCCTACCATGCATCTTGCTTGAAAAAACTAAGGAAGTGATAGTCATGCTTCTGTATCCTTTTCTTGGGAGAAATGGAGTGAATAATGCACATTCTCACCGGCTGCAACTGGTTTGCATTTCAAACATTCTGAGCAATGAGCCATATACACAACTCGCTGCACAGCGGCAAATGTACAATGTGCACATTTCCCGAGAGCACCGTCTGGTTCAGGGGCATGGGCTGCTCGTTTCCAAATAAATCCTCTTCGAGGTTTGGTCGGCATCAATAACAACCAAAAGTAAATGTTTAAGTAAGTAAATACAAATAATCACAATGCATATCCATTCCTCAATGCATGTGCAGCATGCTGTTTGACTTGCATCATTGCTGGAAGCACAGCTGTGCCACCGATGCAGTCGAGCAGGAATTAGGAATCTGGCCTGGGTGTTTGCGATAAGTCGCCTACTTTCATTAGAAAACACCGTGGGATTTGTAAGATCCACAGCTAATGCTAGAATGCTAGCAGAAGTTCTGACAGGATGGTGCACAGGTAGCATTCTTACCTTTGAGCCGGCTAATCTGGGTTCAATTCTCAGCGCGACTATAAACTGTAGGATTGGTGCTTTACAAGCACTCGGTGTGGTCTCACAAAGTGTGCCCTCCTTCAGAGAGACGCTAAGCTGGGGACATATCTGAAGTTGCTTTTGCCGGTGGATGTTGAAATCCATGGGTCCATGGCAAAGAGTAGGCGAGGTATCGTCACAACTCTGGACCTCACCAAATTCCCGCTAAAATCAGCTCAGTCTAGACCAGGCCAGTCAATTTGTGAAAGACTTGGGCCAATCTCCCTCCTGTGGCTGAGCACACAAAAGCGGAGATTAACGCACATAATAGTAAATATAGCTAATGCTAGCATAGCAAACACATCAGCTGAAGGTATCTCTGAAGGTCGGAGGGTACAGTGGGTGCCTATTTGTGAGGACACTGAACTAGGATCCTAGAGGTCATGGTTCAAATGCAGCTACAGAAGGCTGCAGTTTTTAGGACTTGGATAATAATCTTCAGGCATTGAAGCTAGTCACGGACAATTGCCACGGCATAACTGGATTGTCAATAAAACCCAGCTGGTCATGAACAACTTTAGCATGGGATAATTTGCCTGAACAACTTGGTAGGCGTACTGGTGAAGTTAGACCACTCATTTTGCTTGACTCCTATTCTCTTCCTTTGTTATAGGAGTTTGTTCTGAATGACCATGGTCTTAGCCTTCTCCTGTACTTTCCACTTTAAAAGTAGAATAAAACTAGAATGGCACTCTTCAACATCACGACGTCTACAGATATGCCTCTGCCTACATTATTACATCATACTACTTGTACCAAGTTTGATTGAAATCCCTGAACCCAGATTCAAAATATTAATAATCTGGATGCCAGACATGCGTCCAATCAGGTCGAAATTTAAAATATATATTCCCTGTGACTACTAGATCATAACTGTGACGTTTCATGCTGATTGAGGAAGCAGTTCAAGAGAAATTGTGTTCTTTTTTAAATGATTTTTCGTTCAAACCAACATGGCTGCCATACCATGTGACGTATTAATTACTTGTGAACACTCTGGTATCCCCACAGCTTGGAATATGTGGGTGATGTTTCCCCTCAATCTGTCAAGCTGTTCTGGAGAAGGTTATTTCTAAAGGTTTGAGGGCAAATCCCATATGGTTGCCAACCATGTGAGCGATGATGTCAAAGTTGGAGAACTTTTTGTTCCTCATGCATAGGCGATCATACCTGTGAAGTTTCACTCTCGGTCTGTTCAGCCGTTTCGGAGAAGAAGATTTTTATGTTAAAAACAAAATGGCTGCCGAACCACATGACCGATGACGAGTTTAAATCCCCCCCCCCAATACACTTAGCCCTAGATGGCCCTCAAAATTTTCAATACTGATCTGATAAAGTGGTGAATGTATGCAAATATGACGTCATATATGAAGCCACCGATGACATTCTCAAGAAAAAAAAGAATCACACTCCGTCTCATGGAGAGAACTTGACATGCAAGGTTCAATTTTTTTCCATGTAGCAGTTTCAGAGATACAGAGGTCAAAGTTTTTCCTTTTTTTCCAACATGGCTGCCACACAACATGACCGATGATGTCAAAATTCAAAGACACATTCTATACGAGTGTCACACCAATTGTGAAGATTTCATGTCAAGCGGGTAAGCGGTTGCAGAGAAAACGGAGAAAATTAGCATGGACGTACGTACGTACGTAACAGATGGACGGACGACCCGAAAACATAATGCACCGGCGACTTCATCAGCAGAGGCATAAAATGTAAAAACTGATGCAATGCTCTGCTTACAGCACCAGTCTGGCATTTTGAAATGGGTTAAGAATAGAACAACTACACAGCTCAAAGGTGAGCAAACTACCTGTGCCATCCTGGTGAACACAATGCTTGCAAGATTATAGCTATGTGGAGCAAATGGAATACAAAGGAGACATGTTAGAGTGGTTAGACAATTAATTTAATGAATAAACATATGCCGTCACAAAGGGGTCAAATTGCAAATATAAATTGATGATAAATTTTTGAAGACAGCCTAGGACCCTGGCACATAATCTGTAAAGATGCCCTCCCTTTTGGTATTGACCAAATTTTTTCCCCCAAATTTCAAACAAAGCCATTTTATTGATTGGCAGATGTGCATGCCCCTCCCTCCTGTACAGAGCTACAATCCTACCTGCAGATGTGAGTAGCATTATAGCTCTGTAGTTATTGGCAATGTGCACAATTAAATTATATATTAGTACTTTTTCATATAATTCCAAAACACGCGAAGGTATTTCCAGATATTGCGAGCTTAGAGTTGCTATAACGTACTTCAGCATGGCAGTTAGCTGATAAATGATGAACAACAGTAAAGGCAAACAAAGGTAAAGTTTAACTGCCTCCGCAAGATGAAGGGCCACCGGCCTGTGCTCCCGGGCACCATTGTTAATCCGGGCCTGTATACAAGGAAATAAAACGCTGAAAGAGTGGATCCTTCAGATGAGATGCTGCTGCATTCGTATCGAAACAATTAGGCTTGATGCCAGAAATTTAAAACCTTGGAGCTTAGCTTGCAGCAGTGTGCAGCAGCACTGTTTGTATGCAAATACAGTACAAATAGTTTTTAGCAAATACTGTTTATGTGCAATCATGAAATTTTATGCATGTAGCCATCAAAATAACCTATTGTAATTTCGAATGCTGGTAGCTTATAAAATATTTTAACACCTTAGAATCAGAACTTCATGAACAAAACTTCTGTTGAGACAATCTATGATGAAGATGAAGAGAATAATTTCAGTCAGAAGTACAATAATGCATCAATAGGTCATGTTGCAAAATTTAGGCTTTTGTTGCAATAATTATCTAGCAAGTTTGAATGAGCTTTTGTGAGAAAAGGGAAAGAAACTAGAAGGGCACTCAGTGGAGTGCACACCTCCGCTACAATATGCCTGATCCACGAGAACATATCGGGCCAATACCTTTTTGAAATATTGCTCTACAGTACTATATCGTTTTTGGCCCGATCTCTAAATAGTGAAGAATCACCTTTGAAAATTAAATAATTCTCGAATCTAGATCCGGATTCGGATCTTCACAAAAATTGAATCAGTTCTTCCTTGTCACACACCAACGTGCCCACCAAGTTTCGTCCGAATCCGTCCACAACTTTTTGAGATATCGTGCTATATATAGTTTTTGGCCCGATCTCTCAATGGTGAAGAATCACTTTAAAAAATTCCAGTAGCCGGATCCAGATCCGGATCTTCACCAAAATCTAATCAGTTCGTCCTTGTCACACACGCAACATGTCCACAAAATTTCATCCGGATCCGTCCACAACTTCTTGAGATATCCTGCTCACAAACAAACAAACAGACGACAAACAGACAGCCAGACAAAAAGAAAGGGGTGAAAACATAACCTCCTTCACCTTCGGTGTGGAGGTAATTAGTTAGACAGAGGATTAAAGAAGTTTTGCCCACACAAACTATTGTGTGCATTTGTTTAGTAATACATGGTCAACTGCCTTTCTCATCATTCCGACACACTGCAACCATATTTTGTGCATTCTCACTAACCCATCAATCAAAATACTTCCACACTGAGGTATGAAGACTGCTGCAGCTTCCACAGCACATTACTGAATGCTTTATAACTGCACATGATTATTATGGCAGACGGTCAAAAAATATATATATATATATGAGGCACAGAACAACTTGTGGAAGAGAGCCAAATGCCCACCAGGCTGTGTCCAGCAAGTGTGTTGCGTTCTGCAAGACACGTGATAAAGGACCAACTAGGGAACAGCCTAATGCTTTTGAACTGCAACTTTTCCAAAAGAATGGTCATGCGGTGGGTGAAGAAAGTTTGAAGAAGGGAGGGCAATCCAAATGGTAATGGGTACCAGATGATCACGATGTGAAAACAGCTGGCTCTGCTTTTACTCGATCCACATCCAGAGAATTTAGTCGGAAGGCATGCCTGACAATGGAGTACCCGTCTTGATTAAGGCTCGTGTCATCTTTGTGATGCCATATAACTACCTTAATGATCAACTTGTAAATTATGGTCATCATCAACAGTTTGCTCTCATTGATGTGGTTTTAGTTGAAATGAAATGTTTATAACACTAATGGTATAAATATGCTATGCAAATGGACCCCAGGATATCTCTCCAAGAAAAAATTCGAAAAAGCTGCACCATAATTATTTATCTCCTTGATATCACCAATAATTTAGTTGGAAGGCATGCTGCAAATTGAAATCACCAATTCACGCTGGATTTTTTGGGTCGTAATCCAAGCAAACAAAAAAACAAAAATATACCATCAGAGATGGAGAATCCCCCGCCATTGAAAAATAATTAAAATCGGATAAGCGGTTTCCATTTATTACAAAAACATTTTTTTCAAGATGGCCGCCCCAGTCGGCCATCTTGATCCGGCCATGCCCAAAATGAATAGGGTTCTTCCTTTTCAGGTGGTACATGTTGACCCAAATTCAAATCGATATGCGAAGTTTATGAGTTATCGCACTCACAGCTATAAATGTTGACGCCATAAATGTTGACGCCCAGCCAGCCAGCCGGACGACCGCACCAGTCGGCCATCTTGGATCCGGCCACGCCCAAATCAATAGGGTTTTCCTTTTCAGGTGGTACTTGTGTGACCCAAATTCAAATCGATATGGCGAACAGTTTTATGAGTTATCGCACTCACAGCTATAAATGTTGACGCCGCCCAGTCGGCCATCTTGGATCGGCCACGCCCAAAATCAATAGGGTTCTTCCTTTTCAGGTGGTACATGTTTGACCCAAATTTCAAATCGATATGCGAACAGTTTACGAGTTATCGCACTCACAGCTATAAATGTTGACGCCCAGCAGCCAGCCAGCCGGACGGACGACCCGGATGAAATATATCCCCCTTCCGCCACGCGGCGGGGGATAACAAAATACTAAATGGAACACCTTTGTTATGTCATAAAAGTATGAAAGAACGGTACCAATGAACAAAATTCATATATATTGTTAGAATCTGCACCCGCCGGTGTGCGGACAGCCGCTTTAGCCAATGGCGGCCGTCTCGCCCACGAACGGACAATTCAGTCGCGAATTTTCGGAACAACGCCGAAAACCAGTCACGGGTGTGCTCCAAGCGCACACCACGGCCTAGTCAATATTCTACCGTCGCGACAGGGTCAATCGCCGAATTGTGGATATACCTAATTATTCGTGCGGCAGCCTACCGAGAGACCGTACTCAGCGAGGTCTGCTTGGACACGAACCGCTTAAGCGGTTCGTTCCGTTCTGGGATAACCGAGCGGGGTATTATCGCGAGACCTCGCTGGACCTGATTTCTTTTATCGGCTATTAAAAAGCCCGCTACCATCCGAAGGCAAGATAGCAGTTCAATGGGAAAGAGGACACAACGAACGGGTTAACATTTAAACACGCACATTTATTCACACACGTATGCAGTCAGGTATGCAAAACACAAACATGCAAGTATACAGAAAAGCAATGGAATTGGCGGAAGGGACAAGACGCGAGCAAGGCAAAGCACTACAACCGTCTATTATTTATTATTCACAAGCACTTATATGGTTCTACTTAACAGGACACGGCGCCACATCATTCACACAAAGAAAAGCAAAGAAAGACCCCTCAAGACAAGGGGTCAACTGGACCGGAGGCCTTTATGTCCAAGGAGCTTGGTTGACCAAAGGAACTCCAAGAGGCCGCCACGGGTTACCTTCACCCTCGTGGCGACTTCCTTGGCCAGTGCCGGATTAAGCCTCGGCTGGCCCTAAGGCACATTTTGAAATTTTAGAGAATGCCCTGAAAATTTTAAATTAGATCTCGGGCTCATGGAAATGGACCCCAGACAAAAGATGAACTGATTCAAGAACAAAATATTTAATACAAAAAAGACAATATTTAATGTGAAAAGAATTTTGGCCCAATTTTTTGGCTGGCCCTAAGCACATGCCTTGTCTGCCTAATGGTTAATCCACACTGCCTTGGGCGACCCTCGATGGTCCTTCTCCAGCGACCCACCGACTGCGGGGACTCTGGACTCCAGGCTCCAGGCTCCAGCGCGGCTACCCACAACTCCGCACTCCGACAGCAGCCCAGATCTCCACTGACTGACTCCGAACCCAACTCGACAACCACCCGCTTCTCTTCGCTTCTCGACTCTGTTCTCTCCACGCTGCATCCAGCACGCCCTTTTATTTCCAATGCTCCCGCCCCTCGCCTCGCGGCGGAAGAAGAATTCGCTGCCCTGGCCCCAAGGGGGCAGGGCGCCGGGCCCAATTTTTCGCCCAAAAACAGGCCCCCACTCTACATCACCTTTGACCCCGGTTCGATCTGCC
>CM068960.1:62703553-62718646 GCA_035128595.1 Eptatretus atami | reverse complement strand
CCCGTCCCGAAGCGCGGGAAAGCAGGAGGGAAAATCCCATGCGTGTTATTGGAGCTTCTTATTGTTCTTCATGGTGTAGATGTTATTCGCTGCGGCGAGATTTGTGGTGTGGTGGTTTGTAGGGGTGGCGTGGCCGGTGGTTGGCGTGGTGGTTAGGTGATTGGCGGGGTGGAGAAGGTGGTGAGGCGATGTTGGTGGTTGTGGGTAAAGTGGATGAGGATGGCGTGGTTTGTTGAGATGCGGGTGTGGTTGTGGTGGGGAAAGGGCGGTTGGTCTGAAGCGGTTGTTGAGAGCGATCTTGGTGTGGTGGTGGTTGGTGTGTGGTTGGTGGTTGGTCCAAAATAACGATAGCAAAAGAATAATGGCTAACTCAAAGATCACAGCCCTGTCCACACGGATAATTCCATTAAACAATGGTGGGGAAATTCTACTGAAACACGGACTTATCGGCATAACTGAACTAAGGACCTATATGGTGTTCTGCGAATTTCCACAGCCATAACCATATTGTTACATGGAAGGGAGGGGATATCCATAGCTTGACTGGTACATGTGGTATGATTTGTGTGTTTCACGTAGGTTTCATCCACCCAGAAGGAAGAAGAGAACTCCAGGCCGACCAGAGAAGAGAACCAAGAGAGGCTCGTGTGGAAGGAGGATGAGCAAGAAGTCCACAGAGGAGCTTGTAAGGCAGATTATTGTGGTTTGCTCTGCAGAAGTTTTTGGATAGACCCAAGCTGGTATCACCTTGCCTTTGGAGAAGGAAAGGAGCCACCATGCCTTCTGAGAGGGGAAGAAAGATCTCAGCACTTGGAGGAGGAAGTACTGTCCAAGAGGCCTCATTGTGGAAAAGGCACAAAGACGACCACGTGGCCTGGATGAAGGCCTATTCATCACTGGCCCTGCTCTCATGGCTGTGTTACTTCGTCTTTGGAAACCATCGTCAATGGCTCTCGTCTCGCTCCTGGATTATAAAGCAGATTGCATCGAGTTCTGCGTCCACCCTGTACATCCATGGACAAACAGAAGTCCCGCCTGCATCATAGCTCACCTGGACTTTAGTCAGGTGAGCTTATGCGATCGAGCAGTGCCCATAGGTGAGTCAGTGAGGCAATCAGTCAGTCAGTCAGTCAACACCAGTCATTATTGCTTGAACCAAACACATGATTTTGATGAAACTTGGCCAGAAGCTTCATATCTGATGCTTAACGAAAGTGTATTGACCGCATCAAAATCTGCACTCATTAAGGAGCTTTACGGGGGCTTTTTTGCCCCCCCCCCCAAAAAAATAGGTATTTGCTCTTCTCCAAAACTACACACACGATTTCGATAAAACTTGACCTCGACCTTCGTCACCAGTAATGTACCAAAGTGCATCGACCATATCAAAATCTGCACTCACTAAAGGGTCTACAGGGGTGCGGGGGGTTGAACCCCCCAAAAGAGGTATTTACTCTCTACTCCGAAACTACACACACGATTTTGATTAAACTTGACCACAACATTCTTCACCCATGATTTACCAAAGTATATCGACTGCATCAAAATCTGCGCTCATTAAAGCGGTCTACGGGACAGGAGGGAAAAGAGAGAGATTCTCTCATGTCACGATAGTCTTGTGAAACAGCAGAGCACAGAACAGATCAGGACGCAACAAACAAAATGAACAGCAGAAAGAGTAGGGGAGATGCCAACAGCCGGGCCGGGGAGGAAATAGACAAGACGGCCAAACAAGGCATGCATGGTAAGGATGGGGGTAGAGGAGAATGCAAGAGGTGGAGAAAGATAGATAACAACACCTAGGATAAAAGGATGAAAATGGGGCATGTGGGGGGTGGGAACAGAGGTGAAGCACAACCTGACTAGCACTAGCAGGCCAGACTTTACCAGGGACACAACTAGACCATGCAACACAACATGATACGGTTTGGTACAGAAAATTTGACCAAAAAATACGACCAGCAACAGGAATTAAAATAAACAGTAAACACAATGCATCATCAGGTCCTACCGAACTTGCTTTGATGAACTGGAAGAGCAACTGCTGATCAGATGTCCAACGCAGCAATCCCCCAAACGCAAGGCAATTGAAGTACAGGGTGATTTTTGTTTTATTCGAGAACCCTAATAATCCCATACACAAAAACGAGATCAGTATGGACCTAATATTTTGCGTAAATGTAGCCCAATGTTAAAGAAGACGTGACGATATCCACACAAGTGATTACCTTAAATGAAGTTCTGAAGTGTCCACCACCATGTTGTAGTACAAATCAATTCTTCGCAGATGTTCTCGACACAGAGTGTATGCATTTCTGGGGAATATTGCTGATTGTGTCACTGATTATTGCTTTCACTTCACCAAGAGTTATACTTACAACCAATAATTTCATAATTTATGCATTCCCACCTACTGTATGCTTGCAACAAATGGCAAACTGAACCTAGTGCCTTCTCATTGAAATTACATTTATTTTTTTTGTGGTGTGCGAGCTTTGTGGATGGGAATTAATCTTTCGTGGAGAAAATTTTCCATTTCATTGGAAAATAGAACTTCTCAGCTGGCTAAGAGTATATGCTGATCATTTCATACACAAACAAGTAAAAATAGGCGTATGAGAACAGGCTAATAAACTGTTGTGGGAATGTCTTCGAGGAGATAACTTTGCTTAATATAGCGTGTTATTTCCCATGTTGCATGAATTAGCATAAGGATGAGTATTTAATTTGTGATTATTGATAAGCATCGTTATATACGAGTAAGAAGCTGCCGTATTGGCCTCCCACATGTGCGTATCTAAACTGCTTTCTACTGAAACCCCTTTGTTATCTGTCTTTTATGGTGGTCGCGAGACTACCTTACTCTCTTTAGTTTTTCCGTCTGTTGTTTGTTTGTACGTAATGGACAGCTTCTGGAGGCCAGAGAGTCCCGATTTTGATGAACTTGACTTGTAGGTTCATACCAGGATCTAGTTGTATGCTTTTGAGCACCGTTGCTGTGGACGCCAGCCGTTGCTAGCAACAGACTTTGAAAATTTTGGAAAAATCCGATTTTTTTTTATCGGCTTCGCGCTTTTATGCGGCCACTAATATAACAACCTCTTTGTCAAAAATTTCAGCCCAATCCGTCAAAACTGTATGACTAGTATGCAATTACATTACTATATGCTTTCACCCCAACGTTCACGTTGGGATTCCCTAACGTAGGGTTAGGGAATCGAACACAAATGATGAATGGACAGTTGCTCGTCATGTTCCTATATGGAACAACGAACGGCAAAAATGCATCTGATGTGTTCTCTTATCTACATATTTCAAATTCGCCTTAGTCTAAGCGACCACCATGTCGCCTGCCGGCTGTTGTCCTTTTCATGTTTTCGACAGGCCGTCATGCATAGGTTGAGGTGGGAAAACGCTGCTACACCACCAGTCAGTGGCAGGGATGAAGAGTCAGGGAAGGGTTGCCCCACCACGGCTGAGTGATGGACCAATAGCAGTCGAGTAGGGAGGGACACGGCTGTAAGTGGGGCCGAAGCTTTAATGGGTGAGACGCAAACAGCAGGGAGTCAGATGCACGCCAGAGCTTGTTGTGAAGCCTGCATGTGGGCTCCTGGGGTTTCTCCACTGAACAAGAATTTTCCGCTGCAGCCTCCAACATTCCCCAGCAGCAGGCCATGCCACTTCCCCCATTGAGCCGGTTCCTTATGAACAGCTCCTGGAAGGCAAATCTCCACCTGGACCAATCTCCATCCTACCAGACGCAGTCTGCGGTATTTCAGTCTTGTCCAATCTCACTTGTCCATCTACTGAGATGTGAAGGGGGAGCATTAAGGATTAGGTAATGAGGGAATCTACCATTTGTTTGTTTAGCTCGGGGCACGTATTAGTCGTCGGCGTTTAATGATTGTATTGCTTGTCTTATCTGTATTCCACCCGTTGTTCAAATACACTTTGTAAAATCACTTGATCTCTGGATGATTTGAGTGTCGCTGATTTTAGTTACACAAATCTGTTTTAAAAAAAGTTTGGGTTTAGGCGATTAGCGCTCAGTCGAGACCATGCCTGCGTCTGTACAGCCATCTGCTTGGGTTTCGCTTTGGTATACGGACGTGCGGCACTGATTAGCATATTGCCTGATTGCTCAGATGTTCCACTGGAGTATGGTGTCGTGGCATACAGGCCATAACCAACTCGAAGCACCATTATCAGTTGCCGGCATGACTGCTTTGGTGCGGTCATCGAGATTCGGACAGGCAACTGAACGAACCTGACTGCTACAACTATACATCCTGGACATCACCATCAGCTCCTAACTTAGGGCCAATAAAGCATGTAGTAGTGAAATTTCCCAAAATGAGAGTCGAGGAGTTGTTTGAGATAAGGAGAGTACAAAGGTCATTTGCAGAGTTGGGGGTGTAGGAGGCTGAATGTTAAACATTGAAGTAAGATGAGAAACAATGTAGACAAGCGTAGTAGGATTGGCTTGCAACATTCAGAGAAACTGCTAAATTTTCAAAGCAAATCACACTACTGAGTGTGGCAAGATAAGTGACAGGCAAACCTGAGCAGTGTCTTTTAGGGCCTGATGGCCCAGACGCTCACACAGAATGGAGACAAGCTGCAGAAGTAGAACCTGCTTTCTCGAGAATCATCTACTGCCCAAGTGCTGTTGTGGAATCCTTCTTCTCAGAGGAGGTGGCGTCATCTTCTGATACCTCTGCGACCACCCAGTCCGTAAGATCCTGGCAATCGGCAGGAACCGAGTGATAGAAGTGCCAAGTAGGTATATTTATCATTATTTTACACAATTGCTGCACTGCCTTCTGTGCACATATAACTGATGCCATTTCAAATGCATAATAGTCAGACTTCAAAGACCAGTCAGTAGCTTAGCTAACTAAAAGCAATTTACAAATGCAGGTAAGCTACAAGGAAATACAAGCAAATATACATTGCAGTAATGGAACTTAATCAATGCCAAGGTTCTACTCATCATCCTTATCATGGAATTGTATGTATATATTGCTTTGCAGCACAGAGGGTTGATACCTCGTCTTGATCTAAATTTATTTGCATTTATTATTTGAGGTTATGAAGAATCAATTTCCTATTTTTTCGTTAATGCGATATTTCATTAATACTCACATATGATTTAACCTCATCTTGGTTAACCATTGCTTTTCACATTTAAAAGATGTCTTGAGAACATGAACCCCTAATGTATCCTCTCCAAAGTTGTATATTTTTAAAATATTGATCTAATGCTCATTATAGAGAGCTGTACATAAATCACATGCAAGACAGACATTCGTAGACACGTGTACTTTAATGTGAATTACAAGGACATCTTTAGACAATGGACAAACACGTAGTATGGTAGATGAGATTTGAACTGACGTTATTTATCCTGAGCTAGGGTTGGATCATCTTTTCATAACTAAACTTCAATGACTGAAACAAAAGAATGAAAATTACGTACATTTGTGTCTTGAGCCAACATTGGTTGGACTTTGACTCTGATTTTTGACAATTGGTTGGACTTTAGGCATGGGGTTCCAGGAGGGGCATATATACTTACGAGTGAAAAGGATTTTACCATTTCAAAGTTTCAGAACAAAAACATGACATTTTCCAATGCATCAGGAAACTTACCTACAAATGGGAAAACTTGTACAAGGCTGAAAACTACTACACTGAAATGATGACATCGAGCTGAGTTTTGTTGGAGCAGGATCGTTCCGTATTTTACCTCCTTCTCACAATGCTTGGGGAATGTTATTATAAATGTGGTGTTAGCAAGTTTGATTACTAGACTTTTGCAAATGATTGCAAACAGCAGTTGTTTTTTTGCTATTGAAATTATAACTTTTCATACAAGGTCAAGGCTCATGGAAGAGCTGAAAAACAAGGCAACTGGAAGCCACACTGATAACAAGACAGAGGGCAATGGCAGAGACGATACAAACGACATGAATCAGGAAACAGAGCTACAGGTAGAGGAGGAGGCAGAGTCAATGAGAATAGAAGAGATTGTCGACAGGTAGAATACATTTTGCACTGATGGATTGCAGAAATATAACTCAAGTCCAGACTCTTTGAGGTTCATCACGGGAGGTGGGTCAAAGGGACAGTATATGAACATGTAGGTGAAGGTGGGGTGTGAGAGGTTAAAAGCAATCTTTCGGGAACAAATCAAGTGTATGTTTAAGCAAATGCATGAAGCAATGCTTTATTTTAGGAAGTTTTCAATAATGAAACAAATAGGAGGAAAGTAAAGGCTGAAACAAACACATCTATTTCAGATTTTAAAATTCCACTGAACAAAAAGCAATTTAAGATTATCATTTATCATAGATAATAAAATTGTTTCAACCTCTTTGGTCCGGTTACATGTTCAGCATCATGAACGTCTACACCGAGTATGGGGGGGCGATTTCAAAATTACAATTGTCCAGTATTTTGAAGAAAAAACTGAGGAGTAAAGGCAAGAGTTTGAATTTCTACAGTATAAAGAAAAAAATAGTTGAATTACCTAAGTTACAATGCACATTTTGCTGTTCCTGAAGCGTCAACTTTCAAGACTCCCAAAAATAAGTTTGAAGAAAGAAGCATTCGTCGTTCCTTAAAGCTTTCCTACCATGCATCTTGCTTGAAAAAACTAAGGAAGTGATAGTCATGCTTCTGTATCCTTTTCTTGGGAGAAATGGAGTGAATAATGCACATTCTCACCGGCTGCAACTGGTTTGCATTTCAAACATTCTGAGCAATGAGCCATATACACAACTCGCTGCACAGCGGCAAATTGTACAATGTGCACATTCCCGAGAGCACCGTCTGTTCAGGGGCATGGGCTGCTCGTTTCCAAATAAATCCTCTTCGAGGTTTGGTCGGCATCAATAACAACCAAAAGTAAATGTTTAAGTAAGTAAATACAAATAATCACAATGCATATCCATTCCTCAATGCATGTGCAGCATGCTGTTTGACTTGCATCATTGCTGGAAGCACAGCTGTGCCACCGATGCAGTCGAGCAGGAATTAGGAATCTGGCCTGGTGTTTGCGATAAGTCGCCTACTTCATTAGAAAACACCGTGGGATTTGTAAGTCCACAGCTAATGCTAGAATGCTAGCAGAAGTTCTGACAGGATGGTGCACAGGTAGCATTCTTACCTTTGAGCCGGCTAATCTGGGTTCAATTCTCAGCGCGACTATAAACTGTAGGATTGGTGCTTTACAAGCACTCGGTGTGGTCTCACAAAGTGTGCCCTCCTTCAGAGAGACGCTAAGCTGGGGACATATCTGAAGTTGCTTTTGCCGGTGGATGTTGAATCCATGGGTCCATGGCAAAGAGTAGGCGAGGTATCGTCACAACTCTGGACCTCACAAATTCCCGCTAAAATCAGCTCAGTCTAGACCAGGCCAGTCATTTGTGAAAGACTTGGGCCAATCTCCCTCCTGTGGCTGAGCACACAAAAGCGGAGATTAACGCACATTAATAGTAAATATAGCTAATGCTAGCATAGCAACACATCAGCTGAAAGGTATCTCTGAAGGTCGGAGGGTACAGTGTGGCTATTTGTGAGGACACTGAACTAGGATCCTAGAGGTCATGGTTCAAATGCAGCTACAGAAGGCTGCAGTTTTAGACTTGGATAATAATCTTCAGGCATTGAGCTAGTCACGGACAATTGCCACGGCATAACTGGATTGTCAATAAAACCCAGCTGGTCATGAACAACTTTACATGGGATAATTTGCCTGAACAACTTGGTAGGCGTACTGGTGAAGTTAGACCATCATTTTGCTTGACTCCTATTCTCTCCTTTGTTATAGGAGTTTTTCTGAATGACCATGGTCTTAGCCTTCTCCTGTACTTTCCACTTTTAAAGTAGAATAAAACTAGAATGGCACTCTTCAACATCACGACGTCTACAGATATGCCTCTGCCTACATTATTACATCATACTACTTGTACAATTTGATTGAAATCCTGAACCCAGATTCAAAATATTAATATAATCTGGATGCCAGACCATGCGTCCAATCAGGTCGAAATTTAAAATATATATTCCCTGTGACTACTAGATCATAACTGTGACGTTTCATGCTGATTGAGGAAGCAGTTCAAGAGAAATTGTGTTCTTTTTTAAATGATTTTTTCGTTCAAACCAACATGGCTGCCATACCATGTGACGTATTAATTACTTGTGAACACTCTGGTATCCCCAGCTTGGGGAATATGTGGGTGATGTTCCCTCAATCTGTCAAGCTGTTCTGGAGAAGGTTATTTCTAAAGGTTTGAGGGCAAATCACCATATGGTTGCCAACCATGTGAGCGATGATGTCAAAGTTGGAGAACTTTTTGTTCCTCATGCATAGGCGATCATACCTGTGAAGTTTCACTCTCGGTCTGTTCAGCCGTTTCGGAGAAGAAGATTTTTATGTTAAAAACAAAATGCTGCGAACCACATGACCGATGACGAGTTTAAATCCCCCCCCCAATACACTTAGCCTAGATGGCCCTCAAAATTTTCAATACTGATCTGATAAAGTGGTGAATGTATGCAAATATGACGTCATATATGAAGCCACCGATGACATTCTCAAGAAAAAAAAGAATCACACTCCGTCTCATGGAGAGAACTTGACATGCAAGGTTCAATTTTTTTCCATGTAGCAGTTTCAGAGATACAGAGGTCAAAGTTTTTCCTTTTTTTCCAACATGGCTGCCACACAACATGACCGATGATGTCAAAATTCAAGACACATTCTATACGAGTAGTCACACCAATTGTGAAGATTTCATGTCAAGCGGGTAAGCGGTTGCAGAGAAAACGGAGAAAATTAGATGGACGTACGTACGTACGTACAGATGGACGGACGACCCGAAAACATAATGCACCGGCGACTTCATCAGCAGAGGCATAAAATGTAAAAAACTGATGCAATGCTCTGCTTACAGCACCAGTCTGGCATTTTGAAATGGGTTAAGAATAAGAACCCAACTACACAGCCAAAGGTGAGCAAACTACCTGTGCCATCCTGGTGAACACAATGCTTGCAAGATTATAGCTATGTGGAGCAAATGGAATACAAAGGAAGACATGTAGAGTGGTTAGACAATTAATTTAATGAATAAACATATGCCGTCACAAAGGGGTCAATTGCAAATATAAATTGATGATAAATTTTTGAAGACAGCCTAGGACCCTGGCACATAATCTGTAAAGATGCCCTCCCTTTTGGTATTGACCAAATTTTTTCCCCCAAATTTCAAACAAAAGCCATTTTATTGATTGGCAGATGTGCATGCCCCCTCCCTCCTGTACAGAGCTACAATCCTACTGCAGATGTGCAGTAGCATTATAGCTCTGTAGTTATTGGCAATGTGCACAATTAAATTATATATTAGTACTTTTTTCATATAATTCCAAAACACGCGAAGGTATTTCCAGATATTGCGAGCTTAGAGTTGCTATAACGTACTTCAGCATGGCAGTTAGCTGATAAATGATGAACAACAGTAAAGGCAAACAAAGGTAAAGTTTAACTGCCTCCGCAAGATGAAGGGCCACCGGCCTGTGCTCCCGGGCACCATTGTTAATCCGGGCCTGTATACAAGGAAATAAAACGCTGAAAGAGTGGATCCTTCAGATGAGATGCTGCTGCATTCGTATCGAAACATTAGGCTTGATGCCAGAAATTTAAAACCTTGGAGCTTAGCTTGCAGCAGTGTGCAGCAGCACTGTTTGTATGCAAATACAGTACAAATAGTTTTTAGCAAATATCTGTTTATGTCAATCATGAAATTTTATGCATGTAGCCATCAAAATAACCTATTGTAATTTCGAATGCTGGTAGCTTATAAAATATTTTAACACCTTAGAATCAGAACTTCATGAACAAAACTTCTGTTGAGACAATCTATGATGAAGATGAAGAGAATAATTTCAGTCAGAAGTACAATAATGCATCAATAGGTCATGTTGCAAAATTTTAGGCTTTTGTTGCAATAATTATCTAGCAAGTTTGAATGAGCTTTTGTGAGAAAAGGGAAAGAAACTAGAAGGGCACTCAGTGGAGTGCACACCTCCGCTACATATGCCTGATCACGAGAACATATCGGGCCAATACCTTTTGAAATCATGCTCTACAGTACTACTATCGTTTTTGGCCCGATCTCTAAATAGTGAAGAATCACCTTTGAATTAAATAATTCTCGAATCTAGATCGGATTCGGATCTTCACAAAAATTGAATCAGTTCTTCCTTGTCACACACCAACGTGCCACCAAGTTTCGTCCGAATCCGTCCACAACTTTTGAGATATCGTGCTATATATAGTTTTTGGCCCGATCTCTCAATGGTGAAGAATCACTTTAAAAAATTCCAGTAGCCGGATCAGATCCGGATCTTCACCAAAATCTAATCAGTTCGTCCTTGTCACACACGCAACATGTCCACAAAATTTCATCCGGATCCGTCCACAACTTCTTGAGATATCCTGCTCACAAACAAACAACAGACGACAAACAGACAGCCAGACAGAAAAGAAAGGGGTGAAAACATAACCTCCTTCACCTTCGGTGTGGAGGTAATTAGTTAGACAGAGGATTAAAGAAGTTTTGCCCACACAAACTATTGTGTGCATTTGTTTAGTAATACATGGTCAACTGCCTTTCCATCATTCCGACACACTGCAACCATATTTTGTGCATTCTCACTAACCCATCAATCAAAATACTTCCACACTGAGGTATGAAGACTGCTGCAGCTTCCACAGCACATTACTGAATGCTTTATAACTGCACATGATTATTATGGCAGACGGTCAAAAAATATATATATATAATGAGGGCACAGAACAATTGTGGAAGAGAGCCAAATGCCCACCAGGCTGTGTCCAGCAAGTGTGTTGCGTTCTGCAAGACACGTGATAAAGGACCAACTAGGGAACAGCCTAATGCTTTTGAACTGCAACTTTTTCCAAAAGAATGGTCATGCGGTGGGTGAAGAAAGTTTGAAGAGGGAGGGCAATCCAAATGGTAATGGGTACCAGATGATCACATGTGAAAACAGCTGGCTCTGCTTTTACTCGATCACATCCAGAGAATTTAGTCGGAAGGCATGCCTGACAATGGAGTACCCGTCTTGATTAAGGCTCGTGTCATCTTTGTGATGCCATTAACTACCTTAATGATCAACTTGTAAATTATGGTCATCATCAACAGTTTGCTCTCATTGATGTGGTTTTAGTTGAAATGAAATGTTTATAACACTAATGGTATAAAATATGCTATGCAAATGGACCCCAGGATATCTCTCCAAGAAAAAATTCGAAAAAGCTGCACATAATTATTTATCTCCTTGATATCACCAATAATTTAGTTGGAAGGCATGCTGCAAATTGAAATCACCAATTCACGCTGGATTTTTTGGGTCGTAATCAAGCAAACAAAAAAACAAAAATATACCATCAGAGATGGAGAATCCCCCGCCATTGAAAAATAATTAAAATCGGATAAGCGGTTTTCCATTTATTACAAAAACATTTTTTTCAAGATGGCCGCCCAGTCGGCCATCTTGATCCGGCCATGCCCAAAATGAATAGGGTTCTTCCTTTTCAGGTGGTACATGTTGACCCAAATTCAAATCGACTATGCGAAGTTTATGAGTTATCGCACTCACAGCTATAAATGTTGACGCCATAAATGTTGACGCCCAGCCAGCCAGCCGGACGACCGCACCAGTCGGCCATCTTGGATCCGGCCACGCCCAAATCAATAGGGTTTTCCTTTTCAGGTGGTACTTGTGTGACCAAATTCAAATCGATATGGCGAACAGTTTATGAGTTATCGCACTCACAGCTATAAATGTTGACGCCGCCCAGTCGCCATCTTGGATCGGCCACGCCCAAAATCAATAGGGTTTCTTCCTTTTTTCAGGTGGTACATGTTTGACCAAATTTCAAATCGATATGCGAACAGTTTACGAGTTATCGCACTCACAGCTATAAATGTTGACGCCCAGCAGCAGCCAGCCGGACGGACGACCCGGATGAAATAATCCACCCTTCCGCCACGCGGCGGGGATAACAAAATACTAAATGGAACACCTTTGTTATGTCATAAAAGTATGAAAGAACGGTACCAATGAACAAAATTCATATATATTGTTAGAATCTGCACCCGCCGGTGTGCGGACAGCCGCTTTAGCCAATGGGGCCGTCTCGCCCCGAACGGACAATTCAGTCGCGAATTTTCGGAACAACGCCGAAACCAGTCACGGGTGTGCTCCAAGCGCACACCACGGCCTAGTCAATATTCTACGTCGCGACAGGGTCAATCGCCGAATTGTGGATATACCTAATTATTCGTGCGGCAGCCTACCGAGAGACCGTACTCAGCGAGGTCTGCTTGGACACGAACCGCTTAAGCGGTTCGTTCCGTTCTGGATAACGAGCGGGGTATTATCGCGAGACCTCGCTGGACCTGATTTCTTTTATCGGCTATTAAAAAGCCCGCTACCATCCGAAGGCAAGATAGCAGTTCAATGGGGAAAGAGGACACAACGAACGGGTTAACATTTAAACACGCACATTTATTCACACACGTATGCAGTCAGGTATGCAAAACACAAACATGCAAGTATACAGAAAAGCAATGGAATTGGCGGAAGGGACAAGACGCGAGCAAGCAAAGCACTACAACCGTCTATTATTTATTATTCACAAGCACTTATATGGTTCTACTTAACAAGGACACGGCGCACATCATTCACACAAAGAAAAGCAAAGAAAGCCCCTCAAGACAAGGGGTCAACTGGACCGGAGGCCTTTATGTCCAAGGAGCTTGGTTGACCAAAGGAACTCCAAGAGGCCGCCACGGGTTACCTTCACCTCGTGGCGACTTCCTTGGCCAGTGCCGGTTAAGCCTCGGCTGGCCCTAAGGCACATTTTGAAATTTAGAGAATGCCCTGAAATTTTAAATTAGATCTCGGGCTCATGGAAATGGACCCCAGACAAAAGATGAACTGATTCAAGAACAAAATATTTAATACAAAAAAGACAATATTTAATGTGAAAAGAATTTTGGCCCAATTTTTTGGCTGGCCCTAAGCACATGCCTTGTCTGCCTAATGGTTAATCCACACTGCCTTGGGCGACCCTCGATGGTCCTTCTCCAGCACCCACCGACTGCGGGGACTCTGGACTCCAGGCTCCAGGCTCCAGCGCGGTACCCACAACTCCGCACTCCGACAGCAGCCAGATCTCCACCGACTGACTGACTCCGAACCCAACTCGACAACCACCCGCTTCTCTTCGCTTCTCGACTCTGTTCTCTCCACGCTGCATCCAGCACGCCCTTTTATTTCCAATGCTCCGCGCCCTCGCCTCGGCGGAAGAAGAATTCGCTGCCCTGGCCCAAGGGGCAGGGCGCCGGGCCCAATTTTCGCCAAAAACAGGCCCCACTCTACATCACTTTGACCCCGGTTCGATCTGCCCTTCCCCGTCCCGAAGCGGGCGGGAAAGCAGGAGGAAAATCCCATGCGTGTTATTGGGCTTCTTTTGTTCTTCATGGTGTAGATGTATTCGCTGCGGCGAGATTTGTGGTGTGGTGGTTTGTAGGGGTGGCGTGGCCGGTGGTTGGCGTGGTGGTTAGGTGATTGGCGGGGTGGAGAAGGTGGTGAGGCGATGTTGGTGGTTGTGGGTAAAGTGGTGAGGATGGCGTGGTTTGTTGAGATGCGGGTGTGGTTGTGGTGGTGGAAAAGGCGGTTGGTCTGAAGCGGTTGTTGAGAGCGATCTTGGTGGTGGTGGTGGTTGGTGTGTGGTTGGTGTTGGTCCAAAATACGATACAAAAGAATAATGGCTAACTCAAAGATCACAGCCCTGTCCACACGGATAATTCCATTAAACAATGGTGGGGAAATCTAACTGAACACGGACTTATCGGCATAACTGAACTAAGGACCTATAGGTGTTCTGCGAATTTCCACAGCCATAACCATATTGTTACATGGAAGGGAGGGGATATCCATAGCTTGACTGGTACATGTGGTATGATTTGTGTGTTTCACGTAGGTTTCATCCACCCAGAAGGAAGAAGAGAACTCCAGGCCGACCAGAGAAGAGAACCAAGAGAGGCTCGTGTGGAAGGAGGATGAGCAAGAAGTCACAGAGGAGCTTGTAAGGCAGATTATTGTGGTTTGCTCTGCAGAAGTTTTTGGATAGACCCAAGCTGGTATCACCTTGCCTTTGGAGAAGGAAAGGAGCCACCATGCCTTCTGAGAGGGGAAGAAGATCTCAGCACTTGGAGGAGGAAGTACTGTCCAAGAGGCCTCATTGTGGAAAAGGCACAAACGACCACGTGGCCTGGATGAAGGCCTATTATCACTGGCCCTGCTCTCATGGCTGTGTTACTTCGTCTTTGAAACCATCGTCAATGGCTCTCGCTCGCTCCCTGGATTATAAAGCAGATTGCATCGAGTTCTGCGTCACCCTGTACATCCATGGACAAACAGAAGTCCCGCCTGCATCATAGCTCACTGGACTTTAGTCAGGTGAGCTTATGCGATCGAGCAGTGCCATAGGTGAGTCAGTGAGGCAATCAGTCAGTCAGTCAGTCAACACCAGTCATTATTGCTTGAACCAAACACATGATTTTGATGAAACTTGGCCAGAAGCTTCATATCTGATGCTTAACGAAAGTGTATTGACCGCATCAAAATCTGCACTCATTAAGGAGCTTTACGGGGGCTTTTTTGCCCCCCCCCCCAAAAAAAGGTATTTGCTCTTCTCCAAAACTACACACACACGATTTCGATAAAACTTGACCTCGACCTTCGTCACCAGTAATGTACCAAAGTGCATCGACCATATCAAAATCTGCACTCACTAAAGGGTCTACAGGGGTGCGGGGGTTGAACCCCCAAAAGAGGTATTTACTCTCCTACCGAAACTACACACGATTTTGATTAAACTTGACCACAACATTCTTCACCCATGATTTACCAAAGTATATCGACTGCATCAAAATCTGCGTCATTAAAGCGGTCTACGGGACAGGAGGGTTTTGACTCCCCCCCCCACCAAAC
>CM068960.1:62616517-62627596 GCA_035128595.1 Eptatretus atami | reverse complement strand
GCCCATCCCCATACAATTTAGTCCTTGGATGACTCAAAAATTTTTCATTACCCTGATCGAGTAAAGCAGTCAAACGGATGCAATTTATGACATCACAACAAAGCCACCTAACGGACTCAAAAAAAAAAAATCACTTCTTTCCCATGGAAGTACATGACACGTGGAAGTTCATTTTTCCCCTATGGTAGCAGTTTCAGAGATGACCAATGTTTGCATTTTTTACAACATGGCTTGCCACACCCATGACTCATGTCATAATTATCATAAAAAACATTTGCAGACTATGAGCAGTCGCACCTATGGTGACAATTGCGTCGATCGGATAGAGTTGCAGAGGAAAACAGAGAATTTGAATTGGACGGACCCGAAAACTATAATTCCTCAGGCGACTTCGTCAGGCAGATGCATGCAAATGACTATTAAGTATTTAAGGTGTTATTTGGAATTTCAGTGATAAATGAATGTCAAGCACTATTTTTGCCAATGACCTTGCTGCAATTCCAGAAAATAATGGTTCCTCAAAACAGTAAGGTACATAAGATGACAAAGTTATCTCAATGGACAAATCTGCCAACATCATTCAGTATCAGACAAACAAGCAAAGCTTCGAGAAGATGGGCTCCTACTAGATAAAAAAGAAATTGAACTATTAGTTGGTCAGCAACAATTCAAAGGCAGAAGCCATTGAAGGTATCAGAGTAAATGTAACAAGCATCATGAAAGTTTTGAGACTGCATATTCAGTCGTATCCATGACTACAAAGGTGTTGGCATCCTGAATTGATGACAAAGCATATGGAGATTTTGATCCAAAATAATATTTCCCGAAGAACACGACTCAATGGGTGGGGATTTATCTTGCCAGCCAACAAATATCCTCAAGCACATAACAAAATATGGCAAAAGGCGGTTTCTTGGACAAAGAGGCTGAAAGAAAACTCAGTCCAAAGTATAACCACATTATTAAGGCTGTAAAGGTTTATAAAACCAACTGTGAAAGGTCATTTTGGTGACAAATCAAACTTTACTGAATCGTGGGGAGTTAACACGAGACATTTGGAACTTATATTCCATTGTACAATGATAACTGCTATGGCAACGATGAAAAGCAATTTATAATGCGCCTGCATGTAAAGCAAGCGATAAAAACGCTACAAAATACGAGTGCACTACATATCACTTAATTCAGTTTTCGTTATGATTTTCTGCAATATCTATTGTCATAAAGATAAATACATTCAATATCTCCGTGCGTGTGTGTGTGTGTGTGTGTGGTGTGTGCCTGTGTTTAATTTGTATAATATGTGTGTATGATGAGTATATAGTCTAAAATGCTATAATGTCTCAGTATAATTTTGTGTAAATCACAATGCATGTGATTTGTACAATCACAAACCATGCATGTGTATTGTGTATGTGTAAAACAATTATGTATGTGTGCTTGTGTGTGCTCAGCCTCATCCTGAAGCATCCATCTCAACACCAGTAAAGGAAACCAACATCTCATGGACCAAGCAGTGTCCTTATCCACGCTCCATTTCCCCCTCCATCCCCAAAGTGACGATGATGTAGATCTCGTCGACCTCATGTGTGGCATCCTAGGGTTGCCTGCGTTCTCAGTCTCTTCCTTCTTCAGTCTCATCTTTTCTAGATGGGATATAGAGTTGGCAAAACCAAAAAGCTTGCAAGGCAAATGTCAGGCTGCATCCCAAACGCATGTCGATTGGCACAGCTTTCGGGCGGCCCTTTTGTGCGGCCCTCGGCCTCACCAAAGGCGTCATCCTGGGCTCAGTTTCTCGCTCCCATCAAAGTCGTTGTATATCGCGGTGTGTGCGTGCGTGTGTTTTTGGCAGAAGTAAAAGGACTTGTGTGAAACTGCTGCAGACAATGGACAAAAAAGTGAAGATTCTGGTATTGTTTACTGAAACTAAAAAACAGACTAAATTTGTCAACTTGGAGAAGATTGACGAGTTCAGATTAGAAAACGATTCACATAGAAATAGTGGAAAGTTTCAACTTCCTGGATTCTAAGGATTGAAGTGGGTGGAAAATGTGAAGGAGAGATTCAGACAGTTAGCATTGGGGAGAACAGCAATGTCAGGGTTGTTGATAATTGTCTGGAAAGACAAAGATTGGACATACAAAACCAAGATGAAGCGTGGTGAATGCTCTGCAATTACAGTTGCAACAGTATGATGTGAGTCACATGGACAGTGAAAAAGAAAGAAAAAAAAAAGAAAGAAAGAAAGGAAAGAAGATCGAATAGTTTTGAAATGTGGTTTTGGAGATGATTTGCTAAAAATTCCTTCGATTGCGGGGCCCAGAACAACAACAATCATCATGATTTGAAACAAATAAGATTACCATGTACATTTAGAAGCACTTGATGCTTAAAACAGAAACTGTCATACTTTGAACAGCCCGTTGCATTGCAGAAAACGGGTCTGGGAAAAATAAAAAAAACAAGAAAAAAAACATCAAACCATGCTGGTATGGTTGAGTGCGAAGAGGAAGTGAATGTTTGCAGCTGGATAGAACCCAGGTGTAGGGTTGTAAACAGCAAAGGGTTTACCTGTATAGCTTTAGGCAATTTTCTGCTGGAGTTGGCATTGGGGGTTAAAATAGTACAGTGCCAATAGAAGTCTACACCCCCTTCAAAATTTCACCCTTTGTTGTCTTAAGCCTGGAATTACATCAGAAATTTTTCCACCTTTATGATACATGTAAAAACACAACTTCCAGGTGAAAAATAAATTCAACAAAATTTCTGAAGTTAATAAAAAAACAAGCGGGAGGCGACGATGAGCTCGCGGGATTATTGAACCAATGCCACATAGGTATAATGAGTTTATGTGGAAGCTTTTGAGGGAAGCCCTACTCCGTAAAAACCTATCTCTTCGTCAAAATGACCAAAATCAAATCGGATTTTTTATATGTTTGTACTTAGGACATACGCATAGCTTCAAGGAAAATGAAATTGCGGAGAAAAAAATCGATAAATAAAAAAATAGTTCAATGGGCGTGGTCCACCACAAGGGGCGTGGGACGCCCCTCATAAAAAAAGACACAACTAGGACCATGCTATCTAGATTGAGTGGTCCAAGTTTCATCAGATCGCATTCAAAGGTCACGGAGCTATTGCTCTGGAGAGAGTCCCAAACAGGACAGACACACAGGACACACATAAATAGCGGTACTGTGGTGCCCCCGAACCAATATAAACGAGAATATCTTGGTGGATAAGTGTCAGCCCCCCCCCCCCCACACCCCTTATAATCACAATTGTAAATTAGCTCAGTTGTTAACCAATCACCTTCAAAAAATCACACACCAAGTTACTTGGCCCTCCACCTGTGTTAAATTGTTCGGTGATTCTGATTATTTCAGAATAAAATCAGCTGTTCCTGCAGTTTCCTCTGCTGGGTAGTGCATTTCACAACAAAGACCTGAAACCATGAGCACCACCAGACTTCAAAAGACCCCGGAATAAAGTTCGTGGCAAGGCAAAGATCAGAGGTGGTATAAACATATTTCAAAGGCCTTGGATATCCCCTGGAGCACAGTCAAGAAAATCATTAAGAAGTTGGAAGGCATTAGGGTACCACCAAAGCACCTGCCTAGATCAAGGCCGTCTCCTTTCAAACTGGATGACCCAAGCAAGGAGGAGACTGACAGAAAGGCCACCAATAAACCAAAGGCAACTTTGGAAAGAGTATACATGCCCTTGTCATGGCAAAGATTTTGGTCACTTTGTGGCATGCGCCAAGAATTATCCCAAGCACACTCCACAAGTCTGACCTGCACCTTGTAGAGTGGCAATAAGGAAAGACAATACTCAAAAAGTCCCACTGAGTCCCGTTTGAGGTGTGCAAAAAAACACTCTTGGAGATTCTGGAGCCATGTGGCAAAACGTTTTTGTGGTCTGATACAAAACCAAGATGAAACTTTTGGCCTAAATGCAAAAAACTTTATGTTTGTGTGCAAGTCACAATACATAGACTCACCCAAAGAACACCTTCCCTATTGTGAAGCATGGTGTGGCCAGCATCATGTCATGGGGATTGTATTCTCATCAGCAGGGACTGGGGCACTTATGAGAGAAGGGAAAATGGATGGAGGCAAAATACAGTAAACCCAGAGCGAAAATCTGCTGCCCTCTGCCAAGAAAGCTGAAATTGGGACGGAAGTTCACCTTCACAGCATACAACAACCCGAAGCACACAGACCAAAAGATACACTGCAGTGCCGGAAGGAACAAAAAGATAAATGCCTTGATTGGCCCTGTCAGAGTCCCGACCTAATCCAATGAAAATCTGTGGCATGACTTGAAGATTGCTGTCCATAAACACTCCCCACACAACTTGTTCAAGCTTGAACAGTTTGTAACAGTAAGAATGGCAAATATTGCCAATGCAAGGTGTGAAAGTTGGGAGAGACCTATCCCAACAGACTCACAGCTGTAATTGTTGTCATAGGTGGCTTCCACAAAGAATTAACTGCGGGCGGGGGGGGGTTGTTAGAATTTAACACACTTATCCAACCAAGATAATTCTGATTTTGTTATTTTTAATAAATTTTCTGAACTTTGTAGAATTTTGTTTTTCATTGGAAGTTGTGGGTTATGATGATAAATAAAAGGTGGAAAAAAGTCTAATTTTAATGCAATGTTTAATTCCAGGTTTAAAGCAACAAAAAGGTGAAATTTTTTTTAAGGGATGTCGACTTTCAAAGGCACTGTACGTTAACATTATACTATTACATATATACACACACGAGAGCATTGTTTAAAAGTAATTCCTCTTATTATTTTTCTCCAAAACTGGTAAAGATATTCCAAATGAAAACCAGGCAGTCCACACATTAGTCCTTCCTGACATGAGTGGCAAGTTTTGTGATTCTGCACGAGATGTCTCAGTGCTACAGTTAATGTTTAGTCAGGTGGCAAAGGGACAACGTTGTCATTACTGTGAAGCCATTAAGCACTGAGATGCGAGCATGGGGGACGACAGGAATGAAATGACTGGAGATGAGAGTTGGATGCACCATGATGGATCCTGAGAGTAAAGAGATGATCAATGAAGTACTGCACAAAAGGTATCATCAGCCCCAAACATGCTCCGTCAGATTTTTCGTGTCTTCCCAAAAACTCAAGGAACACCTTTGTGGAGAACATATTATTTTCTGATGCATGATGTAAAGGCTGTCTGTGAAGGCTTGTAACTGGAGTTTGTCAGGGGTGTGCACTGGCCCCCACATTGTCAGCACTTGTAATGGACTGATTCTGGGGAGGATGTCGGAGAGATCAAATGTGGTGCAGTGCTTGGGATGATGTCAAGATCTCTGCCTTTGATTCGCAGATGATGCAGGTTCATCTTGCGGAGACTGTTGTATATCCTTTTGGGGCCCTCAAGGTGGCGAATGAGGAGTCAGAGCCGCTTGGGGATTAGCGGGTTACCTGGGTCAAAACTAAGATTCAGGCTTTCATTTGACACCTTTGGATGCTACTATCTTGTCCATACCCGATTTGGTGAGGATGTTGAGTCACGAAGAGAGTCACTTACCTTCGCAGTTCATATTCCGTGTCCTCCGCTGGCTTGTGAGCCAGAGTTCGATATATGTCTGGTGTCGGGCCTGCGGGAGTCATTGATTCACTGGCATCATGGGGTGTGACGCTGTCAGTACCTGTGCAGCGGACGACAATAGTCCAATCTCTTCAGGTCCTTGGTGCATCTAGTATTGTTCTACGGATGCCGAGAGTTGGACTCTGACAGGGATCTGAGACAGACTTCCATTCCTTTGCGTACCAGGACTTTTTCGGAAGAATCTTGCCTATCGCTGGTCGTACTTTCTTCCAACGACGCAGTTGCTGAGAGAGACTCAAATGAGATCTGTTAACCCTGCATAGTCCGTGGGTGTCAGTGCGGCTGTATGGACACGTGGCGCATTTCATACGCTATCATGCTCACCAGATTCTCTCAGCGAGGAAGGCCTCGTGAGTGAGGAGCCAATGGGCTGACCAGCGCTTGCATCATCGGTTGCAGCAGATTCACAGAAATCTCAAGGAGATGGATGGGCAGGAATCTGCTTGGGGGATGGCCAGACGGAGGCCCCTGAGTACCAGCGAAAGGTGAACGAAGCGAAATGCTGCTCCAGCGTATGCTCCATTACCTGACCTGACATTCATTCTCTGTTTGCAAGAAAATAAAAAGAAGCCTTCAAAAAAAGAAACATCCTTCCATTAAAAATCAAACCACGTAGGAGGTTCCAGTGGATGTTTTTGGGGTTGCTTTGATGTCTCTGGCACTGGGTGCCTTTGAATGTTGCATTGGCATCATGAAATTCAGGAGATTACAAAGCGCATTTTGGAGTGCAATGTTCAGTTCAAACCAGTGTTCACAAGCTGGGCCTCAGTTGAAGGTCATGGCGTTTGCAGCAGGACAATAACCCCAAACCACTTCAAAAAGCACCCAGAAATCGTCTCAAGACAAAACCTATGAAACTGTTCTGCAGTGGGCCAGCAATGAGTATCCAGATCTAAATCCACATGAACACCTGTGGAAGATTCTGAAAACAGCAGGTGGGAGAAGGCACCCTTCAAATCTGGAGAGAACTGGAGCAGTATTGCACAAGAAGAGGGGTCAAACTGCCAGTAGAGAGGTTTCGGTAAGCTCATTCATGGCTACAGGAAGTGCTTGACTGCAGTTATTTTTGTCCAAAGGCTTGTGCTACCAAATATGATTCTATGGCGGTGTCCAATAATTTTTTCAATGCCATTTCTTTTTTATTTTCTGAATTTTAAAAGGATATATAATTCTGAATCCAAAACAAAGGTTCTTATATATTAACAGTGAAAAATAAGAATTGTGAGTACCAAATATTTTCATCAATTTCAACATATTTTGAGAGAAAATTGTGAGTTATTTGAAAAACTGCAAGGCGGTGCCATATTTTTGGCCAGGACTGTACGTAACAGACACACTACATGGCCAAAAAGTATTGGACACCTGCCTCGATCCAAAATCATGGGATTGATATGGCGTTGTCCCCCCCTCCCCCTCCCCCCCCCCCTGTTGCTGCTACAACAGCCTCCACTCTTCTGAGAAGCGCTTTACCACTCGATGTTTGCGAACATTGCTGCAGGATTTTGCTTTCCATTGTCAGCCGGGAAGAGCATGGTGAGGTCAGGCACTGATGTCTGGCCGATTAGGTCTGGCTTCGCATGTCGGCTTTCCTAATTTAATTGAAAGGCGTCGATGCGGCGTGAGGTCAGGGCTCTGTGCAGGCCAGTCAAGTTCTTCCACACCGATCTCAAACAAACGATTCTGTGTGACCTCACTTTGTGCAATGGGGGCATTGTCATGCTGATTCAGAAAGGGCTTTCCCCAAACTGTTGCCACAAAGTTTGAAGCACAAGACCGTCTAGAATGTCTTTTATGCATGTAGCATTAAGATTCCCTTCACTGGAACTAAGATGCCTTTGGTGTTGGCTTAATGGTTTTAGGGTGTTGCTTGGGATGCCTAAGATCCTGAGTCAAATCTTGCTCGGCTTTGAATATACCAGGTGGGGTTGACTCTACCATTTACTCCTTCCGAGGTCGGCAATGCAGTCCAGCTGCTGGTTCTCTGTGCTCGGAGTGGTGACCCGTCCGAGGATTGTGCCCAATCGCCGGATGAGACTGCTTAGGCAGCACCAACACTCTGCACGACCTTTATGGTCCCAATGGACTGGATGGTTTGGAACTAAGGCCGGGCCAGGCCAAACCATGAAAAAGCAAGCCTCAAGACCATTATTCCTTCCTCCACCAAACTTTAAAGTTGGCACTTGTGCATTCGGGGCAGGTTAGCTTCTCCTGCATCCCAAATCAGATTCCTCCGTTCAGACTGCCAGATGGTAAAGTGCGATTTCATCACTCCAGGTGTCCAATGGCAGTGAGCTTTCACACCTACTTCCAGCCGCATGCTTGGCAACTGCGCATTGGTGATCTTAGTCTTGTATGCGACGCTCGACCATGGAAAACACATTTCATGAAGCTCTCGATGAACAGTGCTTTTGCTGACGTTTTCTTCCAGTCAAGTTTTTGGAACTCGGAGTTGAGTGTTGCAACCAACGACAGAACAATTTTTCCACAACTACGTTCTTCAGCACTTGGCGGTCCCGTTTCTGTGAGATGGTGTGCCTACCACTTCGTTGGCTGAGCTGCTGTTGCTTCCTAGATGTTTTCCACTTCACAATAACAGCAACTCACAGGTGACCGGAGCAGCTCAAGCAGGGCAGAATTTGATGAACGACTTGTTTGGAAGGTGGCATCCTTTTGACGGTTGCCACATGGAAAGTCACTGAGCTCTATCAGTGCGGCCCATCTACTGCCAATGTTTTGTCTCTGAGATTGCATGACTGTTGTGCTTGATCTTATACACCTGTCAGCAATGGTGTGTGCTGAAATAGCCGAATCCACGAATAAAAATGGGGTGTCCACATTACTTTTGGCCAGAAAACTATACATACTAGGTTCATCTAAAAAGTAACGGGACTGAGCCTGCTGTGTGCTCCACTGACAACTTGATGAACGGGTTGCATCACAGTCTTTTTGCAACATTCCAGCAAATAATATATCATTGGTGATGGTTGACTGCACTCATTGTGTGATTTTTACAGGTCGTGCTTTACACATTGTCTAGTCAGGAGTCAGCGCGCTATGAGTCGTGAGCCAGAGAGCCAATTCTGAAGTTTCTTGCCAAGCTTGGCAAAACACCTTACGAATCCTTCGCAAATGCTGCAGCAAGCTACGGGGAGAACACGGTCACGTACACCTTGCATTTGAATGCACAAGAGGTTTCAAGATGGACGGGAGGAGGTTGAAAGACGAATCAACGGTCTGAAGAAACCTTGAAACGAGCAGAATGGCGGAACAGACATCGAGCATGTGAAGCAGATGGATTGCGCACAGATCATCGACTCATGGTGAGGATGATTGTTGAGGAACTTTCCAATCAACAAGGGACACTGTTCTGGAGCATCAATCACGTGAAAATTCTCGAAGCGCAAGGTTGTGCAAAGATTGGTCCCCAGGCTGTTGTCCGAGATCGAGAACAGCAAAGGTCACTGTCTGTCCAAGGACATTAATCGAGCGCTCGAGGGACAATCCAATCTTCGCTCGGAGAGTCATTACTGGGCGATGAATCAGTGGGGTATCATTCGAATACGATCCCGAAACCAAAATGGCAGAGGTCGTCAGTGATAGTCCGCATCACCAAGGACCAAAGGAAAGAAAGGATGTGGAAGTCGGAAGGTCAGGTGATGCTCATTCACGTTTTTTGACATTAAATGGCATCGTCCACTTCGAGTTTGCTGACCACAGCGTTGGTCAAACAAGTGAATCAATACGTGTACAAGGAGGATCCTCCAGAGCCTCATGAGATCAGTCCGGGACAAGAGGAGGAATCTGTGGGAGAACAAACGCCTGAGGTTCTCCACCATGACAACGCCCTTGCTCACATGCCCTGAGCATCGACAGTTTCTGGCAGAGAGGAAACTCGCGAGCAACCCCCGTATTCACCAGACTTGGCCCCTTGTGATTATTTCCTCTTCCCAAGACTCAAGGGGTGATCAAGGGGAACCGATTTCCTGATGTTGTGAGGCCATCAAAAAGGGCCGTGATGATGGTTGCAGCTCGGAGGATCCAGAAAGAAAGCCCTTCCGCGGGTGCATCGAAGCGTGGAAAGAGGATGACAAAGTGTGTGAGATTGGAGGGAAACTATTTTGAAGGGACAAGCTGTGATTTCAATATATTTTTTGGAATAAAATTCTCTGCTGAAGTCAGTCCCGTTACTGTTTTAGACGGACCTTCCTACATACGTCCATATACATATACATATCACACACACACACACACACACACACACACACACACACACACACACACAACACACACACACACACACACACACACACACACACACACACACATTTCCAGCCATTTTCCTCTAAATGGTGGGGTAGCCTTATATACATATATATATATATATAATATATATATAATATATATATATACTATATCTACAATATTGTGCTTACAGGATCTGGAACCATATGCATTCAAACATACAGAATGTCCCGAAGAGTCAGTTATTCCGTTAAGTACGATGTGAGACAGGTCCCTTCCTTTTGTCTAGTGGGAGAATCAAAGGTGTGCGTTGCGATGTCCTTTGAGGGTAGGTTATTATCTAACGACCATCCAAACAAAAACCATCTAACGACCATCCAACAAAAAACCATCCAACAAACCAACTACGTACCTTCCAGCGCTTGCAACCCTTCACCTCGCTGGCCACAGCATACGGGCAAAAACGTCCAGTCCGCCGTTCCTTGCTTCTACAAACGTTCCTTTTCAACGTTGGATCTTCCCCTGATGAGTCCACACGCGGAGGGGGGGGTGGGCCTCCGGTTTGTGAGGCCCACCCATGAAGACCCTGCCCAATCGGGCGGACGGTGACATCTGTTTCACCGAGCCCCCACCCCATTCGGGGAGTCCATAAAAATACAATGCGATCCTCAGAGTGAGAAGTTTTTGAGGAGTTGAGTTAGTTTGTGTGCGTCGTGCCGGTTTTGAGAATAGAGTCTGGGGCGTTCGAGTGGAGTTCTGCATTTGGCTGGCGTTCGTTGGAGTTTTCCTGGGTCCCGTCCGCGACCCCTGATCTCCGCCTGGGACCCGACATGCTCCGCCTCGTTCCTCCACGGGCCACGAGCCCCACACGTGTGGACTGTTAGGCCGAGCCGCACGACCATTAGCAGGTGTCCCGCACCGTGGAGACCCCCTCCCTTCAACGTGGCAGGTACCCAAGCGAACTGCGACCCCGCGCTCGCTCTCTCCCTGCTCTCTCTGGCTGCAGGGGTCTTTTAATAAATCATCTGAGTGTGCGTCTGAGTGTGTGGGCCCGTCTTGTAAGTGGAAACTGTGGAAGTGTTTTTGAACATTGTAAATTCTTGCTTGTATATTCCGTGATAAGTCCTGCTCTGTGTCTTCTTTATTGTAAATAAATTACTGTAGAAATGTTCCCAGTTCGTTTCCGTCCTTTCTTT
>CM068960.1:62605174-62616492 GCA_035128595.1 Eptatretus atami | reverse complement strand
GCCCATCCCCATACAATTTAGTCCTGGATGACTCAAAAATTTTTCATACCTGATCGATAAAGGCAGTCAAACGGAATGCAATTTATGACATCACAACAAAGCCACCTAACGACTCAAAAAAAAAAAATCACTTCTTTCCCATGGAAGTACATGACACGTGGAAGTTCATTTTTCCCCTATGGTAGCAGTTTCAGAGATGACAATGTTTGCATTTTTACAACATGGCTGCCACACCACATGACTCATGTCATAATTATCATAAAAACATTTTCAGACATGAGCAGTCGCACCTATTGGTGGACAATTGCGTCAATCGGGATAGAGTTGCAGAGGAAACAGAGAATTTGAATGGACGGACCCGAAAACATAATTCCTAGGCGACTTCGTCAGGCAGATGCCATGCAAATGACTATAAGTATTTCAAGGTGTTATTTGGAATTTCAGTGATAAATGAATGTCAAGCAACTATTTTTGCCAATGACCTTGCATGCAATTTCCAGAAAATAATGGTTCCTCAAAACAGTAAGGTACATAAGATGACAAAGTATCTCAATGGACAAATCTGCAACATCATTCAGTATCAGACAACAAAGCAAAGCTTGCGAGAGATGGGCTCCTACTAGATAAAAAGAAATTGAACTATTAGTTGGTCAGCAACAATTCAAAAGGCAGAGCCATTGAAGGTATCAGAGTAATGTAACAAGATCAGTGAAAGTTTTGAGACTGCATATCAGGTCGTATCCATGACTACAAAGTGTTGGATTCCTGAATGATGACAAAGCACTGAGATTTTGATCCAAAATAATATTCCCGAAGAAACACGACTCAATGGGTGGGGATTTATCTTGCAGCACAACAAATATCTCAAGCAATAACAAATATGGCAAAGGCGTTTCTTGAGGACAAAGAGGCTGAAAGAAAACTCAGCAAAGTATAACACTTATTTAAGGCTTGTAAAGGTTTTATAAAACAACTGTGAAAGGTCATTTGGGACACAATCAAACTTTACTGAATCGTGGGGAGTTAACACGAGACATTTGGAACTGTATATTCCATTGTACAATGAAAACTGTTATGGCAACGATGAAAAGCAATTTATAAGGCGCCTGCTGTAAAGCAAAGCGAAAAAACGCTTTAAAAATACGAGGTGCACTACATATCACTTAATTCAGTTTTCGTTATGATTTTCTGCAATAATTCTATTGTCATAAAGATAAATATACATTTCAATTCTCCTGTGCGTGTGTGTGTGGTGTGTGTGGTGGTGTGGGCTGTGTTTAATTTGTATAATATGTGTGTAGATGATGTATATAGTCTAAAATGCTATAATGTCTCATATAATTTGTGTAAATCACAATGCATGTGATTTGTACAATCACAACCATGCATGTGTATTGTTATGTGTAATAACAATTCATGTATGTGTGCTTGTGTGTGCTCAGCCTCATCCTGAAGCATCCATTCTCACACCAGTATAAGGAAACCACATCTCATGGACCAAGCAGTGTCCTTATCCACGCCTCCATTTCCCCCTCCATCCCAAAGTGGACGATGATGTAGATCTCGTGACCTTCATGTGTGGCATTCCTAGGTGCCGCGTTCTCTCAGTCTCTTCCTTCTTTCAGGTCCTCATCTTTTCTAGATGGGATAAGAGTTGGCAAACCAAAAAGCTTGCAAGGCAATGTCAGGCTGCATCCCAACGCAGGTCCGATGGCACAGGCTTCGGCGCCTTTTGTGCGGCCCTCGCCTCACCAAACTGCGTCATCCTGGGCTCAGATTTCTCGCTCCCATCAAAGTCGTTGTATATCGCGTTGTGCGTGCGTTGTTTTTGGCAGAAAGTAAAAGGACTTGTGTGAAACTGCGCGACAATGGACAAAAGAAGTGAAAGATTCTGGTACTGTTTACTGAAACCTAAAAACAGACTAAATCTTGTCAACTTGAGAAGATTGACGAGTTTCAGATTAGAAACGATTTCACATAGAAATAGTGGAAAGTTTCATCTTCCTGGATTCTAAGGATTGAAGTGGGGTGGAAAATGTTGAAGGAGAGATTCAGACAGTTAGCATTGGGGAGAACACAATGTCAGGGTTGTTGATAATTGTCTGGAAGACAAAGAGTGGACAATACAAAACCAAGATGAAGCTGTGGTGAATGCTCTGCCAAATTACAGTTGCAAAGTATGGATGTGCAGTCATGGACAGGAAAAAAGAAAGAAAAAAAAAAGAAAGAAAGAAAGAAAGAAGATCGAATAGTTTTGAAATGTGGTTTTGAGATGATTTGTAAAATTCCTCGATTTGGGCCAAGAACAACAAACAATCATCATTGATTTGAAACAAATAAGATTACCATGTACATTTAGAAGCACTTGATGCTAAAACAGAAACTGTCCATACTTTGAACAGCCCCGTTGCATGCAGAAAACGGTCTGGGAAAAAAAAAAAAACAAGAAAAAAAACATCAACCATGCTTGGTATGTTGAGTGCTGAAGGGAGTGAAGTTTGCAAGCTGGATAGAACCCAGGTAGGGTTTGTAAACAGCAAAGGGTTTACCTGTATAGCTTTAGGCAATTTTCTTTGCTGGAAGTGCATGGGGGTTAAAATATGTACAGTGCCAATTAGAAAGCTACACCCCCTTCAAAATTTTCACCCTTTGTTGTCTTAAGCTGGAATTACAATCAGAAATTTTTCCACCTTTATTGATACATGATAAAAACACAACTTCAGGTGAAAAATAAATTCAAACAAATTTCTGAAGTTAATAAAAAAACAAGCCGTGGAGGCGACGATGGCTCGCGGGATTATTGACCAATGGCCCACATAGGTATAATTGAGTTAGGTGAAGCTTTTGAGGGAAGCCCTATCCGTAAAAACCTATCTCTCGTCAAAAATGACCAAATCAAATCGGATTTTTTATATGTTTGTACTTAGGACCATTACGCATAGCTTCAAGGAAAATGAAATTGCGAGAAAAAAAATCGATAATAAAAAAATAGTTTCAAGTGGGCGTGGTCCACCACAAGGGGGTGGGACGCCCCTCATCAAAAAAGACACAACTAGGACCATTCGCTATCTAGATTCAGTGTGTCCAAGTTTCATCAGATCGCATTCAAACGGTCACGGAAGCTATTGCTCTGAGAGTCCAAACAGGACAGACACACAGACACAACATAAATAGCGGTACTGTGGTGGCCCCCGAACCAATTATAAACAAGAATATCTTGGTGGATAAGTGTCAGCCCCCCCCCCCCCACACCCCTTATAATCACAATTGTAAATTAGCTCAGGTTGTTACCAATGCACCTTCAAAAATCACACACCAAGTTACTTGGCCTCCACCTGTGTTAAATTGTCGGTGATTCTGATATTTTCAGAATAAAATCAGCTGTTCCTGCAGGTTTTCCTCTGTGGGTAGTGCATTTCACGAACAAATGACTGAAAACCATGAGCACCACAGACTTTCAAAAGACCTCCGGAATAAAGTTCGTGGCAAGGCAAAGATCAGAGGTGGGTATAAACATATTTCAAAGGCCTTGGATGATCCCCTGGAGCACAGTCAAGACAAATCATTAAGAAGTTGGAAGGCATTAGGGTACCACCAAGACCCTGCCTAGATCAGGGCCGCTCCTTCAAAAACTGGATGACCAAGCAAGGAGGAGGACTGATCAGAAAGGCCACAATAAACCAAAGCAACTTGTGAAAGAGTTACATGCCTTCATGGCAAAGATTTTGGTCACTGTTGTGCATGCGCCAAGAATTATCCCAAGCAATCCACAAGTCTGACCTGCACCGTAGAGTGCAATTAAGGAAGACAATACTCCAAAAAGTCCACCTTGAGTCCCGTTTGAGGTGTTGCAAAAAAACCTCTGGAGATTCTGGAGCCATGTGGCCAAAACGTTTTGTTGGTCGATACAAAACCAAGATGAACTTTTGGCCTAAATGCAAAAACTTTATGTTTGTTGTGCCAAGTCAAATACAAGACATACCCAAAGTAACACCTATCCCTATTGTGAAGCATGGTGTGGCCCAGCATCATGTCATGGGGATTGTATTCTCATCAGCAGGGACTGGGGCACTTATGAGAAGAAGGGAAAATGGATGGAAGCAAAATCAGTAAACCCAGAGCGAAAATCTGCTTGTGCCCCTCTGCATGAAAGCTGAAATTGGGACGGAAAGTTCACCTTCACAGCATACAAACAACCCGAAGCACACAGACCAAAGATACACTGCAGTGCCGGAAGGAAACAAAAGATAAATGCCTTGATTGGCCCTGTCAGAGTCCCGACCTAAATCCAATGAAAATCTGTGGCATGCTTGAAGATTGCTGTCCATCAACACTCCCCACACAACTTGTTCAAGCTGAACAGTTGTGTAACAGAAGAATGGGCAAATATTGCCAATGCAAGGTGTGAAAGTTGGGAGAGACCTATCCAACAGACTCACAGCTTGGTAATTGTTGTCAATAGGATGCTTCCACAAAGGATTAACTCGGGCGGGGGGGGGTGTTAGATTAAACACACTTATCCAACCAAGATAATTCGATTTTGTATTTTTAATAATTTTCTGAACTTTGTAGAATTTGTTTTTCATTTGCGAAGTTGTGGGTTATGATGTATAAATAAAAGGTGGAAAAAGTCAATTTTAATGCAATTTAATTCCAGGGTTTAAAGCAACAAAAAGGTGAAATTTTTTTAAGGGATGTCGACTTTCAAAGGCACTGTACGTACACATTAACATTACATATATACACAACGAGAGCATTGTTTAAAAGTAATTCCTCTTAATTATTTTTCTCCAAAACTGTGTAAAGATATTCCAAATGAAACAGGCAGTCCACACATTAGTTCCTTCCTGACATTGAGTGGCAAGTTTTGTGATTCTGGCACGAGATGTCTCAGTGCTAACAGTTATGTTAGTCAGGTGGCAAAGGGACAACGTTGTCATTACTGTGAAGCATTAAGCACTGAGATGCGAGCATGGGAGGACATGACAGGAAATGAAATGACTGGAGATGAGAGTTGATGCCACCATGATGATCCTGAGAGTATAAGAGATGATTCAATGAAGTACTGCACAAAGTATCATCAGCCCCAACATGCTCCGTCAGATTTTTCGTTGTCTTCCCAAAACTCAAGGAACACCTTTGTGGAGAACATATTTTTTTCTGATGATGATGCTAAAGGCTGTCTGTGAAAGTGCTTGTAACTGGAGTTTGTCAGGGGTGTGCACTGGCCCCCACATTGTCAGCACTTGTATGGACTGTATTCTGGGGGAGGATGTCGGAGAGATCAAAGTTGTGTGCAGTGCTTGGGTATGTCAAGATCTCTGACCTTGATTTCGCAGATGATTGCAGTTCATCGTTGCGGAGACTTTTATATCCTTTTGGGCCCTCAAGGTGGCTGAATGAGGAGTCAGAGCCGCTGGGGATTACGGGGTTACCTGGGTCAAACTAAGATTCAGGCTTTCCATTTGGACACCTTTGGATGCTACTATCTTGTCCATACCCGATTTGGTGAGGATGTTGAAGTCACGGAGAGAGTCACTTACCTTCGCAGTTCATATTCGGTCCTCCGCTGGCTGTGAGCCAGAGTGTCGATATATGTCTGTGCGTCGGGCCTGCGGGAGTCATTGATTCACTGCATCATGGGGTTGTGACGCTGTCAGTAACCTTGCAGCGGACGACAATATAGTCCAATTCTTCAGGTCCTTGGTGCATCTAGTATTGTTCTACGGATGCGAGAGTTGGACTCTGACAGGATCTGAGACAGACTTCCATTCCTTTTGCTACCAGGACTTTTTTCGGAAGAATCTTGCTATCGCTGGTCGGACTTCTGTCCAACGAGGCAGTTGACTGAGAGAGACTCAAATGAGATCTGTTACCTGCATAGTCCTGTGGAGTGTCAGTGCGGCTGTATGGAACGTGGCTGGCATTTTCACTGACGCTATCATGCTCACCAGATTCTTCTCAGCGAGGGAGCGCCTCGTGAGTGAAGGAGGCCAAATGGGCTGACCAGGGCTGCATCATGGTTGCAGCAGATTCACAGAAATCTCAAGGAGATGGGATGGGCGCAGGAGATCTGCTTGGGGATGGCAGACGGAGGCCCCTTGAGTACCAGCGAAAAGTGACGAAGCGAAATGCTGCTCCAGCGTATGCTCCATACCTGACCTGACATCATTCTCTGTTTGCAGAAAATTAAAAAGAAGCCTTCCAATAGAAAAGAAAACATCTTCCATAAAAATCAAACCACGTAGGAGGTTCAGTGATGTTTGGGGTTGCTTTGATGTCTCTGGCACTGGGTGCCTTGAATGTGTGCATTGGCATCATGAAATTCAGGAGATTACAAAGCGCCATTTTGAGTGCAAGTTCAGTCACAACCAGTGTTCACCAAGCTGGCCTCAGTTGAAGGTCATGGCGTCTTGCAGCAGGACAATAACCCAAACACACCTTCAAAAAGCACCCAGAAATCGTTTCAAGACAAAACCTTGAACTGTTCTGCAGTTGGCCAGCAATGAATCCAGATCTAAATCCCATTAACACCTGTGGAAGATTCTGAAAACAGCAGGTGGGGAGAAGGCACCCTTCAAATCTGGGAGAACTGGAGCCAGTTTGCACAAGAAGAGTGGGTCAAAACTAGCCAGTAGAGAGTTTCGGAAAGCTCATTCATGGCTACAGGAAGTGCGTTGACTGCAGTTATTTTTGTCCAAAGGCTTGCTACCAAATATGATTCTATGGGGTGTCCAATAATTTTTTTCAATGCCATTTCTTTTTTTATTTTCTGAATTTAAAAAGGATATATTAAGTCTGAATCCAAAACAAAGGTTCTGTTATATAACAGTGAAAATAAGAATTGTGAGTACCAAATATTTCATCAATTTCAACATATTTTTGAGAGAAAATTGTAGAGTTATTGAAAAAACTGCAAGGCGGTGCCAATATTTTTGGCAGGACTGTACGTACAGACACACTAACATGGCCAAAAGTATGGACACCTGCTCATCCAAAATCATGGGCATGATATGGCGTCGTCCCCCTCCCCCTCCCCCCCCCCCTGTTGCTGCTACAACAGCCTCCACTCTTCTGAGAAGCGCTTTACACTCGATGTTTGCGAACATTGTCTGCAGGGATTTGCTTTCCATTGTCAGCCGGTGAAGAGCATGGATGAGGTCAGGCACTGATGTCTGGCCCGATTAGGTCTGGGCTCGCATTTGTCGGCTTTCCATAATTAATTGAAAGGCGTTCGAATGCGGCGTTGAGGTCAGGCTCTTGCAGGCAGTCAAGTTCTTCCACACCGACTCAAACAAACGATTCTGTGTGACCTCACTTTGTGCAATGGGGGCATTGTCATGCTGATTCAGGAAAGGGCTTTCCCCAAATGTTGCCAACAAAGTTTGAAGCACAGACCGTCTAGAATGTCTTTTATGCATGTAGCATTAAGATTTCCCTTCACTTGAACTAAGGGATGCCTGGTGTTGGCTAATGGTTAGGGTGTTGCTTGGATCCTAAGATCCTGGTCAAATCGTTGCTCGGCTGTTGAATTATACCAGGTGGGGTTGACTCTACCATTTACTCCTTCCGAGGTCGGCAAAATGAGTCCAGCTTGCTGGTATTCTGTTCAGATGGTGACCCGTCCGAGGATTGTGCCCAATCGCCGATGAGACTGCTTAGGGCAGCACCAACACTCTGCACGAGCCTTATGGTCCCAATGGATGGATGGTTTGGAACTAAGCCGGGCCAGGCCAAACCATGAAAAACAAGCCCTCAAGACCAATTATTCCTCCTCCACCAAACTATTAAAGTATGGCACTTGTGCATTCGGGGCAGGTTAGCGTTCTCCTGCATCTACCAAATCCAGATTCCCCGTCAGACTGCCAGATGGTAAAGTGCATTCATCACTCCAGGTGTCCAACTGGCAGTGAGCTTCACACCTACTTCCAGCCGATTGCTTGGCAACTGCCGCATGGTTGATCTTATTTGTATGCGAGCTCGACCATGGAAACACATTTCATGAAGCTCTCGATGAACAGTGCTTTTGCTGACGTTTTCTTCCAAGGTCAAGTTTTTGGAACTCGGTAGTTGAGTGTTTGCAAACCAACGACAGACAATTTTTCCACAACTACGTTCTTCAGCGCACGTTGGCGTCCCGTTCTGTGAGATTGGTGTAGCCTACCACTTCGTTGGCTGAGCTGCTGTTGCTCCTTAGATGTTTTCCACTTTCACAATAACAGCAACTCACAGTGACCGGAGCAGCTCAAGCAGGGCAGACATTTGATGAACGACTTGTTGGGCATAGGTGGCATCCTTTTGACGGTGCCACATTGAAAGTCACTGAGCTCTATCAGTGCGGCCCATCTACTGCCAATGTTTTGTCTCTGAGATTGCATGACTGGTGCTTGATTTATACACCTGTCAGCAATGGCTGTGGCTGAAATAGCCGATATCCACGAATAAAAATGGGCGGTGTCCACATACTTTTGGCCAGAAAAACTATACATACTAGGTTCATCTAAAAAGTAACGGACTGAGCCCCTGCTGGTGCTCCACTTGACAACCTTGATGAACGGGTTGCATCACAGTCTTTTTGCAACATTCCAGCAAAATATATCATTTGGTGATGGTTTGAACTGCACTCATTTGTTGTGATTTTTTACAGGTCGTGCTTTACACATTGTCTAGTCAGGAGTCAGTCGCGCTTATGCAGTCGTGAGCAGGAGAGGCCAATCTGAAGTTTCTTGCCAAGCTTGGCAAAACACCTTACGATCCTTCGCAATGCTGCAGCAAAGCTACGGGGAAGAAAACGGTCACGGTACACCTGCATTGAATGGCACAAGAGGTTTCAAGAGTGGACGCGGAGGAGGTTGAAAAGACGATCAACGGTCTGAAGAAGACCTTGAACGAGCAGAATGGCGGAACAACATCAGCATGTGAAGCAGATTGATTGCGCACCAGATCATCGACTCATGGTGAGGATGATTGTGAGGAACTTTCCAATCAACAAGGGACACTGTTCTGGAGCATCAATCACTGAAAATCTCGAATGCGCAAGGTTGTGCAAAGATGGTCCCCAGCTGTTGTCCGAGACGAAACAGCAAAGGTCACTGTCTGTCCCAAGGACATTATCGAGCGCTCGAGGAACAATCCATTCTCGCTCTGGGAGAGTCATTACTGGCGATGAATCAGTGGGGTATTTCGAATACGATCCCGAAACCAAAATGGCAGAGTCGTCAGTTGAATAGTCCGGCATCACCAAGGACCAAAGGAAAGAAAAGATGTGGAAGTCGAAGGTCAAGGTGATGCTCATCACGTTTTTCTGACATTAAATGGCATCGTCCACTTCGAGTTCTACCACAGGTCAAACAAGCTAACAATACGTGTACAAGGAGGATCCTCCAGACCTCATGAGATCAGTCCGGGACAAGAGAGGATCTGTGGGAGAACAACGCCTTGGGTCTCCACCATGACAACGCCCTCTGTCACATGCCCTGAGCATCGACAGTTTCTGGCAGAGAGGAAACTCGGAGCAACCCCCGTATTCCACCAGACTTGGCCCTTGTGATTATTTCCTCTTCCCCAAGCTCAAGGGGGTGATCAAGGGGCACCGAATTTCCTGATGTTGTGAGGCCATCAAAAAGGGCCGTGATTGATGTAGAGCTCCGAGGATATCCAGAAAGAAAGCCTTCCGGGGTGCATCGAAGCGTGAGAAAGAGGATTGACAAGTGTGTTGAGATTGGCGAGGGAAACTATTTTGAAGGGGACAAGCTGTGATTTCAATATATTTTTTGGTAATAAAATTTCTGTGAAGTCAGTCCCGTTACTTTTTAGACGGACCTTCCTTACATACGTCCAATACATATACATATCAACACACACACACACACACACACACACACACACCACACACACACACACAACACACACACACACACACACCACACACACACACCACACACACATTCCAGCCATTTTCGCTGCATAAAGTGGGGGGATTAGCTTATATACATATATATATATATAATAATATATATATAATATATATAATATATATAATCTACAATAATTGTGCTTACAGGATCTGGAACATATGCATCAAACATAAAAATGTCCCGAGAGTCAGTTATTTCCGTTAAGTACATGGAGACGGTCCCTTCCTTTTGTCTAGTGGGAGAATCAAAGGTGTGCGTTGGATGTCCTTTGAGGTGTAGGTTATTATAGCTAACGACCATCAAACAAAAACCCATCTAACGACCATCCAACAAAAACCATCCCAACAACCAACTACGACCTTTCCAGCGCTTGAACCCTCACCTCGCTGGCCACAGCATACGGGCAAAAACGTCCAGTCCGACCGTTCCTTGCGTTCTACAAACGTTCCTTTTCAATGTTGGATCTTCCCCTGATGAGTCCCACGCCGGTAGGGGGGGGTGGGCCTCCGGTTTGGGTTGAGGCCCACCCATTGGAAGACCCTGCCCAATCGGGGCGGACGTGACATCTGTTTCCCGAGCCCCACACCCCATTCGGGGAGTCCATAAAAATTACAATGCGATCCTCAGAGTGAGAAGTTATTTTGGATGGAGTTGAGTTGTTTGGTGTGCGGCGTGCCGTTTTGAGAATAGAGTTGGGGCGTTCGAGTGGAGTTCTGCATTTGGCTGTGCGTTCGTGGAGTTTTCCTGGGTCCCGTCCGCGACCCTGATCTCCGCCTGGGACCCGACTGGCTCCGCCTCGGTCCTCCACGGGCCACGAGCCCCACACGTGTGACTGTAGGCCGAGCCGCACGACCATTAGCAGGTGCCCGCACCGTGGAGACCCCCTCTTCAACGTGGCAGTACCCAGCGAACTGCGACCCCAGCGCTCGCTCCTCCCTCTCTGCTGCAGGTCTTTAATAAATCATCTGAGTGTCGTGCTGAGGTGTGTGGGCCCGTTCTTGTAAGTGGAAAACTGTGGAAGTGTTTTGAACATTGTAAATTCTTGCTTGTATATTCCGTTGATAAGTCCTGCTCTTGTGTCTTCTTATTGTAAATAAATTACTGTAGAAATGTCTCCCAGTTTCGTTTCCGTCCTTTCTTTCATTGGTCCAGCATGGTCGCGATCTGGCGTTTTTAGCGGGTTTTTATAATACCCGATAATCCGTTCATTCTAGCCGGTACGACCTTGGCAGATCCGCTCGCTGCATCCAAACCGGAAAAGTAGTTGGCAGTTGATAGTCGGTAGAGTGGTCCGGTTCGGGCAAGGCGTACTGAGGGCGTGGCTCCCCGGAAGACGACACCGCGTAGTTAATTAGGTAAATTGGTTCAAGACAAAAAGACCCTACGCTACGCGGTGGAGGT
>CM068960.1:62576120-62592568 GCA_035128595.1 Eptatretus atami | reverse complement strand
CGTAATCGGGTTTTAACTCTTTCGCTTTTATATGTGCATTTCTTTAATTATTATGTTTGCTATAAATACTTGCTGTCTTATGTGTGCTTTTGTGTCTGTGTGTGAATTAAACGTGCTTTTGTTGAATTCTTCCCCGTTTCGCTGCGTCCTTCCTTCGTTGGGTCTCCATCTTGTTTTACGTAAAGGGTACGTAGTGGGCCCGCGATAATTAATCAGGAACCGTCGAGGCCGACGATAACACCGCTCGGTTATCCCGATAGCACGGAACGGGTCGCTTAAGCGGCCCGTATCCGAAGTCGACCTGCGGCGAGGTGCGGTCGCCCGGTTTACCATCCGCGTGGGTACTTAGGTAGGTCGAGTTTGGCGAACAACCCTATCCACGCGGTGGCCGATTGGCACGATCGTGGTGAGGCCGAAAGGCCCACCCGTGACTGGATCCCGGCGTTAGTCCGAGAGGGTCACGACAGAATTGTCCGTCCGGTGGGCGAGGCGGTCGCGATTCGAGTCACGTGGCCGATCGCACGCCGGCGGGCGCGAATTCGCAACAATATATATATATATATATATATATATATTATATATATATTATATATATAATATATATATATTATATATATATATAATAGGTGGCCTGAAATCCTTACCCCTTCCCGTGAAGCATTTCTTGAACTCTTTTAATATATAGGTTTTATTGGACAGGACTTGCATAATTAATTTGTCATTGTATCTGTATGCGGCCCGTCAGGGCTCAGTATTAAGGGGGCATAGAACTGGATGGGGGGCACAATTATTATATTTAATTTTTTGATAACCCGGTATACTATTGTATTTAGCAGCATTGACGCATCTATACTGAGGTTGCCGTCGCATACCAACCAAATTGATCCCAGCTAGATTTAATATGTTCCGATGTTTTTGGCCTAAAATTATTCGAATGCAGGAGAGCCGCAACAAACTGGCACATTTACAATGCAGATATTCAATGATTAGACAATTGGCACCAATTCAGGTGCACTTATTCAAGGTGTTGTCAGAAATGCATTAGAAAATTAATATACCAGAGATACATGGGAGGTTGGCACCAGAATCAGTGCACTTTCAAATAAGATACAGTAGGCTATGACCTGCGATCATCACGTTAAACTACCAACAGCAAATACGAACAGCCTAAGATACCACAAAGTCGCATTTAAAGCAGTCAATTACACAGAGGTAAGGTTATGCACAAAGCACTAGATATGGATATGCAAAGCACCAAACACAACATTTAACTTGAACATCAGAAGTACAAAGCAGCGACCACGGCGGGTGCTGACCACAACCACAACCACACGCACACACACATCACCAGCAGTCACACACACAATCTGAACTCCTCGTATAGTTTTATACCGCTGTACTCGCTGTCAGAAGAGCTGCAGGCGACGCGTCTCGGGTGGAATTTTCTGAGACCTTCTCCTTCCATTCATTCAGGCATTTACGTGTGAGGTCTCTCTCGAAGGCCAGCCGTACCAGTTGTGCCTTGCGTCATGGCGCATGGACCGTCGATGGTCAGTGAAGACATTCCTCAATGTTGAGAATGAGTTTTCACACATGCAGTGACGCACCAAATGTTAGTCCAAGTCTCATAGCAGTCACGACACTTGGCATGGCTTCCAGCGTTTTGTGGTATGTTGAGAGGAGTTTTTGTGTTGTCCATCTCTCGTTTGGCTGCTTTTCTGTCTGTGTGCGAATAAACTGCTTTGCAAACCACACACTCTGTTTCACTGATGGTTGACTTTGTTAATGTCATGATGTGCTGGAGCAAGTGGGGATCCAAAAACGTGCCATTTCGGATTCAAGGCAGGGAGTAACGGGAGAGTTGTGTGTTGCGCTCACTGAAGCGCTGAGCGATCTCTCCAAGCACAGTGTCAATTGCGCTGTAAAAAACCCTCTGCAGTTCCGTCTTGTCATTGTCGTTTTTGTCCTGTAGTCTCCAAAACTACAAAACTGTTCCAAGTTCTTATGCATTGTGAGTCTCCGTTTTGGTGGTGCAGGTGTAGAAGTGTGACATCGTTGGCCTTGTTCCACAAATCAGTGAACTCATCCTCAGAGCGGAGTTTCTTCACGCACTCTGTAGCACTCGCCACCAGTTCCAACCCCATTAGCAAGTCCATGTCCTCTGCCTGCAAGAGTCTGTTAGGGCCATCTAACAATATCAGCAGTTTTTGTACAAAGATAGCAATGAACATCAAGGCAGGCCCAGAGACTTCCCGCAAAAGCCCAATAGCCTCCATCCTCATCTCTGCACCGTAGGCGCGCTCTGCATCAATCTCGACAGTAAGGATGTGATATCCTTAAAAGATCCTATGATCACAGACACGGTGGCTAAATGTCCCGTCCACCTTTGATCAAGAAGTCGTTTTAAACCGCTCACCTTTATACTGTGCAGCAACAGTGGCTTTCTGAAGAATTTGTACAGGCAACAACAAACCTCGAGGAAATCAGTGACAGCTTTCTCTGCTGCCAGTGCGTAGATAACTACCAGATGGAGTTGGTGATTTAAGCAGTGCACATAGGGATTTCTCTTTCCAATATCTCTTGCAACAACTTTTGCACCCACCGTGCTTCCAGCCATTACCGAAGTCCCGTCGTACACCTGACTTAATATTTTTGACGTGTCAAGTCCTGTTTTTGTCAGCTCTGCAATTATTAGGTCTGTCAATGTTTTTGCATCTCCAGCGTCGGCTGTAGCTATTGTGAGTAGACGCTCTGTTGCTTCATTTGATGCCGATACAAAGCGAATGATGATTGATATGTTCTCACATTCAGTGGGGTCCCTCGTCCCATCCACCTTGATGGTAAACCACGATGTGCCTACTTCTTCCACGATGGCATCCGTCACAACATTACTCAATGTGCAGATCAGTTCATTCTGCATTTCCGGACTAGTATAGCTTGCTGTTGGATATGCTTTATTATTTCGGCTAGCTCGGTCTCTTTTTTGAGTGTGTAGTTTAGAAGCGAGAGAAAGAGCCCACTGTGCCCGTCTGACATATCCTCAAAATTATCAAGGCTCCCTCTAAAAGGTATCTGATTTTCGGCGAGAAATCCCACAACATCTATAAGATCAGACACATAGTACCGGTTTCTATTTGGCTGGTCAGCATTGAGGAGTGTGGAAATCTCCTTACCACAATCGATGCGCCTCTCATTCTCCTTCCACCTCAAAACACAAGTTAAATGTTCTTCTTTGAAGTTGCGTGTTTGTGAAACCCCTGCCTTTCTCAACAGCATGTTTCCAATTCGGTAGCCTCGCACTGTGAAAGTAGAGTCCACTGGCCGCGTGCAGTGCTAAACTTCCTACATGGATAGCAGAATGCTGCATCTGTCTGCACACTGTATTCCAGCCATTCATTAGTCTGGTACCACGAGGACACAAACGAGCGCACTCTTTTCTGCAACAGATGGCCAGAGGTACCGCTGTAGAACAACTTTATTCGGTCTCTCACTTCCAAGATCATCGGGAAGCGGCTTGCAGTCACACCCGATCCCGAGGCCGCCGCCGAGCGTGGAAACTCGGCTGCCTGTGCTGGGGCTCCAGCTGCAGGGCTAACGTTGCTGGCTCGGCCAGGTTGGCCAGCTGTCGGTATTTCATCGCATGATCGTCTTCTCCTCCTCCTCCTCCAACTCCTCCCACAACATGTCTTTCATCATCTTCTTTATTTCGTCGGTTGCATTTTTTCCTTTTCTGAGCCATTTTCGTATATCCATCATCCACGTCGTTTTTCCTGCTGCAGCTAGCGCTCTCCGTACTCGTCCCTCGTGACTCGCGTCACTAATCTCACGACTGCCAGATTTGACGGTTGACGGTTTTATTTTTTAAATGATGCATGCATCAAAAACAGGTTTTATCTGCATAATTTCAAATGTAAGCACGATGCAAACACACATATTATAAATTTTTATAAAATTACTTTTGTAAGATGAGGTTGACGGTGTGAAGTCACGCGGTGCACGTGCACTTCATCTTTAATTATGTAAATTTATGTCTTTTCCTTAATCATATTATCATATTATGACTATATTACTTTATACCTAACTTACAACAATCAGGTAACCTGCTCAATAGGGCCTCCATATCGAATACGCTGATTGGCTATTCCTTAAAACTAAATGATCCACGATATATATATATAACCACTCACAGCATCGACATCGACACGAGTCTTGCGCTGTCTGTCGTCTTGGCTGCGCGTTGGTGCTTGCGTTATTATCTTTATCTTGTGGGCTTGGACTGCATTGTCTTACCAATTGCTTTTGGAGATGCGCTGGCAAGCGCACACTTATCTCTTGACTCTTATTCAAAGAAGGATATTATTAAAGAACAGTTTATCCAAGAAGCCTTATTATTCACCATGTTGAACATCTGGAATAAGGTGTATATTCACACAGGTGAACTCTGAAACAGCAAGGAGTTCACAGTGGGCGCTCGTCCTTAAACACTAGTCGTTCACAGGGTGCAACAGGCATAAATGGGTGGCGTACAAGTGGGGGGGCACCAGATGCACCATGGGGGGGGGGCATTGCACCCAAATGCCCCCCCTAGCGACGGGCTGTCTGTATGTCTTCATCATTCTTCTGAGTCAGTGTTTCCGCATACCATAGCGGCGAGGGGCGAGGCAGTTTATAGTCAGTTGGGGCAGAGGGGATGGACGGAGAGAAGTGCGAGAAATTTATCAGAGGTAAAGTAACTTTCGGCCTACCCTGTATTATAATAATATATATATATATATATTATATAATATATATATATATATATATATATATGTGTGTGTATATACATATATATATATATACAGTATATGTGTGTATATATATGTATATATAAAATATATATATATATATATATATGTATATATATAGTGGGTCGCCGAAATAGGTGATCCTTATTTGTCAGTAATTCTGTCTGTTTGTTTGGATGTTTGTTTGGATGTTTGTTCGTTTGTCATCAGCATAATTGGTAGTAAACGTGGTCGGATTTTGACCAAACTCCGGTGGTGTAGGTACATCTTATGACCTTGTGCTTTGGAAATTGTGATGGTTGCTAGGGACACTTTGGTTCCCTGGCAACAACCGAAAAACTTCAAAATCGTACCGTTCACGCGAAATCAATTCCGAAAGCCATTATCCCACGTAGGGTTAGGAAATTTGGCACAAATGATCTACAGGTGATGCTCTATCAAATATATTCCGGTTTTTTGATATATGGATACTTCACCCGCAGCTGTGTTGTATATATATATATATATTATATATATATAATATATAACATATACGTATATATATATATATATATATATATATATATATATATATATATACGTATATAAAGTTTATAATATATAACGTATATTACATATATGAATATTATATACATATATGTATATTATACACACACATATATATGTGTTATACAGTATATATATATATATATATATGTATATATATATATATATATATATATATATACACGAGGTGTGTTCAAAAAGTATCCAACCTTAATTTTCGTGCGTAAACCAATGAATCTAGGAGGCGTGTGTTTGTTGCACGTATGTAGGCGATCCTAATTCGTATGCGTGAAATTTTCCCGCCTACAGAAGCTGTCAGTCGCCGACAGACCGCCGATGAGTGAGGAAGTGTAAGTGAGCGCCGTCGGAGTTTCGTTTTGAAAAATGACGGATCACTGTGGTCTCATCGCCAGTGATCCACTGTATTGAAGAAGTTGGGATCGCTGTTCACAGTCTCCAGCATGTCCTGTGTGATCTCCAAACGGAGTTGCTTCTGCTCGATCGTTAACAGCTTTGGCACGAACTTCGCGGAGATTCTCCTTAAGCCCAAATCCTCAGTCACAATGGAATGAACAGATCCAATGCTGACGCTCGCCTCGTCTGCAAGTTCTCTGATCGTGATTCGACGATCCTGCATCAGCAGGGTCCTCACTTGGTCAATGACGATCTCATTTCGGGATGTTGAGGGCCTACCAGAACGTGCTTCACTTTCCACTGATGTGCGACAATCTTTGAAGCGGTTGTACCACTCTTTTATCTGTGTGGTGCCCATTGCTCGTTCCCGAAGGCCTGTTGAATCTTGCGGATCATTTCCACTTGGGAATCGCCAAGCTTTACACAAAATTTGATGCAGTAGCGTTGTTCAAGTTTTTCCGTCATTTTGTCAAAAACGAAAATCCGACGGCGCTCACTTACACTTCCTCACTCATCGGCGGTCTGTCGGTGACTGACAGCTTCTGCAGGCGGGAAATATTCACGCATACGAATTAGGATCGCCCACATTCGTGCACCAAACCACGCCCTCCTAGCTTCATTTGTTTACGCACGAAAAATTAAGGTTGGATACTTTTTGAACACACCTCGTGTATATATATATAATATATATATATATATATATATAATATATATATTATATATATATATATATCTCTTCTTCTTCTTCGGCTGCTCCCGTTAGGGGTCGCCATAGCGGATCATCTCGTTATGATCCGCATAATGATTTGGCACAGGTTTTACGCCGGATGCCCTTCCTGACGCAACCCTGGTCGCCTCTTACGACACAGGGATATGGTACACCTATTCTAACCGGGGCATACACCGGGCCCAGTACACTGGTACTCACTTCGCCGACCTCGGAAGGATGACAGGCTGAGTCAACCTCCTGGTGTGTATTAATTCAGCGGCCAACGGGGATTGAACTCAGGACCTTTTGGATCCCAAGCCGCTACCCTAACCACTACACCAACACCAGGCATAATATGTATATATATATATATTATATATATAACATATATATACATATATATATATATATTGTTGCGGACCCGGGGTCGGGGCGAGAAGACCACGGGGGGGGGGGGGGAAGCTAGCTCAGGTTCCCACCAGACTCTGTGGAATCGCCGGTCATCACACACGGATAACTCCGTGACGCAGCAGGTCGCTAATCGACCGTGAACACCAATAACTCAACCACATGACTTGGGTCCTCCGTCTAATGGAAACCGGTTACCTAAAATGGTCACATGATTATAAATACCAGGGGACACGCCCTCGGTATGCCTTGCTCAAACCGGATCACCTTTCCCGATCAGATGCAGCAGAGCGTAACTGCCAAGGACGTACCGGCTAGAAAACAGAGTGTTGGGGATAACGTCCCGCTCGGCTAGGATACCAACCATGCTGGATCAATGGAGGAAAAGATGAAAACGAGCTGGGAACATTTCTATATAAAGCAATTATTTACAATCAGGAGAGGAATGGTATGTGGCACAGTAAAGGGTTTATTATTTTGTACAGCAGGGATAGCAAGGAATTTGTGGGGTGTGACAAAAGGCAAGCAATTTACAAAAGCAGACACAGAGCAGACTTATCCCATTATATCTTCACCAATCTTAATTTAAGCTACGACAGGTGCCACACACACACACACAACACACACACACACACACACCACACACACACACACACACACACACACACACCCGATGAAGAATAGTTGGAGAGGAGATGAGAATTAACGGCCTCTCAATACCTGGCGTGGTCGCCGACCGCGCAACCAAGTGCACTTGGGGACGCTCCGCTTGAGCGATCCCACCTTAAGAGTCTGCGTGTTATCTCTTGCTTGATCACTTTGACGGAGCTCGTGGAAACATGTGCTTCACACTGGCCCAGATGAATGTCTGTCGTACACCAACCCCGAGTGCAGATGCAGCGACAGGCAGACAACGGGTGCAGTGAAGAGAGGGCAGAGCAGAGAGAGGGCGGACGGCTTCGCGATCCACCTTTTATAAGCCCCGGGCGAAGGGTGGGGCGACGACCCGAAGAAACGCGCCGTCATCCAAATCGTGCCCTTCCATTAGATCCCGGCCCCACCCTGCCAGGCTCCTGGGGCCGGAAGTGGCCTCATTCGCACATTCGGCGTTACGCAACACGGAGCCCTTCACCAAACTCCTGGGCCGTGTTCTGGTGACTTGACGAGGGCTGTGTCGGTCCCGCATGCCCACTTGGGGCACCCCCGGCGAGCTGCGGTTGGTGCTGTTAACGTTCTTGGCCTGTCCCCGCACCACACGGTCCGAGTGACCTGGGCCGCGCAGCACGCTCGTTTGGTGGCAAATTGCATCGATGTGGAGATGCGTGGAGGCGCAGGGTGATTTTTCCTGCGTGTGGGAGATGTTGTTGTCGAGGTGGTGCTTCTGGTGAGCGGAGATAGAGCAAGGTGAGACGCATTATAAATCGGCACGCAGATTCGAATGAAAGGGCGCGCCATTCGCGTCCTGTGCAATTGCGGTGGAGAGTTTCTCATTGTTGTGATTTTCACAGGCGGCCGCCTGTGGTGCCTGCTTTGATTTGTATCATGGATCAAAGGAAAGGGTTGGAATGAAAATCAGGATGAATGGCGGATAGAGATACAATCATACCGAGCTACTGTATAAGATCCCACACAACACACTTCGTCCCGTTAACCCATGAGACATGAGAGGAAGGATTGACTGCACTCACAGTAACGAAATAACTGCCTGGGGATCACTATGTTGGGTGCCGTTGCCTTCGAGGCATGCGGTTTTGCAGAACCGCAACAATATGTCGTGTAAGATTGGGGCGGGTGGGATTACACATTTTTAGATCCTCGTGGAGGATCTCTAAGTCTTACTCACGTTGTTGTTCTTGGACTTTTTTGTTTCACAGCCTACAGTTTTCATCGAAACTTCCTGAAACTTGGCGTATATATGTAAAAATACCCTGCGCAGACAGTAACCATCTCCGATTTTGAAAATTCCTCCTAGAAAAAAAGTTATGACGTCAAAATATCTCCGCTAATGGAAATCGCCTAAAAAATTATCTCCGAAACTAGGCAAGCTTTTTGAATTCTGTTTGCGGGAATCGAACAGGGCATTAGCAGAGATGAATTACCGCACATATGATACATCACTATGACGTCATATCAATTTTTATGACGTCATTCCTATTTTTTGTTTCACAACCCAGAGTTTTCATCGATCTTCGTGAAACTTGCCATGTATATGCAGAAACCCACGCGCAGGCAGTAAACATCTCCAATTTTGGAAATTCTTCCTAGAAAAAAAGTTGACGTCATAATATCGCCGCTAATGGAAATCGCCTATACCATTATCTCCGAAACTAGGCAAGCTGTTTGAATTTTGTTTGCGGGAATCAAGCCGGGCATTAGCACAGATAATGTATCGCAAACCTGATACATCACAATGACGTCATATTCGTTTTTATGACGTCATCATTAAGAGGACGAGGATCTTAGCTCATTCGAGCTTGTTTAAAGAAGAAGAAGGCGCTTCCAACCAAAAGTAAACCAGAGAGTTGGTGTCAAAGCCACCCAATGCTCACCTGTTTATACATTTATCGTTTTTAAAAGACGAGTCTAATAATATTTTTATAAAGCATTGCAGTGAAGTCTGATCCAAAGAATTTTAAAGCAATATATGTATTTGTATATTGTAATCAGTAAAAAAAATAGTGTGGTAGATAAAAACATTAGAAAAAATAACTTGCACCAAAAACTTTAACATTTTCACGCTCACGCTGACGCTGACGCTCACGCAGGGGGTATCGCTATAGCTCTCTGTTCTTCGAACAGCGAGCTAAAAACTAGATTAACTCCGCTAATTGAGCAAAAAAGCGAGAGCAGACCCGTCCCAGGCAACGTTTCACTGGCTTCACAACCAGCTTCATCAGGCACAAGAGACATCAGGCATCTGTCTTTAACTAGACTCAGACAACAAGTGGATCTTTTTTTTTGGTTGAAAGTAACAAAGCCAGTCTGTCTTTTCCCCAGTTATAATCACACTCTCCAGATCATAAGATGAGTGGTACTGGCATGGACACAGGAAGAGACAAGCTTCCTGGGTAGGTAGTATACAGTGTTGAGTCCTCTGTGTAAATGCTATATTGAGAAAGAATCCAATCAGGCAGATCATTGATATATAACAAGACAATATTGGACTCAACACAGACTCCTGAGGAACTCGAGCATTCGTATTATGGACAGACGATGACTATTCCTCAAGTGGTGATTTGGAAGGAAGTCCGAAATTGTATCAAGCAATTTTCCCGAGATGCCATATGATTTTAGCTTGTGAATGAGGCCCTTATGTCACACTTTGTCAAAAGCCTTTGAGATGTCGATAGCAACAACCCTAGCTTCTCCACGATGATCCAAAGCCCTATTCACGTGTTCAGCAATTAGGATGGAACACACCAGTCGACCTTGAATGTCGAAAGCCATACTGGACATCAATTAGGAGGTTGTGGGTTTCCACATAAGTCATGAGTTGTCGTTTGATCAAGGATTCAAACACTTTGTTTATAATGGGTAGAAGGCTAATCGGCCGATAGTTGGAAGGATCAGATTTTTCACCAGAGCTTTAAAGATGGGGACTACAGAAGCCTGCTTCCAGATCACATGGAAACACAGACTGACAGATACAAGTGATACAATTTTGAGAGAACAAAAGACAGTTCAGGTGAACACATCTTCAAAGCAACTGCAGGGATTCGATCTGGTCCTGAAGATTTTGAGATGTCAAGCCCTTGAATCATCTTAGCAACTTTCCTGGGCTGATGATGATTGTGGAAAGCCTGGTGTCAAGACCAGAAGGACAAATAGGCAATGGGTGTCCATGGTCTTCAGGTATGGAGTTGCAGCAAAAATGCTCAATGAAGAGGTTGACTTAATCAATACTTCAACTGCCATCTTGCCAGCAAAATGGGTGGTGGTTCTGCAACAACCAACCATAACATTGCAACAAATAAAAGGCCTTCTGTGACTGTTGGTTTGACCCAATCTGTAAACTTCCCAATCCAAATTTATGCAAGCGGTACTTCCTTCCTGCTGGACCTAGCAATGACCAACTTTCCATCCAACCTCCCTATGCTCCTCTGCCCCTCTAAACACTCTGACCATGTTCTTTACAAAGCCCATAATTCTCTGACTATTGTGAGGGTGCAGCCTCAGCACCAAACTGCTTCTCCTGAAGAGGAATGGGCTGCACGCGCAAGCACACACACACACACACACACACACACACACACACACACACACACACACACACACACACACAGTCCCATCTTGCTTGTAGCTATCATATTATCCTCTTTCCATGTACACCAAATCCTGTGGCAAGGCAGTTGCGATGAAGCAGCTTTTTCTCTCAGCATGGAAGGCTAGCCCATTTGAAGGCAAATGTAGGTCACTCGGTTAGCTACAAAGAGTGTGTGTGTGTCTGTCCATTCTAAAGAAAGCCAGAAAACATCACTGAGTAAAATTCAAGGCTGAACTTTCCAACTGATTTTCTTTCTCAAAGTCACATGGTGGATTCTTGGCAAGTCAATCTCTGGTGCCTGCCTCCCCCTCCATCCTTGTACCTCAAACGAGAGGTTACAGAACGGTGGAATCTTGGCAAGTCAATCTCTGGTGCCTGCCTCCCCCTCCATCCTTCTACCTCCGAGAGAGGTTAAGGACATTTCCCCGAAACATATTCTGGAATTCAACCCTGCTCTGCTTGCCAAGCTTGCTGCTTATGGCACACAAGACAATCTTATAACCAGGCTGTATTCCTCCACTCGTGTTCCGTCTGCTGGCATCAGTTAGTGATACCTAGTCAACACATTACTATCAATGGAATCCTCTCCTCTCCTTTGCTGCTCTTTCACAGCAGAGGATGGAATACGCTAAGGCAGTGTCTTGGTCCAATGTTGCTCATCATGTACATTAATTATGTCTTCAATGCTCTGGAAAAGCCCTCTCTTCCATTTTGCAGATGACTACACATTGTGTCGTCAAGTACCCAATCCCAATGACAGGACACAAAAGCAATGCTACTCTCTACCAATCTGGGAATTGGTTAGATGCTAGTCTGACAATTGGAACATGTCTTGACAAACTTCAGTCTGATCCTGTTACTCGGAAAGGATAATCATATGAACCGACCATCCATTCCAGTTTCCTGATTTTTTTATGACTCACTATCAGCCATGACTTCTCCTGGATGGTCCAAAGCAAAGCTGGCCCCCAATCCACTATAGATTAGGAATCCTCCATCATTCAAAGTCATTCTTTGAAAAATCATCTACTACTCAGCCTACAAAGGCCTTTGTCCATAGCTAAATGGACTATTGCTCACCCCAATAGACTGGGGCTCCAGCACCACATCCTCTCTGTCTTGTAATATGTGGCATTTAAAGCTTTCAACATCAGTGGCATCTCGCACAATAAGTCCAAGGCATGGGCTAGCAATATAGCCTCGAGGCATTGCACTTGCCTCCGAGTCATCTTGCCTGGTTTGAATCGCAACCAAGGCACAAACTGCTTTCCTGTGTTTTGCATGAGAGTGATACATCAATTTGTGCACCTCCCTCAGATGTATGTTAAACTGGGTTCACGTCTGCTGGCATGAGATATTTGACATGTATATCAAAGATCCCATCGTGTCCTTAGTGAAGAGTAGGCAAGCTATCGCTGGCATCATGGCTAAATTCCAAATTCCTGCTCTAACCTAAAGGGGGCATTGCATTAACAGCACAGCCACACCCTCAGCAAATGATGGCAAACTGCAGCAACTTGCTGCATCCAAAAGAATAAAAAGAAAAAGAAGAAGAAGAGGAAGAAGAATAATGCTGAAGGCAATACCTGTTGCTCTCACATGACAAAGGTTAGTGGATCTAGAGAACATTGTACTTTATGGTACTTCTACATATAGACGGTCCCTGTGCCAGTGCGGTGCGCAGCCTGAGCCGGAGCCAGAGATGTTGTGGCGTTTCAACCTGTTCAATACTTGTTTGATTATAAATAAGAACAGAGTTCAATTTGTTCGACCATTTATTAGCGTGAAACGACAATAATCAAACAAGTATTGAACAGGTTGAAACGCCCACAACATCTCTGGCTCCGGCTCAGGCTGCGCATGCGCACTGGCACAGGGGACCGTCTATATGTAGAAGTACCGTTAAGTACAATGTTCTCTAGATCTCTCCACCAACCCCGAGTGCAGATGCAGCGACAGGCAGACAACGAGGTGCAGTGAAGAGAGGGCAGAGCAGAGAGAGGGCGGACGGCTTCGCGATCCACCTTTTATAAGCCCCGGGCGAAGGGTGGGGCGACGACCCGAAGAAACGCGCCGTCATCCAAATCGTGCCCTTCCATTAGATCCCGGCCCCACCCTGCCAGGCTCCTGGGGCCGGAAGTGGCCTCATTCGCACATTCGGCGTTACGCAACACGGAGCCCTTCACCAAACTCCTGGGCCGTGTTCTGGTGACTTGACGAGGGCTGTGTCGGTCCCGCATGCCCACTTGGGGCACCCCCGGCGAGCTGCGGTTGGTGCTGTTAACGTTCTTGGCCTGTCCCCGCACCACACGGTCCGAGTGACCTGGGCCGCGCAGCACGCTCGTTTGGTGGCAAATTGCATCGATGTGGAGATGCGTGGAGGCGCAGGGTGATTTTTCCTGCGTGTGGGAGATGTTGTTGTCGAGGTGGTGCTTCTGGTGAGCGGAGATAGAGCAAGGTGAGACGCATTATAAATCGGCACGCAGATTCGAATGAAAGGGCGCGCCATTCGCGTCCTGTGCAATGTCGGTGGAGAGTTTCTCATTGTTGTGATTTTCACAGGCGGCCGCCTGGGTGCGGTGCCTGCTTTGATTTGTATCATGGATCAAAGGAAAGGGTTGGAATGAAAATCAGGATTGAATGGCGGATAGAGATACAATCATACCGAGCTACTGTATAAGATCCCACACAACACACTTCGTCCCGTTAACCCATGAGACATGAGAGGAAGGATTGACTGCACTCACAGTAACGAAATAACTGCCTGGGGATCACTATGTTGGGTGCCGTTGCCTTCGAGGCATGCGGTTTTGCAGAACCGCAACAATATGTCGTGTAAGATTGGGGCGGGTGGGATTACACATTTTTAGATCCTCGTGGAGGATCTCTAAGTCTTACTCACGTTGTTGTTCTTGGACTTTTTTGTTTCACAGCCTACAGTTTTCATCGAAACTTCCTGAAACTTGGCGTATATATGTAAAAATACCCTGCGCAGACAGTAACCATCTCCGATTTTGAAAATTCCTCCTAGAAAAAAAGTTATGACGTCAAAATATCTCCGCTAATGGAAATCGCCTAAAAAATTATCTCCGAAACTAGGCAAGCTTTTTGAATTCTGTTTGCGGGAATCGAACAGGGCATTAGCAGAGATGAATTACCGCACATATGATACATCACTATGACGTCATATCAATTTTTATGACGTCATTCCTATTTTTTGTTTCACAACCCAGAGTTTTCATCGGATCTTCGTGAAACTTGCCATGTATATGCAGAAAGCCCACGCGCAGGCAGTAAACATCTCCAATTTTGGAAATTCTTCCTAGAAAAAAGTTGACGTCATAATATCGCCGCTAATGGAAATCGCCTATACCATTATCTCCGAAACTAGGCAAGCTGTTTGAATTTTGTTTGCGGGAATCAAGCCGGGCATTAGCACAGATAATGTATCGCAAACCTGATACATCACAATGACGTCGTCCATATTCGTTTTTATGACGTCATCATTAAGAGGACGAGGATCTTAGCTCATTCGAGCTTGTTTAAAGAAGAAGAAGGCGCTTCCAACCAAAAGTAAACCAGAGAGTTGGTGTCAAAGCCACCCAATGCTCACCTGTTTATACATTTATCGTTTTTTAAAAGACGAGTCTAATAATATTTTTTATAAAGCATTGCAGTGAAGTCATCCAAAGAATTTTAAAGCAATATATGTATTTGTATATTGTAATCAGTAAAAAAAATAGTGTGGTAGATAAAAACATTAGAAAGGAAATACTTGCACCAAAAACTTTAACATTTTCACCGCTGACGCTGACGCTCACGCAGGGGGTATCGCTATAGCTCTCTGTTCTTCGAACAGGCGAGCTAAAAACTAGATTAACTCCGCTAATTTGAGCAAAAAAGCGAGAGCAGACCCGGTCCCAGGCAACGTTTCACTGGCTTCACAACCAGCTTCATCAGGCACAAGAGACATCAGGCATCTGTCTTTAACTAGACTCAGACAACAAGTGGATCTTTTTTTTGGTTGAAAGTAACAAGCCAGTCTGTCTTTTCCCCAGTTATAATCACACTCTCCAGATCATAAATGAGAGTGGTACTGGCATGGACACAGGAAGGAGACAAGCTTCCTGGGTAGGTAGTATACAGTGTTGAGTCATCTGTGTAAATGCTATATTGAGAAAGAATCCAATCAGGCAGATCATTGATATATAACAAGAGCAATATTGGACTCAACACAGACTCCTGAGGAACTCGAGCATTCGTATTATGGACAGACGATGACTATTCCTCAAGTGGTGATTTGGAAGGAAGTCCGAAATTGTATCAAGCAATTTTCCCGAGATGCCATATGATTTTAGCTTGTGAATGAGGCCCTTATGTCACACTTTGTCAAAAGCCTTTGAGATGTCGATAGCAACAACCCTAGCTTCTCCACGATGATCCAAAGCCCTATTCACGTGTTCAGCAATTAGGGATGGAACATCACCAGTCGACCTTGAATGTCGAAAGCCATACTGGACATCAATTAGGAGGTTGTGGGTTTCCACATAAGTCATGAGTTGTCGTTTGATCAAGGATTCAAACACTTTGTTTATAATGGGTAGAAGGCTAATCGGCCGATAGTTGGAAGGATCAGATTTTTCACCAGAGCTTTAAAGATGGGGACTACAGAAGCCTGCTTCCAGATCACATGGAAACACAGACTGACAGATACAAGTGATACAATTTTGAGAGAACAAAAGACAGTTCAGGTGAACACATCTTCAAAGCAACTGCAGGGATTCGATCTGGTCCTGAAGATTTTGAGATGTCAAGCCCTTGAATCATCTTAGCAACTTTCCTGGGCTTGATGATGATTGTGGAAAGCCTGGTGTCAAGACCAGAAGGACAAATAGGCAATGGGTGTCCATGGTCTTCAGGTATGGAGTTTGCAGCAAAATGCTCAATGAAGAGGTTGACTTAATCAATACTTCAACTGCCATCTTGCCAGCAAATTGGGTGGTGGTTCTGCAACAACCAACCATAACATTGCAACAAATAAAAGGCCTTCTGTGACTGTTGGTTTGACCCAATCTGTAAACTTCCCAATCCAAATTTATGCAAGCGGTACTTCCTTCCTGCTGGACCTAGCAATGACCAACTTTCCATCCAACCTCCCCTATGCCTCCTCTGCCCCTCTAAACACTCTGACCATGTTCTTTACAAAGCCCATAATTCTCTGACTATTGTGAGGGTGCAGCCTCAGCACCAAACTGCCTTCTCCTGAAGAGGAATGGGCTGCACGCGCAAGCACACACACACACACACACACACACACACACAC
>CM068960.1:62520108-62533442 GCA_035128595.1 Eptatretus atami | reverse complement strand
GATAAGTATTAGGCTGAGACCAACTGAAAGAAAGTGCTGAAATCGAGAGCTTAATGAACTGTCAATGTAATTTTTTTCGGTTAGAAAAAAACAACAAAAACAGCACTTTCCTTACAGTCGATTACAAACTGAATCCTTGAATCAGATTCAAGTGAAGAAAGGGACTTTTCCTACATTGCTACTTATGCGTGTGCTGTGCACAATAATTATATAAGAGATGGGCCTTAATCTGACCGCGACCAGGGTGGGCGCGGAGAAATGGAAATGCCCCCTCGTTCCAGGGGTCTCGCTAAAGGGAAAAATATCTATTTCATACCATTCAAATCAATGGTTGTTCCCTTCCTTGACCCCAAACCGCTCATATTCGTAAACTGTTCCTTGTGTTCGTTACATCTATCCATTCTATACTGGCCAATCCTCACAACAAACCCAACTTTATATACAAATAAAAAATGTATTAAAAATATAAAAGAAGTGTGCATCGCCAATATTTTGGGAAAGACCATGTTCATTGCGCCTATTATCATTTACTCACACACCTGACATGTCAACATTTTCCCCTCTGCATTTTTCACGAGCTCTGTCCCTCATTATAGGCTCCCATTATACAGACAATAAAAAAACAATTGCCTTGAAAACAATTGAGTGTCATTATCAAATAATTTCTCGTTTTTATTAATTAACGCCAATCAGCAGTAAATCTGCAATCTTGCGTGAACATCTTACCAGTATTGAGTTAATTGAAATGCCCTTAATCTCACTTGGTTGGTAAATAAAAGAAAGCATCAATAAAAATTTCCATTGTCGACTCTGAGGAGGTTCTCTATCTACAACATATTTCAGCTACATGCGTTCATGATTTTAGCTCCGTTACTGTTGATGAAAGAATGTTAATTCCCGTTGTAACGTCAGTGTGTATTTTTATGGTTGAAGTGTTGTGCATAATAAGTATAATAAGGTTGCATATTATGGGGAGGGTGTCCTTGCCCTCAGCCCATATTTCGCAAGTGTTCCCTATTGTATGTCCTCAACCTCTGCCGTTTGGGTGTTCCCCCCTGTCCCCACCACGTAAAGGTTGAAGGAGGTTATGTTTCACCCCCTCTGTCTTTGTGTGCAAGATATCCAAAAAGTTGAGGATCAGATGAAATTCTGGTGTACCAGTTTGAGTGATGTGAAAGAAAAAAACCCCAATGGGAAGAAAAAAAAAAAGTTTGTTAAAAAAATATAATTTCCCTACACCCCATTGAGAGATATGGCAAAATTTTGATAAATATCACATATCTTCAAAAACTTTGTGGATGTGATTGCAATAAAACTTGTAATTGGATTGCATGACATACCGTCAATTGTCAACTCAAAAGACTGTGGTGATCAGTTGGGCTGTGACAAGGACGAATTCGATTCATTTGTGAAGGATCTTCGAATCCGGATCCAGAATACGAGATATTATTTTTTACCGTAAATTCTCCACCATTGAAGATGGGCCAAGTTTTTTACAGAGATTCTCCACCATGAGAGATTGGGTGCCAAAAACGATATTAATATCTGCATAGACATATTCATAAAACTGTATTGCCATCATATGTCCACTGGATCAAGCGATTGGCTTGGCAGAGGTATGGCCGCTTCATAGTTACCGTCCACCACTGAGGGAAGGAGGAGTTAGGTGTTTCATCACTCCTTCTGTTTGTCTGTGTACAGGATATCTCAAAAAGTGTGGACAGTTGGGTGTGTGTACAAGGACAAAGGAATTAGATTTGGTGAAAATCCAGATCCGGACTCCTAGAATTCTTTGAAGTGATTTTCACCGATGTTAAGAGATGGCCAAAAGCTATCTCTAGCAGGATATCCAAAAAGTTTTGTTGGACTGGATTCAAACAAAACTATGAGACAGATTGGGTGGCATAGGACAATTGATCGATTTCGGTTGAAGATCCGAATCCGGATCTGAGTACAAGGTTGTGTAATTTTTCAAAGTGATTCTTCATTCCATGATAATATGGCCAAAAAGTGATCCATATAGCATCTTTCGAAATGTATGGGCCCGATATTTCTCGTGGATCAGGCATTGCTGCTGGGGGAGGGTAATGCACTCTACAGAGTGCCTATCTAGTTAGTTCTGTAGTGTCCTGGGTTCTGGCTCCTTCTAGTGAGCCTCAACACTATACAAACGCACCGGAGTTGGTGTCAGAAGCCACCCAATGCTCGCTCTGTTTATTACATTATGTTTTTAAAAAGACGAGACTAATATGATTAATTATTTTGTTATAAAGCATGCGTGAAGTATTAATTATAAAGCAATATATATATTTGTAGGTATAATCAGTAACAAAGACGCAAGTTGAGCACATATAGCCCCTAACAAGATAGGATATACAGACATTGTGCTACTAATGGAAAACAGCATCCTGTTGCTGCTACCACTTTAGATAACGAACGTATTCGCTAACAAACAACCCAGCTCCACAGTCTGTACCTATGTAACCAAAATTATGAAGACGTGAAAGTTGAAAACTTTGGAGTTAGAGTTGTCGGAGCAGGAATGGAATGAAAACAGCATCCTTGGTTGCCATGGCATACTCACTTTAAATGACGAACGTATATCAATGCACACAGCCGTCCACAGTCTGTACCTATGTCCGAAATATGAACACGTGAAAGTTGAAAACTTGAGGATTTAGAGTGCGATACAGGAACGGATCGAATCAGCATCTGGTTGCCATGGCAACCAATTAGATGACAAACGTATGTCAACGAACACAGCCAGCTCTACAGTCTGTACCTATGTACCTAAATATAAAAGTGAAGAGTTTGAAGAACTTGGATTTGGAGTGGGGACAGGAAACCGGATGGAAAACAGCATCCACTGGTTGCCAATGACAAACCTCTTATAGATACAACGTATGCGTCGACACAGTTGACCTGTCCTCCACTATCTGTAACCTAAGTCCGAAATTATGAAACGTGAAAGTTTGAAATAACTTGGGAGTTTGGAGTGGGACAGGAACGGACGGAAACAGTAACTGGTGTGCCATGGCATACCACTTTGAGATGACGAACTGTATGTTGCGACAGCAACGTCTACACAGTCCTGTACTATTACATAAATATGAAACGTGAAAGTTGAAAACTTTGGAGTTAAGTGCAGGACAGGAACGGATCAGACAGCAGACAGAAACAGACGTGACGACGCCGGTTATATCATAGATACGTCCCCGATATATATATATTTATATATTACTATATTTATCGGGCGTATAGAAAAATCAGTGTGGTGTAGATAAAACATTAGAAAGGAAAACTAGAGGGGGAGCCTCGAGGAGAGTGCAAACCCCGCGCCAAACTGCTGGTCTTTCCAAACTGACGTTGAGACCATATATCTTATTCATCTAAATATGATCGAAACAGTCGCTAGACCAGAGTTATAGTTCTTTTCCCAAAATTTTTTTTTTGGGGGGGGTGGTTGGAAATCACTTAAAACATGTAGAAAATGCTCAAAAAAAAAAAAAATTTCTCTAAATATTATTTTTCGGGGGGGGGGGGGGGGGTGGGGGGAGGGGAGACCAAGTCCAAATCTAATATGGCATGATCCTTGGACCATACCTAACCCCCCACAAGTTTCGTCGAAATCCGTCGAGGAGTTTTTCCGTAATACAAAAAATTTAACATTTCACTGCCCACGCTTACGCTCATCCTCGACTCGTGGGTATCGCTATAGCTCGTCTGTTCTTCGAAAGCGACTAAAAAACACATACATTAGTAGTTGGGTTGTTCTGTAAACGCCTAATACCATGCAAGCTTTTTATTTCCATAATCAGAAAAAAAAAATTGACTTGAGTGTCAATTTAAGACTGCCTTTTCAAGATAAACGTCGACATGTCCGTATTTTAGCAGGTTACATCATATATCGCAGATAATATTAAATCCCCTTCACAAATGCTAAGGGCTACTTCAAAATGGTCATAAATGACTAAGAACAAACGATGAGAACCCGTTAAGTGCCAGAGCAATAAATAGAATATAGTCATATATGGAAAAGGCACAAGTTTCAGATTGCACAGTTTCAGTAAACTTGGCCAAGAAATTGTAAACTGCTGGAAAAAAAATACCAAAAGGAATGAAAACACCCTTGCTTAGTTATAACAAAAGATAGCAAAGAGGTCACACAGCAGATTGGAAATCAACAATCTGCAAATGACTATCATGCCACAGGGAATGTCCTTGTCAGAAAAAAGGGTAGCGAGTGACTACTCAAACAAAAATCTCAAACAAACCACCCTGTGAGTTCCAACAGTTTCCCAGGATTCACGGAGAGGCGGATCAGTCCCCAAAACACTTCTCCAATTTTCACGTTCTCATTTTCTTGGTTGAAAGATGAAAATGCAGAAAAAGTGACGGTTTCATCTCTGCTTGGCAAGAAATTTTGGCAAAAATTGTTTTGTGCATTTTCTGACATCTGGAAGTGAAAAAGGTGGTAGCTTGATCTGCCAACAACAACACCCTTTTGAAGTCGATTCAATCATCCAGACATACTCTGTATTACAAAGCATGCAGTTTTGCTGCAGCAGTTCGAAGGAAAGAAGTACAATGACGTTAATATTTGAACCTAGCAAAAATAGATTATAAGGAAAAGCTCAAATACGTCTAGTCAACTCCCTTTTGAGCTTTGAGCATGCAGCAAACTTATGCTTCTACTTTATGATGCTCCAGTGAATAAAATGATGTGCAAGCAGACAATATTCTCCCCCAGTTAATAAATTAAACCCTTTTGCATTTAACAAATACGGTACAGCTGTGACACATTTTTCCAGATCAAGTAAGTTTTTAGAAGGTCCCAATAGATAAAGTTGGAAGTAGCCAGAAGTAAGCAGGGATGTTCAAAAAGTAATCGGAATGAAATGCTCCAATTCTTCTTCACAGGAATCAACAAAATTAATTACATTTTCACAACGTTACAATTATACATACGGAGAAGCATAGCTTGAAAATGTGCGACGAATTACCAAAATGTGACGTAAATCGAAATCAATTTTATCAAAGAAATAAGTAATGGAATATAGAGGGGTGTAGGGTGGGGGCGTTCCCTAACACACCATTACCTATACATTTAGCTTTTACGCCCACCACAAGGTGAAACCAAGGTTATGTTTCTACCTGCTGTCTGTTGTTTGTTTGCTTTGCTTGTCTCTGCCTGTGAGCAGATATCTCAAAAAGATATGGACATGATTCAGACATAAATTTGGTGGACACGATCGGGTGTGACAACTATGCAATTTTATTAGATTTGGTGAAGATATCAGAGATCCAGATCAAGTTATGAGAATATTTTTTTTTTAAGTAATTCTTCATTCATTGAAAGATGGCGGCAAAATCAAATCACATATTTCAACAAAGAGTGTTAGAATAGGATTATAGAAAAATGGGTTGGATTAATTGGGGAGATGAAAGAACAACTAACAAGCTCAAATAAATTGTTAAGGTCCTCAATGTGATCCGGCCTGTCAGTGGGATACAAAATGTGCACTGTTCCAGGCTGATATGACGTATGCGCTCATAGCAAGTGCATCTTGTTTACCAGATATATTACCTATGTTTATAAGTCATGGTCATCGAGAAGAGCTAGTTTCTAGTACACTGAAGGTGGGAACGCAACAGGACAATAAGAAACAGATGGAGAGAGGAGAAAATGCCAACACAGAGTTGGAAGGCTAAAACAGAGGCAGATACTTTGACAAACCAATTGGTGTGCAGGAGCAATGGCGGGGGCAGGAGAGGATTGAATAGGGTGGACAAATGCTGCCAGAAGAAAAACGTCTAAGGAGGGAAAACGGAAATTTGGAAGGAGGAGGCCCTGGGGGGGTTAATTAGGGAAAAAAGATAATGTTTGGATTGGGAAATGATCTGAGAGTGCGGTGACAGCTGTCCTTCAAAGATCTGGAGTAAGAATGAGATTGAAGAGAATTAGTAGTGTTTCACAGGTGGGAAAAAAAAAGTAGAAAAAAAAATGAGTGGAGGTGACGCAATGGTTCTGGATTTAGGTGTTATCACCAAACGGGGGTGATGTGTGAACTGTGTGTTTGCCCTGCAAAAAACTGAGGAGAACAAAGCAAGGAAAGGGCAGAGGTGCAAGTACCAGAGAGTGAGTGGTAAGAAGACAAAAGACAGCCACCTGTCTGCGATGGCAGAGGTGAACGCTAATAAACTCGAGCTTTATCACGCGAGATGTTTCCAATCGATTCTTGAAGACCTTGTTTCATCGCGTCAGGCTAGAAGCAAAATTGAGCAGGGAAGCTAGCCCAGAGGGATAGCAAGTCTCTAACAGCGCGAGATGAAGGCCTTGTAGGTTGATAGTAGCACCGTGTCCCAGGAAGGCCTTTGTAATGATGAGACGCGCCATTGGCAGCGTGCTTTGAAGGCCAACTTGAATAGTCGTTTGCCCAATGAAATCATGGCTGATGTGAGACCCAGGAGTTTGAATGACTGAACTTCCTCAAAGGATTGTGAAGAAAGATATGGGAGAAGGAGGGTAGCCAGACAGTCCCTTCAGAGAGAGATAGGGAGAGTGTATGAGATTTGTCAGGATTGAAAGCATATTCCAAGTGTTTTACCAGCTTGTGATTGTTGTTAAGATCTGAAGAGAGGGGAAGAGGGCTCCAGTCCTCCTGTGAAGGATGAGGGATGTCATGGCAGAAGGTGGGCAGTGATCAGCAAAATAGATAAAAGAGGATTTTCCAGAGATCAGAGATTCATTTGAAAGAACCAGAATAGGATGCGGCTAGAATGCTGCCTTGGGAACTCCAGCCTCAACAGGATGGAGATTGAAGAGTTCCATCGAGGGCCACACGTTTGGCTGGGATACGAGGGCAGTCCCAGTTAAGGCAGTGTGGAGTTGTTTCGCGATTCCCATAAGCAGAGAGTTGGAAGAAGGAGGCATTTGGGGGAGTAACAAGGTATTAAAGATCAAGGGTTTGGATTGGTCGATCTGAGATGGTGTAAACAACTGTCTAAAAACATGAAGGGAAAGAATGTGATTGAAGATGGTGAATGTTGATTCCCAGGCCGAAAGAATAAAAAAAAAAAGGAAAAAAAAAAAGAACTAAAGTGAGATGGAGGTGTGCAAGATCCTGGATCCGAGATAATTTCACGAGAAGGGGTTGATTTGAGCCGTGAGCCCGTAAAAACCTGGGAGGGAACATATTCACAAAACCTCCTCACAGCACTGCAAGCTGAAAACATGAGGGAGTAGAAGACAGAGAGAACCACTGACCTGTCTGCTGATGGCAAATTGATTAGACCCATAGACAGCTCACGTGGAGAGTTTCCAAAATACATCAATTTAACTTCTAAGTAACAACTTTACACTGACCCTTCCCAACTCAACAGAAACACGTACATTTATTTATGACGCAAAAGTATCATTCAGCATATTAGTCAAAGTATTCATATCGGATATAGAAAGGACAGATGCTTGAGCGACGCAAGGTGGTTGAGGTACGCAAATCAGGTTGTGGTGTTAATAAAGTGATTTGACATATTGCGAACAGACGTAAAGAGGAGGAGAACGGAAATTGGGTGAGCTATATTGGGAACAAAAAATTTTTCACCAATGAAACATAATTATTTGTTAAAAATAAAAAGGTTGGTGTCACAAACTATGTGATTCTTGTTCGAAGAACATGTTGAAAGCCTCATTCAGTGCCAGCTCAAGTGGATTTGGAAGTTTTCTCATGAGTTTCAACCAAATTACAATGAAATGCAAACACTTGACTTTTCCTCCATCTACAACCATTAAAGCAAAAAGATGAACAGCCTGAAAAATAACCTGTCAGAGATGCAAAAATATTGTGCGTTAAACAAAACTTCTTTTCTGTTGTCCCTCAAATCTTAATTTTCTCGATTATACAATTTTAAAAAATAAATTTCTTCCTGATATCTTTTTCTTTCACATTCTTTCCAATTTATTTTTCACAATTCTCTTTTCATTCTTATCTTGCTTTTTCTTCTCTTCACCTCTTTTAACTATCTTTCCTCTCTTTCATTCATCTATCTCTCCAAGGAGAATGATATTTGCATAATTTTTCTGTAAGGCTCACTTGTTGCGCCTGGATGGTTTGAGAGTTGTGGAGTAGCGGCTGAAACCAAATCCTATCAGGTTCCTCCTGATTACTCCATCCTTGCTTCTTTACTTCTTCGGTTCCTTCTTGTCTTCCGTTTCATTATTTCCTCATCATTACAAGCTTGTATTACAAGCCCATCAACCTGCATTCTAACACAAATAATTTAGTCGATCAATTTATCTACTCATTCACACTGGAGAGAGGGGGGTTAGAGTAGTCGTAGTAGTGGGAAGGAAACAGTTGGGAAGCAGAGGGACATCACCATCAGGGTATTTGGGGGAGAAAGAGGAGGTGAAGAGATTGTAGGGTAAAGAATGAAACAACACCGACAACAATTTCATGATTGACAAAACCTCACAAATCAGAATCACCCATCCATATGCAAGCAACACCAGTCCTATCAAGGTACATGCACAATTCTCTCCACATATGCTTCCATTACCAAATAAATTCCAATTCACACCTATTGTTTCTGTGCCACTATCTACTAGGACACAAAATCCATGCTGCAAATACTATGAGTGAAAGAGCCCTGCTTACTACCATCCTTGCTCTCTTCTTATACTTCTCAGGCTTGGCCCGACAGTACTGCTTATTCTGCAGAAAAACTAGTATTATTAGTCTTGAGAGTATCAGTTAGATATTAAAAATAATAAAGCCTGGTGTTGCTCAGTGTTAGGGTGGCGTGGGATCCTAGGTCCTGTAGTTCAACCCCATCGCCGCTGATTAATACACCAGGGATTGACTCAGCCTGTCATCCTTCCGAGGTCGGCGAAATGATACCAGTTCCAGTGGTGTACTGGTAGAGGGCACTGCATCAGCGACACAGTCGTGCTTCAAGAAATGATAGTACCCCGGCGCTAAGCTGCCATACTACCACAACCAGATAATAAAGAAGTAATCACCTCCTCTCTAATGAAAAAGCTTCAGGACCTATCAAATCTTAGTAAATAGCTCACTATCAATCTAGTCGCTCCATAATGAATCGTTTCTATGGCACACCCTCGCTCACCCTCAACGCCGCCTCACTCGGCCTCATCCTCAACCTTCCTCGCCCTGCCTCACCCTCAACGCCGCCTGCCCTCACCTCACCCTCAATTGCCGCCTGCCCCGCCTCACCCTCAACGCCGCCTGCCCTCGCCTCACCCTCAACGCCGCCTGCCTCGTCTCACCTCAACGCCGCCTGCCCTCGCCTACACCCTCAACGTCGCCTGCCTCGCCTCACCCTCAACGCACACCTTGCCCTCGCAATCCACCCTCAAGCCACATGCCCTGCATCACCCTCAACGCCACACGCCCCACAATGCCTGTACTCACCCCACCCTCACTCATGTCTGCACTCGTCCCACCCTCACCGTCTGCACTTGCCCCACCCACACCACCACATGCACTCCTCCCCACTCCTGCATTGCTACACCCTCACCACAAGATGCACAGCACCTCACATTCTTCAGAGCATGTACCACCACCTAACCCTCACCACTCATATACACACCACACCTTTACCACTGATAATCTCCTTGCAGACTTCTTCCACAAACATAAACCAACTTTTATCTACAAATTCTTTGCATCCATTACCTCCTGCAAGTAGCTATCTACCCTATCCTTCAACCCACCTACACATTCTCAAGTGTGTAATTTAACACAAGAGCGAGAATTGCTTTGCAATACATTCCCCCACGATGTGATATTTCTATGTCCAAGAAGGGCATAACTCTGTGAAAAACTGGCAAAATGCATGCCGAAAATAATTAAAATAACCACATGTACAGGTAGTGAGTGGACAATTTTTTCTTTTTTAACACACCAATGAAAAGTCACTTAATAGGGAATTGGTCACCAAGTCAGTCAGTACGCCTGTATCGCCATGCACATACACAACACAAACCTACAATTCAAGCTCTGCACATATACACAACTCAAAACAAGCCCTTACTGAACACAAGCTCTAAACATCAATGTGCTCTATAAAAGCACGACATCCCGCTCTATTGGTGTCAGGCTTTGATGCAATGAAAACAAACAAACCTTGTAATCATGGAGGATAGAACATACCCATACATGCAGCAGCAAATGTAATCCTCCACATCCCTCAAATATGAGAAATACTGCTCAACAATGCTTTGTACAGAAAATATCTTTCACCTTGCCAACATTCAACAACAAAAATGAATCATTCGGCACCACTGTGCATTATCTATCTGTCATGTAAGCATGTTGATGGCTTGGCTTAGCATTGCCAGATATACGGTTTTCGATCGGACTGTCCGTTTTAATGGGCTTGTGCATGTCAGTCAAGTCAATGATAGACGCACGGACTCGAATATAGTCAGAATAATTAACACAATTGTAATTTAACATTTCTATATATAGCATGTCATGCTACAATTATTAATACTGTCTAATGAATCATATTGAATATTGCACGATCAGAATTTCACAAGTATGGCTGCTTTTATGAAAGTTTAATAACATTATTGGTGCTGAATCTGCAATTCAACGTGCAAGTCCTTCAATTCAAACGACATATCATGATGTCATCACATGCACGTGTACATTGCTACGAAACACAGAATAACAGTCATTCATCACGAGTGCCGACATATGTATATTGTCTCACTCACAGTAGAGCAGAAGAGCTTCAGTTCGTGTACTTCATGATGAGGAATCTGGTTATTTTGACTCTCAGATGGACTTTCTGAAAATTAAAATAATCTGGGGAACCCAAGACCACTCGACAAACCCCCTCACCACCCCCCCCCACCCCCCACCCTAAGTCCTTTTTGTCCAATTATGGCAAAATAAAAATCTGGCAACCCTACTTATGCTTAAAGAAACTGCACCAAGTAGTCCAAGGTTAAAATTGTCATACATTTCACGAAGCAATGATCAAAGTACAGTCAATCCTCACTTAATGTCATGAGTCAGGATATTCATTATGTGACTGATCTATGAGAACAATGTATTTAAAGTCACACAACGTTCCATACAATGTCATGTACAGTAGATAACTACCGCATAGTTTCCTGCATCCAAATAACTGAAAACCCAAATGTAAAGAGCCAAAGTAATGTTTTCTGGTTTCAAAAAAGCTACAGTACAAGCATACCATTAAATCAGTGTAAAAGCCCACCACACATACATACCTAAAGCCTATATAAACCAGGATACTGTAGGGCCCATAACACCCCTCACAACAGTACAGTGCTTTGGTCACGGCTCCAAAGTGATTATGAAGTGTAATGAACTCTCGAAACAGGAACGCAGCTCCAAATAATTGGTAAATACAGATTAAATTATTTGTTTAAAATTATTTAAAACATTGCTGTTAATGCATTTCATGTCTTTTGTCTGCACAAAAAAAACCTGCTGAAAACCAACCCCTCACCCCACTCACCCACTGAATAAATTATTATGGGAAATTTCATTCACTTAAGTCTCACTTTAAGAATGCAACTACAACATTAACACTTGCTTGTATTTTAATTATATTGCAAAAAAACAAAATTACAAGCCGCGTAGGCTGCAAGTGTCCCGAGCATGGAAACTATAAGATATATAGCAAAATGGATAGTCGATAGCGGATAGGAACACGTTAAGATTATGCATATCGAATCTCATCCAGTTCCATCTACTGATAACTTACTCGGTATCCATTTGAATGAAAAGTACCGAAAATTGCGTTTGAGATCGAAATCCCCAAAGTCGAGGGTGTGCTGTAGGTGAAACAAGACTAAAGCGAAAATTCAGCTCGATCGTTGGTGCACAATGTATTCCAGACGATTATGTGAATTTCATGACCATCCGCCATAACTCCAGAGAGTAGCATTTGGCGCAAACACCTCCGCTCTCGCATATACGATTTTTGCACTAATTGACCTTGACCCCTGACCTAAGCAAAATCGAGTCAATATGTCCTGAGCAAAGTGTAATCACTCATTGAAGACCATGAACCTGCAAAGTTCATTCGTATCGATGCACTCACCTGGTCGCAGGCCTTCATCTATTCGCGCTTACCCTAATTGTAGGGGCGCTGCGCGGTAAAGTATTCCATAATGCACAAAAACCGAATAATTGATAGAGCATCACCTGTAGATCATTCGTGCCAAATATTCATAACCCACGTGGGATAATGGCTTTCGAATTGATTTGCGGAACGGTACCAATTTTGAAGGTTTTTCAGTTGTTGCGAGGAACCAAAAGCATCCCTAGCAACCATCACAATTTCCAAAGCACGAGGTCGTAAGATCTACCACCCGAGTTTGCAAATCCGCCCACGTTATACTTACCAATTATGCTGATGACAAACGAACAAACATCCAAATAAACATCCAAACACAGAACAGAATACTGACAATAGGGTCACCTATCAGCGACCCGAAGTATATAATATAATATTATATAATATATATATTATATATATATATATATATATATAATATATATTATTATATATACTAGCATACGTCGTGCAATCAGGATACCAGTACAACATAGCTGTAGCAGACGACAAGACCGTACACGGAATGACAAAAAACGCATTGTGCAAAATGCAAGTGTACTATGGAACCCAAGACTTCCAAACATTGTCGGCATTCCGCTAAGTGCCACAGCAATTCATAGGCATCGTTGACGGAGCCGAGTTTTTAGTGTGCAAGCTTGGTTAAAAAAAATTTATATAGAAATATAATATTTATATATAATAAATATATATTAAATATTAACAGGGGCTGCAAAAGTAGTACACGCAGTAAGATATACTGTAATTCCTTACTGTATACCTACTTTTGCAGCCCCCTGTATATTGTATGGATTTAGAATCCGTCTGATGAATGCATCCACACATCCAGTCCTCAAGTCTTATTTCCTTAAAGCCAAGTTAGAGTTACCCATCCCCAATGCTAATGGATCTTAAATGATCTTAAAATGTCCTAATCTAAAAAAGGATCCATTTTTGATTGATTTGCTTTAACAAAATTCATTCTTCATTACCTCAAAATAAAAAGTTCTTCCATTATATTATTTTATTATAATATATTATTTGTCAATTCCAACCCAGTCCGTTTGTCTCTTTTCTTCCATTGGTCGAGCATTGTCCGAACCTAGATAGACTGGGAGGTAATTACCACAGATTTGACCAAAAATCGCCGGCACGCACAAACGGTTAAAACGCTCGGCCGCCCTAATTAAAATCTAATCGAGATAACATTGGTG
>CM068960.1:62507947-62519359 GCA_035128595.1 Eptatretus atami | reverse complement strand
GTGCGGACAGGAACGGATCGAGGACGACAGCACAGAAACAGACGGACGACGAGCCGGTATATACATAGATACGACCCCGAATATATATATATATTATAATATATATATATTATCGGGCGTTATAGAAAATCAGTGTGGTGTAGAGTAAAAATCTAGAAAGGAAACTAGAGGGGGAGCCTCGAGGAGAGGTGCAACCTCCGCCGCCATAGACTTGCTGGTTTTCCCAACTGAAGTGGACGCAATATATCTTATTCATGCTAAATAGTGATTCGAAACAGTCGCTAGACCAGAGTTATAGTTCTTTTCCCAAAATTTTTTTTTTTGGGGGGGGTGTGTTGGAAATCACTTAAAACATGTAGAAAATGCCAAAAACAAAAAAAATTTCTAAATAATTATTTTCGGGGGGGGGGGGGGGGGTGGGGGGGAGGGAGACCAAGTCCAAAATCTAATAATGGCAATGATCCTTGGACCATACCTAACCCCCCCAAGTTTCGTCGAAATCCGTCGAGGAGTTTTTCCGTAATACAAAAATTTAACATTTCACTGCCCACTGCTTACGCTCAACCTCACCCGGGGTATCGCTATAGCTCATCTGTTCTTCGAAAGCGACTAAAAAACACAGTACATTAGTAGTTGGGTGTTCTGTAAACGCCCTACATACCAATGCAAGCTTTTATTTCCATAATCAGAAAAAAAAAATTGCTGAGTGTCAATTTAAACTGCCTTTTCAGATAAACGTCGACATGTCCGTATTTTAGCAGTTACATCCATATATAGCGAAATATATATTCCCTTCACAAATGGCTAGGCTACTTCAAAATGGTCAATAAATGACAAGAACAAACGTATGAAGAACCCGTAAGTTGCCAGAGCAAAATTAATATATTCAAAGATAATTATATTGTCTGAAAAGGCACAAGTTAGATTGCACAGTTCAGTAAACTTGGCCAGAAATGTAATATGCTGGAAAAAAAATACCAAAAGGGAAGAAACACCTTGCTTAGTTAAACAAATAGATAGCAAAGAGGTCACACAGCAATTGGAAATCAAAATCTGCAAATGACTATTCATGCCACAGCGGATGTCCTGTCAGAAAAAGGGTAGCGAGTGACTACTTCAAACAAACAATCTTCAAACAAACCACCCCGTGAGGTCCAACAGTTTCCCAGGATTCACGGAGAGGCGACAGTCCCTCAAAACTACTTCATCCAATTTTCACTTCTCATTTTTGGTTGAAAGATGGAAAATGCCAAGAAAAAAGTGACGAGTTCATCTCTGCATTGGCAAGAAATTTTGGCAAAAATTGTTTGTGCATTTTCTGAATCTGGAATGAAAAAAGGTGGTAGCCTTGATCTGCCAACAACAACACCCTTTTGAAAGTCGATTCAAGTCAGTCCAGACAATACTCTTTTACAAACGCATAGCAGTTTTGCTGCTAGCAGTTCGAAGGGAAAGAAGTACATGACGTTAATATTTGAACCAGCAAAAAATAGATTATAAAGGAAAGCTCAAAACGTCTGTCAACCTCCCTTTTGAGCTTTTATGAGCATGCAGCAAACTATGCTTCTACTTTATGATAGCATCCAGTGAATAAAATGATGTGCAAGCAGACAATATTCTCCCCAGTTAAGTAAAATAAACTCCTTTTGCATTTACAAATACGTACAGCCTGTGACACATTTTTCCAATCAAGTGAAGTTTTTAGAAGGTCCAATAGATAAAGTTGGCAAGAGGCAGGAAGTAAGCAGGATGTTCAAGAAAGTAATCGAATGAAATGCTCACAATTCTTCTTCACAGGAATCAACAAAATTAATTACATTTTCACAACGGTACAATTATACATACGGAGAAGCATGCTTGAAAAGTGCGACGAATTATCCAAATTGACTAAATCAAATCACAATTTCTATTCTAACAGAATAAAGATGGAAATAAAGGCGGTGGTAGGGGTGGGGGCGTTCCCTAACACACCACTTACTCTATACATTTAGCTTTACGCCCACACCAAGGTGAACCAGAGGTAATGTTTCACCTCTGTCGTTGTTTTGTTTGGCTTTGCTTGTCTCTGCCTGTGAGCAATATCTCAAAAAGATACTGGACGATTCAGACAAAATTTGGTGGACACAAGTCGGGTGTGACAATATGCAATTTTATTAGATTTGTGAAGAATCAAGATCCAGCATCAGTTAGAGAATATTTTTTTTTTAAGTAATCTTCATTCATTGAAAAGATGGGGCAAAATCAATAGCATATGTTCCAACAAAGAGTGTAGATGGAATTATAGAAAAATGGGTTGGATGTAATTGGGAGAATGAAAGAACCTAACAAGCCAATAAATTTTAAGGTCCTCATGTAGATCCGGCCTTGTCAGATGGGATACAAATTGCACTGTTCAGCCTGATTATGACGTATGCGCTCATAGCAAGTGCATCTCTGTTCACCGATGATATACTATTTTATAAGTCTGAGCTCGGTAGAAGAGCTAGTTTCTAGTACACTGAAGGTGGGACGCAAACAGACAAAAGAAGACAGTGTGAGAGAGAGAGAAATGCCAACACAGAGTTGGAAGGCTAAAACAGAGGCAGATTTGACAAACAATTTGGTGTGCAGGAGAATGCGGGGGGCAGGAGAGGATTAATAGGGTGGACAAATGCGCCAGAAGAAAACCTAAGAGGGAAAACTGGAAATTTGAGAAGGAGGAGAGGCCCTTGGGGGGTAATTAAGGAGAAAAAAGATAAAGTTTGATTGGAAATGATCTGAGAGTGCGGTGCAGCTGTCCTTCAAAGACTGGAGTAAGAATGAGATTGAAGAGAATTAGTAGTGTTTCACAGGTGGGAAAAAAAAATAGGAGAAAAAAAATGAGTGGAGGTGAGCAATGTTCTGGATTTAGGTGTATCACCATAACGGGGGTTATGTGTGACTGTGTGTTTGCCCTGCAAAAACTGAGGAGAACAAGCAAGGAAAGGCAGAGGGTGCAAACCAGAGAGGAGTGGTAAGAAGACAGAAAGACAGCCACCTGTCTGCGATGGCAGAGGTATACGCTAATAGAACCGAAGCTTTATCACGCGAGATGTTCCAATGATTCTTGAAGACCTTGGTTTTCATGGCGTCAGCTGAGAAACAAAATTGAGGCAGGGACAGCTAGCCAGAGGGATAGCAAGCTCTAACACGCGAGATGAAGGCCTTGTAGGTTGATGTAGTCCGTGTCCCAGGAAGGCCTTGTATGATGAGACGCGCCATTGCAGCGTGGCTTTGAAAGGCCAACTTGAATAGTCGTTGCCCAAGAAGATCATGGCTGATAGTGAGACCCAGGAGTTGAATGACTGAACTTCCTCAAGAGGATTGTGAAGAAAGATTTATAGGGAGAAGGAGGGTAGCCAGACAGTCCCTTCAGAGAGAGATTAGGAGAGTGTTGAGATTTGTCAGGATTGAAAGCATATCCAAGTGTTTTACCAGCTGTGATTTTGTTAAGATCTGAAGAGAGGGAAGAGGCTGCAGTCCTGCCTGTGATAGGATGAGGGATCATGGGCAGAAGGTGGAGTGATCGAGCAAAATAGATAAAGAGGATTTCCAGAGATCGATAGATGTCCATTATGAAAGACCGACATAGGATGGGCCTAGAAATGCTGCCTTGGGGAACTCCAGCCTCAACAGGGATGGAGATTGAAGAGTTCCATCGAGGCCACACGTTGGCTTGGGATAGAGGCAGTCAGTAAGGCAGTGTGGAGTTGTTTCGTCGGATTCCCATAAGCAGAGATTTGGAAGAAGGAGGCATTTGGGGTATAACAAGGGTATTAAAGATCATAGGGTTTGGATTGGCGATCTGAGAGTGTGTGAACAACTGTCTAAAAGACATGAAGGGAAAGAATGAGATGAGATGGTGAAGTGATCCACAGGCCGAAAGAATAAAAAAAAAAAGGAAAAAAAAAAAAAGAACTAAAGTGAGTGGAGGTGTGCAATGATCCTGGATCGAGATAATTTTCACGAGAAGGGCGTTATTGTGAGCCTGTTGAGCCTCGTAAAGAAACCTGGGAAGGGAACATATTCACAAAACCCTCACAAAGTGCAGCTCAAGACCAAAATGAGAGTAGAAGACAGAGAGACCACTGACCTGTCTGTGATGGCAAATTGATAGACCCATAGACAGGTCAGCGTGGAGAGTATCCAAAATAACATCAATTTAACTTCTTAATGTAACACTTTACACGACCCTTCCCACTCAACAGACACAGCTACATTTATTTATGACGCAAAAGTATTCATCAGCATATTAGGTCAAAGTAGTTTCATTCGGATATGAGAAAGACAGATGCTTGAGCGACGCAAGTGTGGTTGAGGTGACGCAAAATCAGGATGTGGTGTTAATAAAGTGATCTGACCATATTCGAATACAGACGTAAAGGGAGGAGACGGAAATTGGTGTAGCTATATTGGGAACAAAAAATTCTTTCACCAATGAAACATAATTATTTGTTGAAAAATAAAAGGTTGTGTTCACAAACTATGTGATTCTTTTCGAAAGAACATGGTGAAAGCCCTCATTCAGTGCCACTCAAGTGGATTTGGAAGTTTATCTCATGAGTTCAACAAATTACAATGAAATTGCCAACCACTTGACTTTTTCCTCCATCTACAACCATTAAAGCAAAAAGCAGAACAGCCTGAAAAATAACCTGTCAGAGATTGCAAAAAATTTATTGTGCGTGTAAATCAAAAACTTCTTCTTCTGTTTCCTCAAATCTTATATTTTCTCGATTAACAATTTAAAAAATAAATTCTTCCTGATATCTTTTTCTTTTCACATTCTTTCCAATTTATTTTTACAATTCTCTTTTCATTCTTATTCTTGCTTTTTCTTCTCTTTCACCTCTTTTAACTATCTTTCCTCTCTTTCATCATCTATCTCTCCAAGGAGAATGATATTTGCATAATTTTTCTGTAAGGCTCACTTGTTGCGCCTGGATGGTTTGAGAGTTGTGGAGTAGCGGCTGAAAACCAAATCCTATCAGGATTCCTCCTGATTACTCCATCCTTGCTCTTTACTTCTTCGGTTCCTTCTTGTCTTCCGTTTCATTATTCCTCATCATTACAAGCTTGTATTACAAGCCCATCAACCTGCATTCTAACACAAATAATTTAGTCATCAATTTATCTACTCATTTCACTGGAGAGAGGGGGGTTAGAGTAGTCGTAGTAGTGGGAAGGAAACAGTTGGGAAGCAGAGGGACATCACCATCAGGGTATTTTGGGGGAGAAGAGAGGTAGAAGAGATTGTAGGGTAAAGAATGAACAAAACACCGACAACAATTTCATGATTGACAAAACCTCACAAAATCAGAATCACCCATCCATATGCAAGCAACACCAGTCCTATCAAGGTACATGCACAATTCTCTCCACAATGCTTCCATTACCAAATAAATTCCAATTCACACCTATTGTTTCTGTGCCACTATCTTTCTAGGACACAAAATCCATGCTGCAAATACTATGAGTGAAAGAGCCCTCTTACTACCATCCTTGCTCTCTTCTTATACTCTTCAGCGCTTGGCCCGACAGTACTGCTTATTCTGCAGAAAAACTGTATTTATTAGTCTTGAGAGTATCTAGTGTAGATATTAAAGATAATGAAAAGCCTGGTGTTGCTCAGTGGTTAGGGTGGCGGTGGGATCCTAGGTCCTGAGTTCAAGCCCCATCGCCGCTGAATTAATACACCAGGGAGTTGACCAGCCTGTCATCCTTCTGGAGTCGGCGAAATGATACCAGTTCCAGTGTGTGTACTGGTAGAGGGCACTGCATCAGCGACACAGTCGTGCTTCAAGAAATGATAGACCCCGGCAGCTAAGCTGCCATACACCACAACCAGATAATAAAGAAGTAATCACCTCCTCTCTAATGAAAAAGCCTCAGGACCTATCAAATCTTAGTATAGCTCACTATCAATCTAGGTCGCTCCATAATGAATCCTTTCTATGGCACACCCTCGCCTCACCCTCAACGCCGCTGCCCTCGCCTCATCCTCAAACCTTCCTCGCCTCGACTCACCCTCAACGCCGCCTGCCCTCACCTCACCCTCAAGCCGCCTGCCTCGCCTCACCCTCAACGCCGCCTGCCCTCGCCTCACCCTCAACGCCGCTGCCCTCGTCTCACCCTCAACGCCGCCTGCCCTCGCCTCAACCCTCAACGTCGCCTGCCTCGCCTCACCCTCAACGCCACCTGCCCTCGCATCACCCTCAAGCCACTGCCCTCTCATCACCCTCAACGCCACCGCCCCACAATGCCTGTACTCACCCCACCCTCACTCATGTCTGCACTCGTCCCACCCTCACCGTCTGCACTTGCCCCACCCACACCACCACATGCACTCTCCCCACTCCTGCATTGCTACACCCTCACCACAAGATGCACAGCACCCACATTCTTCAGAGCATGTACCCACCTAACCCTCACCACTCATAATACACACCACACCTTTACCACTGATAATCTCCTTGCAGACTTCTTCCACAAACATAAACCAACTTTTTATTACAAATTCTTTGCCATCCATTACCTCCTGCAAGTAGCTATCTACCCTTCCTTCAACCCACCTACACATTCTCAAGTGTGTAATTTAACACAAGAGCGAGAATTGCTTTGCAATACATGTCCCCTCACGATGTGATATTTTCTATGTCCAAGAAGGGCATAACTCTGTGAAAAACTGGCAAAATGCATGCCGAAAATAATTAAAATAACCAATGTACAGGTAGTGTGTGGACAATTTTTTCTTTTTTAACACACCAATGAAAAGTCACTTAATAGGGAATTGGGCCACCATAGTCAGTCAGTCACGCCTGTATCGCCATGCACATACACAACACAAACCTACAATTCAAGCTCTGCACATATACACAACTCAAAACAAGCCCTTACTAGAACACAAGCTCTAACACATCAATGTGCTCTATAAAAGCACGACATCCCGCTCTATTGGTGTCAGGCTTTGATGCAATGAAAACAAACAAACCTTGTAATCATGGAGGATAGAACATACCCATACATGCAGCAGCAAATGTAATCCTCCACATCCCTCAAATATGAGAAAATACTGCTCAACCAATGCTTTGTACAGAAAATATCTTTCACCTTGCCAACATTCAACAACAAAAATGAATCAGTCGGCACCACTGTGCATTATCTATCTGTCATGTAAGCATGTTGATGGCTTGCGCTTAGCATTGCCAGATATACGGTTTTCGATCGGACTGTCCGGTTTTAATGGGCTTGTGCATGTCGGCAAGTCATAGGTACGTAGCCTGACGATCAAATATTAGTCAGAATAATTAACACAATTGTAATTTAACATTTTCTATATTAGCATGTGCATGCTACAATTATTAATACTGTCTAATGAATACATATTGATATTTGACACGATCAGAATTTCACAAGTATGGCTTCTTTTTATGAAGTTGTTAATAACATTATTGTGGCTGCGATCTGCAATTCAACGTGCAAGTCCTTCAATTCAAACGTACATATCATGATGTTCATCACATGCACGTGTACATTGCTACGAAACACAGAATATACAGTCATTCATCACGTGCGCACATATGTATATTGTCTCACTCACAGTGTAGTACAGAAGAGCTTCAGTTCGTGTACTTCATGATGAGGAATCTGGTTATTTTGACTCTCAGATGGACTTTCTGAAAATTAAAATAATCTGGGGAACCCAAGACCACTCGACAAACCCCCTCACCACCCCCCCCCACCCCCCACCCTAAGTCCTTTTTGTCCAATTATGGCAAAATAAAAATCTGGCAACCCTACTTATGCTTAAGAAACTGCACAAGTAGTCCAAGGTTAAAATTGTCATACATTTCACGAAGCAATGATCAAAGTACAGTCAATCCTCACTTAATGTCATGGGTCATGGATATTCATTATGTGACTGATCTATGAGACAATTACTTGTTTTAAAGTCACACAACGTTCCATACAAATGTCATGTACAGTAAGATAACTACCGCATAGTTTCCTGCATCCAAATAACTGAAAACTCAAATGTAAGAGCCAAAGTAATGTTTTCTGGTTTCAAAAAAGCTACAGTACAAGCATACCATAAATCAGTGTAAAAGCCCACCCACATACATACCTAAAGCCTATATAAACCAGGATTACGTAGGGCCCATACACACCCCTCACAACAGTACAGTGCTTTGGTACGCGGCTCCAAAGTGATTATGAATGAGTAATGAGACTCTCGAAACAGGAACGCAGCTCCAAATAATTGGTAAATACAATGTAAATTATTTGTTTAAAATTATTTAAAACATTGCTGTTAATGCATTTCATGTCTTTTGTCTGCACAAAAAAAACCTGCTGAAACCAACCCCCTCACCCCACTTCACCCACTGAATAAATTATTATGGGAAATTTCATTCACTTAAGTCTCACTTTAAGAATGCAACTACAACATTAACACTTGCTTGTATTTTAATTATATTGCAAAAAAACAAAATTACAAGCCGCGTAGGCGCAAGTGGTCCCGAGCATGGAAACTATAAGATATAGAGCAAAATGGATAGTCGTATAGCGATAGGAATCACGTAAGATTATGCATATCGAATCTCATCCAGTTCCATCTACTGATAACTTACTCGGTATCCATTTGAATGAAAAGTACCGAAAATTGCGGTTTGAGATCGAAATCCCCAAAGTCGAGGGTTGCTGTAGGTGAACAAGATACTAAAGCGAAAATTCAGCTCGATCGTTGTGCACAATGTATTCCAGACGATTATGTGAATTTCATGACCATCGAGCCATAACCCTAGAGAGTAGCATTTGGCGCGAAACACCTCCGCTCTCGCATATTACGATTTTTGCACTAATTGACCTTGACCCCTGAGCTAAGCAAAATCGACGGCAATATGTCCTGAGCAAAGTTGTAGTACCTCATTGAACCATGAACCTGCCAAATTTCATTCGTATCGATGCACTCACCTGGTCGCAGGCCTTCAATTTTCGCGCTTACCCTAATTGTAGGGGGCGCTGCGCGGTAAAGTATTCCATATATCACAAAAACCGAATATATTGATAGAGCATCACCTGTAGATCATTCGTGCCAAATATTCATAACCCACGTGGGATAATGGCTTTCGAATTGATTTTGCTGAACGGTACCAATTTTGAAGGTTTTTCAGTTGTTGCGAGGAACCAAAAGCATCCCTAGCAACCATCACAATTTCCAAAGCACGAGGTCGTAAGATGTACCTACCACCCGAGTTTGGTCAAATCCGCCCACGTTATACTTACCTTATGCTGATGACAAACGAACAAACATCCAAATAAACATCCAACAAACAGACAGAATACTGACAATAAGGGTCACCATTCAGCGACCCGAATAATAATATAAATATATATAATATAATATTATAATATATATATATATATATATATATATATATATATATATATATACTAGCATACCGTGCACATGCATGGATACCAGTACAACATAGCTGTAGCAGACGACAACCGTACACGGAATGACAAAAATACGCATTGTGCAAAATGCAAGTGTACTATGGAACCAAGACTTCCAAACATTGTCGGCAGTCGCTAAGTCCCACAGCAATTCATAGGATCGTTGACGCGAGCCGAGTTTTTAGTGTGCAAGCTTGGTATTATAATAGAGATATATATATATATATATATATATATATAATATATATTAATATACAGGGGCTGCAAAAAGTGTATACAGCTAATGATATACTGTTATTCCTTACTGTATACCTACTTTTGCAGCCCCCTGTATATTGTATGGATTTTAGACGTCTGATAAATGCATCCACACATCCAGTCCTCAGCTGTATTTCCTTAAATGCATGTTCAGATTAGCCCCATCCCCATGTCTATGGATCTTAATTGATCTTAAATGTCTAATCTTAAAAAAGGATCCATTTTGATTGATTTGCTTTGAAAATTCATTCTTCATTTACCTCAGAAAATAAAAAGTTCTTTCCATTATTTATTTTATTATTAATATATTATTTGTCAATTCCAACCAGTCCGTTTTGTCCTTCCTTCCATTGGTCGAGCATTGTCCGAACCTAGATAGACTGGAAATTACCCACAGATTTGACCAAAAATCGCCGGCACGCAACAAACGGTTAAAACGCTCGGCCGCCCTAATTAAAACTAATCGAGATAACATTGGTGCTTTGCCGATGGGCACGCTCCCCGCTCAGGTAACCACGTGATCTCAGTTAAACGGAATAAATTAGAGGTGGACACTAACTCGTGGTCGACTGGCGCGTTCGTGGTTCAAAAAAACCTACCATACCGCAACGTTAATGCGTTGAGAAGGGTAAAGATAGATCCCCTCTCTTATGGGAAGCTTTTTTCTTTACGACAGACACGTTACACACATTTCTTTCACGAGCTCTGAAGCTCGCCCCCATTCTTCCTCAGCAACAATCTTTCGTTAGCTCCGATGCCCGGCTTTTTGAGAGCGCACGGGCCGTCATGGTAACCGTGTGCCAGTGGTGGTGAGCTTGGGCGACGGCACCCCGCGGAGATGCCCGGAGCTATAAAAAACGAGCGGAGAGAAAAAAGCGTGGGGAGAGAAAAAGCGTGGGAGCGAGGAAAAAAAAGCGTGCTGGGAGAAAACTGGAAAAAAGCGTGGGAGAGAAAAAGCGATGGGAGAGAAAAGCGGGGAGAGAAAAACGCGCTCGGGGAGAGAAAAAGCGGGGAAGAAAAAGCGCGGGAGAAAAGCCGGAGAAAAGCACGAAGAAAAAAGTACGCGAATGAGAAAGACCGCGGGAAGAAAAGCCGGAGGAGAGAAAAGCGCGGGGAGAGGAAAGCGCGGGAGAGAAAAGCGCGGGGAGAGAAAAGCGCGGGGAGAGAAAAGCGCGAGGAGAGAAAAAGCGAAAGGAGAGAGGAAAAAGTAAATGGCGAGAAAAGCGAGCAAGAAGCGGGTGTCTGACCAGCGCAGCCGAGACAATTCGCCCTTCCCAGTGCTTTGGCAAGCGAGCGTGTGGTGCACGTGTGAGTGTGAGCAGTGCCGCCGGTGGGTGAGGCGCGGGTCGGTCACCAACAACACCGGGGTCTAAACCCACGACGGACGATCCCTGTGCCCTCCAGACATCGACTGGCATTCAAGGCTGCCCCGCGAGAGGGTGCACGGCAAAGCTAGGTGCTGGCAACGGACGTGACACGCACGCACGCATTTCAAGACGTTTTTGCTTCACGGACGACTTTCTGGTGAGCGAGACGATTCTTTCCCTCCCCCCTGAATGATCTGTTGGGTACCCATGTCTGTGTTTAGCTGTAAGTAAGTCGACCCCTCGATAAGCATCTGCTCTTTGTCTCTTTCCTGGCATTTTGATTGATTTTGCTTTGAAATTCATTCTTCAT
>CM068960.1:62490795-62503016 GCA_035128595.1 Eptatretus atami | reverse complement strand
GTGCGGACAGGAACGGACGAGGACAGGACAACAGACAGACGACGACGACCGGTATACATAATACGCCCCGAATATATATATATATAGTATATATTATATATATCGGCGTTATAGAAAATAGTGTGGGTAGATAAAACATTAGGAAAGGAAACTAGAGGGGGAGCCTCGAGGAGAGTGCAAACCTCCGCTGGCCAGTAACTGCTGGTTTTCACTGAGTGACCATATATCTTATTCATTAAATAGTGATGTCGAACAGTCGCTGACCAGAGTTATAGTTCTTTTCTCCAACATTTTTTTTTGGGGGGGGTGGTTGGAAATCACTTAAAACATGTAGAAAATGCCAAAAAAAAAAAAATTTCTAAAATTATTTTGGGGGGGTGGGGGGAGAGACCAAGTCCAAAATCTAAATGCATGATCCTGTGGACCATACCAACCCCCCACAAGTTTCGTCGAAATCCGTCGAGGAGTTTGTCCGTAATACAAAAATTTAACATTTCACGCCCACGCTTACGCTCACCTCACTCGTGGGTATCGCCTTATAGCTCTCTGTTCTTCGAAAGCGAGCTAAAAAACACAGTACATTAGAGTTGGCGTTGTTCTGTAAACGCCCTACATACCATGCAAGCTTTTTATTTCCATATCAGAAAAAAAAAATTGCTTGAGTGTCATTTAACTGCCTTTTCAAGATAAACGTCACATGCCTATTTTAGCAGTTACATCCATATATACGAAAATATTTCCCCTTCAAAATGCTAGGCTACTTCAATGGTCATAAATGACAGAGAACAACGTATGAGAACCCGTAAGTGCCAGAGCAATAAAATAGAATATGTCTGAAAAGGCAACAAGTTTCAGATTGCACAGTTCAGTAAACTTTGGCCAAGAAATGTACAATGCTGTGAAAAAAAATACAAAAGGAATGAAACACCTTGCTTAGTTAAACAAAAAGATGCAAAGGGATCACACAGCAGATTGGAAATCAACATCTGCAAAATGACTTCAATGCCACAGCGGAAATGTCCTGTCAGAAAAAGGTAGCGAGTGACTACTTCAAACAAACAATCTCAAACAAACCACCCCTGTGAGGTCCAACAGTTTCCCAGGATTCACGGAAGGCGAATCAGTCCCCAAAACTACTTTCATCCAATTTTCACCTTCTTCATTCTTTTGGTTGGAAAAGATGGAAAATGCCAAGAAAAAAGTGACGGTTCATCTCTGCATTAGGCAATGAAAATTTGGCAAAAATTGTTTGTGCATTTTCTGACATCTGGAAGTGAAAAAAAGTGGTAGCCTTGATTGCCAACAACAACACCCTTTTGAGTCGATTCAATCAGTCCATGACAATACTCTTATTACAAAGCATCAGTTTTGCTGCAGCAGTTCGAAGGGAAAGAAGTACATGACGTTAGAAAATATTTGAACCAGCAAAAAGTAGATTATAAAAGGAAAAGCTCAAAACGTCGTAGTCAACCTCCCTTTTGAGCTTTTTGAGCATGCAGCAAACTTATGCTTCTACTTTATGATGCATCCAGTGAATAAAAATGATGTGCAAGCAGACAATATTCTCCCCAGTTAAGTAAAATTAAACTCCTTTTGCATTTAACAATAACGTACCAGCTGTGACACATTTTCAATCAAGTAAGTTTTTAGAAGGTCCAATAGATAAGAGTTGGAAGAGCAGAAGTAAGAGGATGTTCAAAAAGTAATCGGAATGAAATGCTCACAATTCTTCTTCACAGGAATCAACAAAATTAATTACATTCACAACGGTTACAATATACATCGGAGAAGCATGCTTGAAAAGTGCGACGAATTACCCAAAATGACTAAATCGAAATCAATTTCTATTCAAAGAAATAAGATGGAATATAGAAGGCGGTGTTAGGGGTGGGGGCGTTCCTAACACACCACTTTACCTATTACATTTAGCTTTTACGCCCACCACCAAGGGTGAAACCAGAGGTTATGTTTTCACCTGCTGTCTGTTGTTTGTTTGCTTGCTTGTCTCTGCCTGTGAGCAGATATCTCAAAAAAGATATGGACAGATTCAGACAAAATTTGGTGACAGTCGGTGTGACAAATATGCAATTTTATTAGATTTGGGTGAAGATTCAGAGATCCAGCATCAGTTATGAGAATTTTTTTTTTTAAGTAATTCTTCATCATTGAAAAGATGGCGGCAAAATCAATACATATGTTCAAAGAGTTGTAGATGGATTATAACAAAATGGTGGATGAATTGGGAGATGAAAAGAACAGATAACAAGCCAATAAATTGGTTAAGGTCCTCATGTAGATCCGGCCTGTCAGTGGGATACAAAATGTGCACTGTTCCAGCCTGATTAGACGTATGCGCTCTAGCAAGTGTCATGCTTGTTTACCGATATATTACTATGTTTATAAGTCAGGCATCGGAGAAGAGCTAGTTCTAGTACACTGAAGGATGGGACGCAAACAGACAAAAGAAACAGTGGAGAGAGAGAGAAATGCCAACAGCAGAGTTGGAAGGCTAAGACAGAGGCAGATTTTGACAAACAATTTGGTGTGCAGGAGCGAATGGCGGGGGGCAGGAGAGGATGAATGGGTGGACAAGATGGCGCCAGAAGAAAAACGCTAAGGAGGGAAAACTGGAAAATTTGGAAGGAGGAGGCCCTGGGGGGGTTAATTAAGGGAGAAAAAAGGATAATGTTTGGATTGGAATGATCTGAGAGGGTGCGGTGAACAGCTGTCTCAAGACTGGAGTTAAGAATGAGATTGAAGAAGAATTAGTAGTTGTTTCACAGGTGGGGAAAAAAAAAGAGGGAAAAAAAAATGAGTGGCAGGTGACCAATTTCTGGATTTAGGTAGTTTCACCATAACGGGGGTTGATGTGTGACTGTGTGTTTGCCCTGCAAAAACTGGAGGAGAACAAAGCAAGGAAAGGGCAGAGGGTGCAAGACCAGAAGGAGTGGTAGAAGAACAGAAAGACAGCCACCTGTCTGCGATGGCAGAGGTGATACGCTTAATAGAACTCGAAGCTTTATCACGCGAGATGCAATGATTCTTGAAGACCTTGTTGTCATGCGTCAGGCTGAGAAACAAAATGTGAGGCAGGGACGCTAGCCCAGAGGGATAGCAAACTCAACAAGCGCGGATGAAGGCCTTGTAGGTTGATAGTATGTCACGTGTCCCAGGAAGGCCTTTGTATGATGAGACGCGCCATTGCAGCGTGCTTTGAAGGCCAACTTGAATGTCGTTTGCCCAAGAAATCATGGCTGATAGTGAGACCCAGGAGTGTGAATGACTGAACTTCCTCAAGAGGATTGTGAAGAAAGATATGGGAGAAGGAGGGTAGCCAGACAGTCCTTCAGAGAGAGATAGGAGAGTGTGAGATTTGTCAGGATTGAAAGCATATCCAAGTGTTTTACCAGCTTGTGATTTTGTTAAAGATCTGAAGAGAGGGGGAAGAGGCTCCAGCCTGCCTTGTGAAGGATGAGGGATTCATGGGCAGAAGGTGGTGGCAGTTATCAGCAAAATAGATAAAAGAGGATTTCCAGAGTCAGAAGATGTCATTAGAAAGACCAGGAATAGGATGCGGCTAGAATGCTGCCTTGGGAACTCCAGCCTCAACAGGGATGGAGTGAAGAGTTCCATCGAGGGCCACACGTTTGGCTTGGGATAGAGTGGCAGTCAGTAAGGCAGTGTGGAGTTGGTTTCGGATGTCCCATAAGCAGAGATTTGGAAGAAGGAGGCATTTGGGGTTAACAAGGGTATTAAAGATCATGGTTTGGATTGGTCGATCTGAGATGGTGTGTGAACAACTGTCTAAAACATGAAGGGAAGAATGAGATTGAGATGGGTGAAGTGATCCACAGGCTCGAAGAAAAAAAAAAAAAGGGAAAAAAAAAAAAAGAACAAATGAGTGGAGGTGTGCAATGATCCTGGATCGAGATAATTTTCACGAGAAGGGCGTTGGATTGTGAGCCTGTGAGCCTGTAAAAAACCTTGGGAGGGACATTATTCACAAAACCTCTCACAGGCAGGCTGCAAGACCAGAAAATGAGAGTAGAAGACAGAGAGACCACTGACCTGTCTGCTGATGGCAAATTGATAGACCCATAGACAGCGTCAGCGTGGAGAGTTTCCAAAATAACCATTCAATTTAACTTCTTAATGTAACACTTTTACACTGACCCTTTCCCACTCAACAGAACAGTACATTTATTTATGGACGCAAAGTATTCATCAGCATTATTAGGTCAAAGTAGTTCATTCGATATGAGAAAGGACAGATGCTGTGAGCGACGCAAGTGTGGTTGAGGTGACGCAATCAGGTATGTGGGTTAATAAAGTGATGACATAGTTGCGAAAACAACGTAAAGCGGGGAGACGGAAATTGGGTGTACTATATTGGGAACAAAAATTCTTCACCAATGAAACATAATTATTTGTTGAAAAATAAAAGGTTGGTGTTCACAAACTATGTGATTCTGTGTTCGAAGAACATGGTGAAAGCCTCATTCAGTGCCACTCAAGTGGATTTGGAGTTTTCTCATGAGTTCAAAAATTACAATGAAATGCACAACCATTGACTTTTTCCTCCATCTACAACCATTAAAGCAAAAAGCAATGAACAGCCTGAAAAAAAACCGTCAGAGATTGCAAAAAATTTATTGTGCGTGTAAATCAAAAACTTCTTTTCTGTTGTCCTCAAATCTTATATTTTTCTCGATTAGACAATTTAAAAAAATAAATTTCTTCCTGATATCTTTGTTCTTTTTCACATTCTTTCCATTTATTTGTTGACAATTCTCTTTTCATTCTTATTCTTGCTTTTTCTTCTCTTTCACCTCTTTTAACTATCTGTTCCTCTCTTTCATCATCTATCTCTCCAAGAGAATGAATATTTGCATAATTTTTCTGCTAAGGCTCACTTGGTTGCGCCTGGATGGTTTGAGAGTTGTGGAGTAGCGGCTGAAAACCAAATCCTATCAGGTTCCTCCTGATTACTCCATCCTTGCTCTTTTGACTTCTTCGGGTTCCTTCTTGCGTCTTCCGTTTCATTATTCCTCATCATTTACAAGGCTTGTATTACAATGCCCATCAACCTGCAATTCAACACCAAATTAATTTAGTCTAATCAATTATCTACTTCATTTCACTGGAGAGAGGGGGGTTAGAGTAGTCGTAGTAGTGGGAAGGAAACAGTTGGGAAGCAGAGGGACATCACCATCAGGTTGTATTTTGGGCGGCAGAAGAGAGCGTGAAGAGAGTTGTAGTGGTAAGAATGAAACAAAACAACCGACAACAATTTCATGATTTGACAAAACCTTCACAGAAATCAGAATCACCATCCATATGCAAAGCAACACCAGTCCTATCAAGGTACATGCCCACAATTTCTACTCCACAATGCCTTCCAGTTACCAAATAAATTCCAATTCACACCTATTGTTTCTGTTGCCACTATCTTTCTAGGACACAAAATCCATGCTGCAAATACTATGAGTGAAAGAGCCTCTTACTACCATCCTTGCTCTCTTCTTATACTCTTCAGCTGCTTGGCCCGACAGTACTGCCTTATTCTGCAGAAAAACTGTATTTATTTAGTCTAATGAGAGTATCTAGTGTAAGATATTAAAGATAATGAAAAGCCTGGTGTTGCTCAGTGGTTAGGGTGGCGGCTGGGATCCTAGGGTCCTGAGTTCAAGCCCCATCGGCCGCTGAATTGAATACACCAGGGAGTTGACGCAGCCCTGTCATCCTTCTGAGTCGGCGAAAATGATACCAGTTCCAGTGTGTGTACTGGTAGAGGGCACTTGCATCAGCGAACACATCGGTGCTTCAAGAAATGATAGCACCCCGGCAGCTAAGCTGCCCATACGACCACAACCAGATAATGAAAGAAGTAATCACCTCCTCTCTAATGAAAAAGCCGTCAGGAGCCTATCAAATCTAGTATAGGCTCACTATCAATCTAGGTCGCTCCATAATGAATCCTTTGCTATGGCACACCCTCGCCTCACCCTCAACGCCGCTGCCCTCGCCTCATCCTCAAACCTTCCTGCCTCGCCACCTCAACGCCGCCTGCCCTCACCTACACCCTCAAGGCCGCCTGCCTGCGCCTCACCCCAACGCCGCCTGCCCTCGGCCTCACCCTCAACGCCGAAACTGCCCTCTCTCACCCTCAACGCCGCCTGCCCTCGCCTCAACCCTCAACGTCGCCTGCCTCGCCTCACCCTCAACGCCACCTGCCCTCGATCACCCTCAAGGCCACTGCCCTCTTCATCACCCTCAACGCCACCTGCCCCACAATGCCTGTACTCACCCCACCCTCATCATGTCTGCACTCGTCCGCACCCTCACGTCTAGCACTTGCCCCACCCACACCACCCACATGCACTCTCCCCAACCTCCTGCATTGCTACACCCTCACCACAAGATGCACAGCACCCACATTCTCAGAGCATGTACCCAGCCTAACCCTCACCAGCTCATAATACACACACACCTTTACCATCTGATAATCTCCTGTGCAACTTCTTCCACAAACATAAACCAACTTTTTATTACAAATTCTTTGCCATGCCATTACCTCCTGCAAGTAGCTATCTATTCCCTTCCTTCAACCCCACCTACGACATTCTTCAAGTGTGTGTAATTTGATACACAAGAGCGAGAATTGCTTTGCAATACATGTGCCCCTCACGATGTGAGATATTTTCTATGTCCAAGAAGGGCATAACTCTGTGAAGAAACTGGCAAAATGCATGCCGGAAAATAATTAAAAAATAACCAGAATGTACAGGTAGTGGTGGACAATTTTTATCTTTTTTTAGACACACCAATGAAAAAGTCACTTAAGTAGGGAATTGGGCCACCATAGTGCAGTCAGTACGCCTGTATGCGCCATGCACATACACAACACAACCACAATCAAGCTCTGCACATATACACAACTCAAAACAAGCCCTTACCTGAACACCAAGCTCTAAACACATCAATGTGCTCTATAAAAAGCACGACATCCCTGCTCTATTGGCTGTCAGGCTTTGATATGCAAGTGAAAAACAAACCAAACCTTGTAATCATGGAGGATAGAACATTGACCCATCATGCAGCAGCAAATGTTAATCCTCCACATCCTCAAATATGAGGAAAATACTGGGCTAAAATGCTTTGTACAGAAAAATATCTTTCACTTGCCAACATTCAACAACAAAAATGAATCAGTCGGCACACTGTGGCATTATCTATCTTCATGGTAAAGCATGTTGAGGCTTGCGCTAGCATTGCCAGATGATACGGTTTTCGATCGACTGTCCGGTTTTGAATGGGCTTGTGCGAGGGTGTCGGGCAGTCATAGGTACTAGCCGACGAATCAAATATTAGTCAGAAGTAATTAACACAATTTGTAATGTTAACATTTTCTAGTATTAGCATGATGCATGCTACAATTATTAAATACTGTCTAATGTAAAATACATATTGATATTTGACACGATCAGAATTTCACAAATGTATGGCTGTTCTTTTTCATGAAGTTGTTAATAACATTATTGTGGCTGCGGATGCTGCAATTCAACGTGCAAGTCCTTCAATTCAAACGTACATATCATGATGTTCATCACATGCAGTGTACATGACTACGAAACACAGAAATATACAGTCATTCATCACGGTGCGCACATATGTATATTGCTCTCAGCGGCCACAGTTGTAGTACAGAAGAGCGTTCAGTTCGATGTACTTCATGATGAGGAATCGGTTATTTTGACTCTCAGATGGCACTTTCTGAAAATTAAAATAATCTGGGGAGACCCAAGACCACTCACAAACCCCCCTCACCACCCCCCCCCCCACCCCCCACCCTAAGTCCTTTTTGTCCAATTATGGCAAAATAAAAATCTTGGCAACCCACTTATGCTTAAGAAACTGCACAAGTAGTCAAGGTTAAAATTGTCATACATTTCACAAGCAATGATCAAAGACAGTCAATCCTGCACTTAATGTCATGGGTCATGGATATTTCATTATGTGACTGATGCTATGAGACAATTACTTGTTTTAAAGTACACAACGTTCCATTACAAATGTCATGTACAGTAAAGGATAACTACCGCATAAGTTTCCTGCATCCAAATAACTGAAAACTCAAAATGTAAGAGCCAAAGTAATGGTTTTCTTGGTTTCAAAAAAGCTACAGTACAAGCTATACCATAAATCAGTGTAAAAGCCCACCCACAGTAACATACTAAAGCCTTATATAAACCAGGATTTACGGTAGGGCCCATACAACCCCTCACAACAGTACAGTGCTTTGGTACGCGGCTCCAAAGGATTATGAAGTGGAGGTAATGATGACCTCTCGAAACAGGACGCAGCTCCAAAGTAATGGTAATACAATGTAAATTATTTGTTTAAAATTATTTTAAAACATTGCTGTTAATCATTTGCATGTCTTTTGTCTGGCACAAAAAAACCTGCTGAAACCAACCCCCTCACCCCACTTCACCCACTGAATAAATTATTATGGGAAAAATTTTCATTCACTTAAAGTCTCACTAGAATGCAACTACAACATTAACGACTTGCTTGTATTTTAAGTTATATTGCAAAAAAACAAAATTACAAGCCGCGTAGCGCAAGTGGGTCGCCGGAGCATGGGAAACTATAAGATATTTATAGAGCAAAATGGATGTCGTTTATAGCGATTAGGGGAATCACGTAAGATTATGCTATCGAATCTCATCCATTCCATCTACTGATAACTTACTCGGTTCCATTTGAATTGAAAAGTACCGAAAATGCGGTTTGAGATCGGAAATCCCCAAAGTTCGAGGGGTTGCTGTATGGTGAACAAGATTCTTACTAAAGCGAAAATTCAGCCGATCGTTGGACAATGTATTCCAGACGATTAGTGTGAATTTCATGACCCATCGAGCCATAACCCTAGGAGAGTAGCATTTGGCGCGAAACCAACCTCCGCTCTCGCATATTAGGCGATTTTTGCACTAATTGACCTTGACCCCTGACTAAAGCAAAATCGACGGCAATATGTCCTGAGCCAAAGTTGTAAGTACCTCATTGAACCATGAACCTGCCAAATTTCATTCGTATCGCATGCACTCACCTGGTCGCAGGGGGCCTTCAATTTTCGCGCTTACCCTAATTTGTAGGGGGCGCTGCGGGTAAAAGTATTCCATATATGCACAAAAACCGAATAATATTTGATAGAGCATCACCTGTAGATTCATTCGTGCCAAATTTCATAACCACGTGGGATAATGGCTTTCGGTTGAAATTGATTTTGCCTGAACGTACCAATTTTGAAGGTTTTTTCCAGTTGTTGCGAGGAACCAGAAAGCATCCCTAGCAACCATCACAATTTCCAAAGCACGAGGTTCGTTAAGATGTACCTACCACCCGAGTTTGGTCAAAATCCGCCCACGTTTACTTACCTTTATGCTGATGACAAACGAACAAACATCCAAATTAAACATCCAACAAACAGAAGAATTACTGACAATAAGGGTCACCATTCAGCGACCCGAATAATAATATATATATATATATATATATAAATTATAATATATATATATATATATATATATATATATATATATATATATACTAGCGATACCCGTGCACATGCATGGGCATAGCCAGTTACAACATAGCTGTAGCAGACGACATACCGTACACGGGAATGACAAAAATACGCATTGTGCAAAATGCAAGTGGTACTATGGAACGCAAAGACTTCCAAACATTGTCGGCAGTCGCTAAGTCCACAGCAATTCAAGATCGTTACGCGAGCCGAGTTAGTGTGCAAGCTTGGTATTATAATAGAGATATATATATATATATATATATATATATATATATATTATATACAGGGGCTGCAAAAAGTGGTATACAGCTAATGATATACTGTATATTCCTTACTGTTTATACCTACTTTGCAGGCCCCCTGTATATTGTATGGATTTTAGAGCGTTCTGATAAATGCATCCACACATCCAGGTCCTCAGCTGTATTTCCTTAAATGCATGTTCAGATTAGCCCCATTCCCCATGTCTATGGGATCTTAATTGATCTTAAATGTCTAAAATCTTAAAAAATGGTATCCATTTTGATTGATTTTTTGCTTTGAAATTCATTCTTCATTTACCTCAAGAAAATAAAAAGTTCTTTCCATTATTTATTTTATTATTAATATATTGATTTTCAATTTCCAACCAGTCCGTTTTGTCCTTCCTTCCATTGGTCGAGCATTGTCCGAACCTAGATAGACTGGAAATCTACCCACAGAATTTGACCAAAGAAATCGCCGGCACGCAACAAACGGTTTTTTTTAAAACGCTCGGCCGCCCTAATTAAAAGCTAATCGAGATAACATTGGTGCTTTGACCGATGGCACGCTCCCCGCTCAGGTAACCACGTGATCTCAGTTAAAACGGAATAAATTAGAGGTGGACACTTAACTCGTGTCAGACTGGCGCGTTCGTGGTTCAAAAAAACCTACCATACCGCAACGTTAATGCGTTGGAGAAGGGTAAAGATAGATCCCCTCTCTTATGGGAAGCTTTTTTCTTTACGACAGACACGTTACACACATTTCTTTCACGAGCTCTGAGCTCGCCCCCATTCTTCCTCAGCAACCAATCTTTCGTTAGCTCCGATGCCCGGCTTTTTGAGAGCGCACGGGCCGTCATGGTAACCGTGTGCCAGTGGGGTGGGTGAGCTTGGGCGACGGCACCCCGCGGAGATGGCCCGGAGCTATAAAAAACGAGCGGAGAGAAAAAAGCGTGGGGAGAGAAAAAGCGTGGGAGCAGGAAAAAAAAGCGTGCTGGGAGAGGAAAAAAGCGTGGGAGAGAAAAAGGATGGCGAGAGAAATAGCGTGGGAGAGAAAAACGCGTGGGGAGAGAAAAAGCGTGGGAAGAAAAAGCGCGGGAGAAAAGCCGGAAGAAAAGCAACAGAACGAAAAAAGTACGGCGAAAGAAATGCGCGGGAAGAAAAGCCGGGAGAGAAAAGCGCGGGGAGAGGAAAGCGCGGGAGAGAAAAGCGCGGGGAGAGAAAAGCGCGGATGAGAAAGCGCGGGGAGAAAAGCGCGGGAGGAAAAGCGCGAGGAGAAGAAAAGCGAAAGGAAAGAGAAAAAGAAATGGCTCGAGAAAACGAGCAAGAACGGGTTGTCTCTGACCAAGCACCGAACGCAGAATTCGCCCTCCCAGTGCCCTTTGCCAAGCGAGCGCTCGTGGTTCGCGTGTGAGTGGACGCAGTTGCCGCACACGGCTGAGCGCCCGGGTCGTACCAACCAAACACCGGCGTCTAAACCACGACCGACGATCTCGTCCCTCCAGACAGTCGACTGCGTTCAAGGCTGCCCTCGAGAGAGCGTGACGGCAAAGCTAGTGTCTGGCACGACGGACACGCACCGCACGCATTTCAGGACGTTTTCGCTCGAGCGACGACTTTACTGGTGAGCGAGACCGATTCTCTCCCTCCCCCCTGAAGATACATGTGGGTACCCATTGTCTGTGTTTAGCTTGTAAGTCGACCCGATAAGCATCTGCTCTTTGTGCTCTTCCTGGCATTTATTGATCTTTGCATTTCGAAATTCATTCTTCTATTACCTCTAGAAGATAAAAGGTCTAATTATCCTCTTTCCTTAATTAACTTTATATAATTATTTGTCAATTTCTCATCCTGTCCGGTTTTGTCCTTTCCTTCATGATGTGTCGAAATAGCATTGCTCCGAACGGAAGATAGACTGGAGGAATTACCACAGATTTGACCAAAAACTGCTCGGCACGCACAACAGCGTTAAACGCTCGCTCCCTCCGAATTAACCAACTCAATCGAAGATTCAACATTGGTGTCCTTGCCGAGGCACGCCCCCGCTCCCGGGCTCAGACTCAACGTAGACCCTCTATTCTAACCAGAAATATCTAGCACCGTGGGCACTGGACTCGTGGTTGCTGGTGTCGTTTCGTGGTTCTAAAACAACCACCGTACCGCCAACGTTAAATGTGAGCGTGGCCAGGTCCGCTCATACCGAGGACAACCGGGGATTAATCCCCCTGAGTGACAAGCTGGTGTCTCGGTACCCGTGGCCGCAACAATATATTCATATATATATATATATATAGACATAAATATATATAGACATAAATATATTGTTGTGGGCCGGGGGTCGGTGGCGAGAACGACCACTAGGTGGGGAAAGCTTGCGTCGTCTC
>CM068960.1:62427228-62438651 GCA_035128595.1 Eptatretus atami | reverse complement strand
AAAAGAGAGAGATAACACAGGCTGCGGTGAACCGGTTGATAATGGGGTAAAGCTCCTGGATCTGTGCATCCATGCTGAACTTCTCAAGGCTGGTGGAAATGCTGTCCACTGAATCGTCCCAACTGACTGAAGAGGGGCCTTGATGTCCCTCTCTGGAAAGGAAGGGTGATCGCCAGGACTGCAACACTACTGAGGGTGACGCTGCTTCTCAGTGCCGACAAGTTCTTTGCTCGGATAATTCTTGACAGGGTTCGCCACAATCTACTGGAACACCTGCACTCATACCAGTCAGCTTTACACAAGAGATCAACAATTGACCGTGTCCTTGCTCTTCGGGTCCTCAACCGAATGCAGACGAGAGTTTCGGCAGGGGCTGCTTGCAGCCTATGTTGATCTTCGCAAAGCACTATATTCAGTGAATTGTAATGCGCTCTGGAGGATTTTTGTTTTCGTCGGGTGCACCAAAACTGATCAATCTGATTTCTTAACGATACTCTGGAAATGAGAGTGCTGTGAGGTGTGGTGGTTCCATCTTTGACATATTTCCAGTTGTTGCTGGAGTTCGTCAGGGGTGTGTACTGGCCTCCACACTTTTCAGCGCTTGTATGGACTGGATTCTGGGGAGGATTTCGGAGAGATCAAGCTGCGGTGCATCGTTTGGGAATGCCAAGATCTCTGACCTTAATTTTGCAGATGATGTAGTCATATTTGCAGAGATGCTGGATATCTTTATGTGTGCCCTCGAGGTGCTGAATGAGGAGTCGGAGCCACTGGGATTATGAGTTTCCTGGGTCAAAACTAAGATCCAAGCTTTCGATGGCATTTTCTATGCTGCTATCTTGTCTGTACCGTTTGTGGTGAGGATTAATAGACATCTTGGTCGGGCCTGGGGAGTCATGGATTCACTGGATCATGGGCTGTGGCTTTGTCGGTACCTGTGCACGAGGACGAAAGTTTGAGTTTAATCGTTGATGCTTCCAGTCTCGCTCTACGGATGTGAGGCTTGGACTCTGAACAAGGATCTGAGAGGGAGACTTTTAACTCCTTGGTACCAGGTCTCATCAGAGAAATTATTGGCTATTGCTGGTCAGACTATGTCCAACAAGTGGTTGCTGAGAGAGACTCAGATGAGATTTGTTACCCTATAAGCCGTGAGCATCAGCTGCGGATGTATGGACATGTGGCTCATTTTGTGACGCTGATCCTGCTCACCAGATTCTATCAGCGAGGGAGCCTCGTGAGTGGGGAGGCGAATGGCTGACCATGTGCCTCGTGGTTGCAGCAGGTTGATTGGCATCTCAAGGAGATGGGGATGGCCAGGAATCTGATCGGGGATGACCAGACAGAGCCCATGGAGTACCGGCGGAAAGTAGACGCAGCGACGCATGCTCCGGCGCATGCTCCTATACCTGACCTGACCTGACCACTCCTGTGCAAAGCGGGTGCTTCTAGCGAATATGAAATCATTGAAAATGCACTAAAATGCACTACATTTGTGTTCTAGCTGGCTTAGTAGTGGTGTGCGGAATAGGTTTTAATTTATCTCTCAGTTTTTCTTTACGAAGTACCTTTGTAATGATATACCAAGTTATACATAATTTATGGAGCATGCAATCATTTTTCTCCTCATGATAATCATCCATTTTGCATACACTGTATAACTATGCAATGAAAAGCCAAAAAAAAAAAGTTATACCAGTGAATATACCCTTCAAGGGACAGGTGATAGGATGGTATCTGTGAGATTTATATGAGAGAAGATCCATAGAACAACAACAGTCTATGACACAAGAGTGAAGTTGAAGGCATGACATCATAGATCCCCACCCCATTTGTTCACCTGTGACCCCAAGTCTCCACCCTCTAGGACATGAACCAGAGTCAACTCCAAAAAAAATCATTACATTTTTACCATCCCAAATGTGATTGCAAAAACAAAGTTTATTTAAAAATGTTTTAAAGTGTGCCCACAATTGCATTATTTGGTATCTGACCTTTTGACCCCGCCCCAGGGACTCAGTGGGCAGGGTCAAAAATGATATTGCTCTTGCACCTTCCTGCCATGTGTGTGAACATAACTGCAAAGTTTGATGAATTCGTGCAACCACCTTCAGAGGAGATCGCATGACGGATGAACGAACAGACAGACAGACAGGAGGCGATTAAAATATCCTCTTCATTTTTTTTCAAAAGCATGGGGATAAATATAATAAGTGGACAACAACAACGACAACAACATTAGAGTGAAGTCGATAGCATGCAATCGTAAATCCCACCGTTTCCAACCAAAAGCAAAGTTGAAAGAGAGCAAAATGTTCCACTGGGAATGACCCAAATTCAAATTTTGATTTTAAAAATCTTCTGTTTTGACTCCTGTGGAGCCCAAGGCCCATCCCCGAGGGCGTGAACCGGGGGTCAAACCCCCACCCCCAAAAAAATCATTAAATATCTCATGCATTCCCCAATGCTGATTGCACATAAAAAGTTTCATTACTTCCGCCACCAAAGGTGAAGGGGGTATGTTTTCACCCTTTCTGTTTGTTTGTCTGTCAGTGTGCAGGATGTCTCAAAAAGTTTGTGGATGGATTTGAAGGAAAACTTGGTGTGCCGGTTGGGTGTGTGACAAATAACAAACTGGTGAGATTTTGGTGAAGATCCGAATCTGATAATTTTTAAAGTGATTCTTCACCATTGAGAGATAGAGCTAAACTAATATATAGAACGATACTAGACGACCCGTGAACCCGATGGGTTCCCGTTGTAACAGCGGTTGATAAAAAAATCATTTCACAAAAAAAAGAAGAAAAAGATAGCTCCAGCGAACTATACCGCTGAGGCTGTTTGCATTGATCAAATAATCCTGAAGAGCACTTGACTGAATCGGGAATTGATTTTTAAATAATTTTTTTTCGTTGCCCGATTTGAACGAAGCTTGATATTGTTACGAATTTGGAGCTTACTGCACTCAACATTCAGGTCCTTATAGAACGTATATCGGTAAGTGTGTGTTTCTAGTTAGGGCCCCTACCTGAGTCTAACGGGAATTACGTGTGGTGCGCTGCGGAGTGTCGTTTACAACAAACCTCCTTCACTACACTTCACACACCGACGCCATTGCCCACGTGCGTTCAACCACGTACGTGGGTGGAGATTTCCATCGCCTCAGACCGGACTCCACCCAGGAAGGCAGGGGCGTGCCCCTTGTCCAATCACGCCACAGAAAGCGACTTTCCCACGGCACGCCGGCTAATGGGGGTTGAGATGGCATAGAGAGCGAGTTTCCCACGGCACGCTGGCCAATGGGGATTGAGATGGCCACAGAGAGCAATTTAACCATGGCACGCCGGCCAATGGGGGTTGAGATGGCCACAGAGAGCGATTTTAACACGACGCCCCGTCCAATGAGGGTGGAGAGCGCCTCAGACGGCGATTTGCTCACCCGGAGGAAAAAAGGAATATAAAAAACAGCCAGGCTGAGTAGTGGCGGTGGTAAAAGGTCGAGGTGGTGGAGATCGGCGTGGTGGAAGAAGGTCATGGTCGTCGTCGTGGTGGTCATCTCATTGTGTTGCGGGTTCGAGTCCTGCCGAGCTGGATCATCGTCGCCTCTGATCTTCTCCTTGGCCTGGCCGATTGGTGCATGGCCGGTTGGAGAGCGCGGTACCTGGTGCTGGACGGCATCGTGTTGAAGGTTCGAGTCCCGCCGAGCCGGATCGTCGAAGACCACACGAGGTGGACAGGTCGCAAGCACAGGCTCTGGTCTCTAGCTACCTGTCCTCGAGCTGGAAGCCTTCAATAAAGACCCGACGGTCCGTGTGTGTGTGTGTGTGTGTGTGTGTGTGTGTGGGCCCATCTTCAAGTAGCAACTGTAATATATAAGTGCTTTTGCTTGTACATTGACTGCATTTCTTATAGTCGGATAACTCTGCTCTTCTGTGTTTCCCTCCCTGCCTGTTGTAAATAAATATCCCTTTTGTTGAATGTACCAGCTCGTTTCTGTGTTTCTATCATTGTTTGGCGCGCTGCGAACGGGAACTAGGAGGCCTCATTGCTGCCGAAATCATGCAATCGACCCGGCAGGAATCTGGTACTCTCCGCTCAGGGTACGGCTCGGATCCAGCTCGGTAACGCCCCGGATCGCGCAGATCCTGCCGAGGGTGAATTTCCCCGGTTGTTTGGACGACGTGGGCATTTATGTAAATTGAAATTGGCAATCGACCCTATCCCACGCGGTCGACCTATGGCGATCTTCGGTCCGATAAGGGACCCGTCGGCTCCGGAGTTATCCGGGGTGACGACCTATAAATTCCGGGTGTTCGGTGGAGCCGACTCTACTGCTCCACTAGCGGTCGTGCTCGCCGCTGAAACTCGGCCCCACAACATCGCGCGTCAATGTGAAACAAAACAAAAAGGAGAAAAATAAAGTCGAAGAAATTATTGTGTGTAATCTTCTAAACACAATTTTATTATTAATGAACACGGAAGTATTAGATCAAATGGCGATGTTTATTGTATGTTTAAAAATAAATAATTATTTGTCTATACTAAATGTTTGAGATTTTAAAATAAATCATTTCAAGAAAAAAAAAAAAAAGATAACTCCAGCGAACTATACCGCTGAGGTTGTTTGCATTGATCAAATTTTCCCGAAGAGCACTGACTGAATCGGAATTAATTTTTCATAATTTTTTTTGTTGCCAGATTTTAACGAAGCTTGATACTGCACACCGCAGAAGAAATGGTGAGTAATGTGGCTGATAATTTTTGCGCTAGTTGTATACCGTTTTGGCTGTATTTCGGGAACATACATACAAGCATACAAGATGAGAGTTTTAGTAATATACTAGACAACCCGTTGTGTTCCCGTTGCGACAGCGGTTGATAAGAAAAAATCATTTCAAGAAGAAAAAAAGATAGCACCAGCGAACTATACCGCTGAGGTGTCTGCATTGATCAAATTCTCCCGAAGAGTACTTCACTGAATCAGGAATTTATTTTTAAATATTTTTTTTCGTTGCCCGATTTGAACGAAACTTGATACTGCACACTGCAGGTGAATGGTGAGTAAGGTGGCCCTAAATTTTTTGCGCCATCGTGTACCGTTTTGCTGTATTTCGGAACATACATACATATATACAAGATGAGAGTTTATTAATATATAGATAATAATAATAAGATATATATATATATATATATATATATTAATATAAGATAGATCGATTCAAAAATGTATTGGGCCGCGACATGTTCTCATGATCAGGCATTGCTTGGCGGAGGTATGCGCTCTACCGAGTACCCTTCTAATTTATAATTGTGCCCGTAATTGCATTTTTACCCAAGACTCCAGGGAACAGGGCCAAAATATTCTGCTCTCGCTCCTTCTTGCCAGGTGAGCATAACCACCAAGCTTCGTGAAGTTCTGCACAACAATTTAGGAGGCGATAGCGTGACAGACGGATGGATAGGATGGAGCCAATTACAATATCCCCTCCCCCGTTATTATATCATCCAGTATGGCGAATGCTTTGAAAAAAGATTACTTTTGACTGGGCTGACTGAGTAAAGGAGATGTTGGAAGTAAATTTAGATGCGGTAAGCAGAACTGTATGACACGAGAAACCCTGCTCCTCTGGAAGGGGTCAGTAAAGCACTTGCACACTGCCACATATCCAATGCAAATTGCAAGTAGTCTCCACAGCAGACTTGTAATACCCTCTCCAACCACCACCGGGTGGCGCTATACGGTACACGTTTACAAACAATTTACTTCCATCATCCCCTCCAGAAAACGAAGAGATCGGAAACACGACAAATAAACAGGCACAGTCCTTGTATTTATATAGATTAACTGAAATTATGGACAGAACAATATATTCAGGGTTATTAATTCATAATTTCAAGTTTTTTGTATCTGTTTGTTACTCTTTACGGCCCAACGGTCGCACCGAGAGGCACAAAATTTTGGGTGAAGGTACTTCAGAAACTGGGCAAGTTTTAAGCTCTGACACATTTGCTCTTTAAGGTTATTTTTGAAGCCACCAAAGGCTGCTATAAAGTGTCTATTGAGATGTGGGTCAGGCAGTGCTGCGGTCAGGCATAATGTCCTTTATAACGATACCACTTTCCTCTCTTTCTTTACACTCGTATCATTTCCTTGAGCACTTATCTTCCTTTTAAGGGCCATAGTTATGGATTCAATTCAATACATAGTTTATTATCAAATCATCACAGCCAGAGGCTGAATTGTGGTTGATTACAACATGAAATGAAATCAAAATAATAAAAGAAAAATAAAATGCAAAAAGGCCGAGGACAAGGAATGAAACAGGGACAAAATTTTAAAAAATTAAATAAAAATTCAAGGGTGTACATACCGTTAAATTGATTCCAGCATTATAACAATACTTCAGAAATTATATATATATATATATATACATACATACATAGAATATATATATATATATAGATAGATATATTATATATACTAGTACGTGCCCATAAAAAAAAAAATAAAAAAATTAATAAATAAATATTCAAACCGCGAGCAAGAAACAAGAACCACACAGGCCGTTTCTCCGCTCTCGCGTGCCCGTACGTGCGTGGCCCGGAAGTTCTCATATTATTCGCAGTTACGATTATTCGCAATTTAGTTTTAATGCCCAAATATTCAATTAGCGCCAACGTATTTTGCCTTTTCGCAATGTCATCGCAAGGAAAAAATATACCATCAGAGATGGGGAATCCCCCGCCATTGAATGAAAAAAGGTCATACATATTCCAGATAATGAGGGAGGTGAATTGGAAACAAAGACACCATTTGGTCATCATCTCGAAAAGGTTCCCCAGGGGTGAGGAACGTAGTAACCAAAAATAATTGAAATCAGATAAGCGGTTTCCATTTATTACAAAAAAACATTTTTTTCAAGATGGCCGCCCCAGTCGGCCATCTTGGATCCGGCCACGCCCAAAATCAATAGGGTTCTTCCTTTTCAGGTGGTACATGTGTCACCCAAATTTCAAATCGATATGGCAAACAGTTTTGAGTTATCGCACTCACAGCTATAAATGTTGACGCCTGGACGGACGGAGGGACGGACAGCCGGACGGACAGCCGGACGACCGGGGTGACAACATATCCCCTTCCACCACCGCGGCGGGGGATAACAAAAAGAGAAAAGAAGAGAGAAAAAAAAATACTTCTGGTTCGGAGCACACCAGCTCACTCTGATGTTACCGAAATTTAGCACCGTCTAATATGAAAACGTTCATAACTTGGGCATTGTGTTTATCTATAAATGCGCATAAGAAATCGAGAAATTATTAGAATACACGAAGTCATCACTCTCCGGAAGCCCGTACGTTGTAACCCGTAATGGGGAACGCGACTGAGCTTCCCTTCCCCATCGGCCACGCCACGCAACAACGTGTCTTGTCATTGGTTTGGTAAATAAATGGCATAAACTTGGGAGGCACTTGTCCGATTAATATCAAACCTTGAAAAGGCACATCCTCAAGTCCCCAGCAATACATCTGGCAAGTTTCAATTAGATCGGACCAGTGGTTGTCGAGAAACAGCGGTCACAGACACACACACACAGACACACACACACAGAGATTGCTGGAATTATATATATATATATATACACTGTTGAAATGGCTAATGTAATAAGTACCAAAATAAAATTTCAGAAAAATGTAAAGGTTAGTGAAAAACAGATGGATTTGTGATTGCACAGTAATAATTAATCAGTAACATTGTACAGTAACATTGCTATGTTAATATGGATTAATACAGTAATGTACAAGAACTTTCAAATAAAGAAAATAAAATACATTTTAACGCTGTACTTCAGCACGAATGTGATGGTGAGAAGAGACTTGGGGAAGAGACGCTCTGATGCCTTTGTCCCGGATGCAAGCCGAGAGATGTCTTGGCGTTTTGTAGCGTGATACGCGTATATTTTAAATTCCATGATCAAAGTTTATGAGCAAAAGCTAATGAGATCATATTTTTAATTTGTAGTTGAAAAATGAGCTGACTAGTTGAAGCAAAAGTTCGTAATGTTGGGTTTTGAGGTCGTAAATCGAATTTTGGGTGTCAAAAACGTTATTACGCAAGGTTGAAATCTCATAAAATCGGGACATTACTGTATTGTGCAACGCTAACTGTAAAAGGTGGCAACATTCCTTTAAACAAAAAACCTCAGGTGGTATTGTGGTGGCCCAGCTATGATGATACTTGATTGGTTAAAAATTATCTTTCAAGTTCCTCCATTATCAGACACAATTTCTCTGCTCTTACTCTTCAAAAGCTGAGAATATCTGTTCCCAAATTGTCTTTTTTAACAGGTTTTGTTCATTGGTGGTGTCAATTTGTTGTTGTAATATACCGTATTTGTGAAACTTATTTAGTACCTTTGTGAATGCTTTGTGCTGGATATGTGTGTTTTTGCTTAGGTCATATGCTCTTGTAGGCTTCGCTCAAGTCTGTTGCCATGTTTCCTCCTCCTTTCTCTTCCTCTTTTCCTGTTCATTATTTCCTCTGTGTGTTGCCCCTCTGTCCAACTGTCGGCGCATTGCCGTTTTCCCTTCTGTCACCTCGCTATAACGTGAGCCTCAATTTCAGAAGAAAAAAAAATCCAGTTGAAAACAACAAAATTGAAGAAATGGATGAGAAGAAAAGCTAATCTCAACAAAATTCACCATGTCACCACTGAGTTATGGGTAAAAATTATCCAGCAGAGGTCAATAAACCACTTGCACTGTGCCACGAGCATCGTTGAAAATCGTAAGTCGTTTCCTCACCCTCACGGTGTGGGGAAAGGGGGGGGGGAGTATTTTGCACCCATGACCTGACCCTGGGTAACCCCAGCATGAATGCAAAATTTGGCAGAGATTGGCCCAGCCGTTTTCAATGCTATAATTATTATCATACGTACAAACACACGGAGAACTGCCTTATTTTATACAAGCAACGGTACCCGGTGTACCAGTTTGGGGCTTCTAAGTCCCTCCACCCATACCACCCACTGCCTCCTCGCCACCCAACCGCCCCCTCCCCCTACATCCCTCCAGACCCCACCCCACCTCTCCTTCCCTCCAACCCCTACCCCCCCAACTCACCCAACCTCCCTCGCTCCAAACCCCACCCACCTCCCCTTACCTCCAGACCCCCACCCTACCTCCATTCCATCCAGACCCCACCCTACCTCCACTCCCTAAAGACCCCCACCCATTCCCCTCCCTCCAGACTCCAACCCCACCCCTTCCACCTCCCTCCAGACTCTCACCCCACCCCACCCCTCCCCTCCCCCAGACTCCCACCCCACCCCTTCCACCTTCCTCCAGACTCCCACCCTCTCCCCACCCCACCCATTTCCCTCCCTCCAGACTCCCACCCCACCCCACCCCTTCCTCCACACTCCCACCACCCCTCCCTCCAAACTCCACCGCACCCCTTCCCCTCCCTCCAGACTCCCACCCCACCCCTTCCCTCCACACTCCCACCCCACCCCTTCCCTCCAGACTCCCACCCCACCCCTTCCCCTCCCTCCAGATTCCCACCCCCCACCCCTTCCCTCCCTCCAGATTCCCACCCCACCCCACCTTCCTCCAGACTACCACCCCACTCCTTCCCCACCCTCCAGACTACCACCCCACTCCTTCCCCTCCCTCCAGACTACCACCCCACTCCTTCCCCTCCCTCCAGACTACCACCCCATCCTTCCCCTCCCTCCAGACTACCCCCCACTCCTCCCCTCCCTCCCGACTCCCACCCCACCCTTCCCTCCCTCCAGACTCCCACCCCACCCCACCTCTTCCCCCTCCCGCACTTCCCAACCCCTTCCCCTCCAGACTCCCACCCCACCCCTCCCCTCCAGACTCCCACCCCACCCCACCCTCCAGACTCCCACCCACCACCACCCTCCAGACTCCCACCACCCCACCCCTCCTTCCCCTCCCGACTCCCGACTCCCACCCCACCCCTTCCCCTCCCTCCAGACTCCCACCCCTTCCACTCATCTCATTTTTTTTTCAATTTACTCTTGAACTCCTCCATTGCTTTACTCATTCTAATCCTCCAATTTATTTGGCCTTCCTAACTCCGGGGATGTCCCCACGAAGAACAGAGTCGTGGTGGTCACGCCCACTGCTCACACCGCGAGAGCCTTCACCTACTTAATTATTTTTGTTGCACTCAATAAAGTTACATTTTGGGGGGAAAAAAACAGGGGGAAAACTAGAGGGGGCGCACTCGGTAGAGTGCAAAACCTCCGCCGCCAATACTGCTAGGTCACTCAAGGAACCTAATGAAGGAGCGATAGCCGACAATGACACAACATAACATCCACAGAGTAAGGTCGAGAGAACGACCTACGCGCGCGATTTGCGAGACATGCGAAGAGTTCGGCAAACAGAAGCCTGAGACGGCAAGGAAACGAGAAGAGAGAGTCACGCGCGAGACATAATAGGCACCGCGAATATATGGGCAGTTTGTGGAAAGCAGCGATAAAGCGATCATATGATGAGAGAGAGCGTCGAGCGACACAAAAGAGACGAGAGGAGACGAAAAGTATAGTTAAAAAATTCAATTTTTTTTATCTAACAATTTTTTTTTGGGGAGGAGCGGGGGGTTAATACACAAAACATTAAAGAATGCAAAAAAAAAAATATCAAATTTTCAAAGATGCCCGCCATAGCGGCCATATTGGGATTGGACCAAAATCAAAACAATGCAGACCTGGGACCATACCTAATCCCCACCAATTCGATCGAAATCCGTAAGATTTCCGTAATACGCACAAACAAACAAACAGAAAGGGGTGAAAACAGTAACCTCCGATCTTCGATGGCGGAGGTTAAAAAACAGGAGAAAAAAATTTAAGTTTAATGCTTTGGTAATTTCACATATTTATTGTGTAAATATGGAGAAGGAGGCTGCACAGCCTTGCTTAAAGCTTATAGGATAATGTACACAAAGTGAAAGAATCACTGTTTTCTTGAAATTTTCAGATTTCACTCCAGATTTTGAGTTATTTGAAATCGTATTTCGATTATATACAATTGTTCGTCCATAAGAGTACATTGTGTTTCCAAGGCAAAGCATTTTTAGTCGGCCGAATCAAAATGACAGCTCAGACCCCTGCAAGGTGAAGTTGGGTTAACCAAAGGATAAGCCTTGCATCAGGTAAGCAGTAAATCATCTTCAAAAGGAGTGTTTAAATGGCAGCAAAATGCCATCTATGAAAAAGCAGCACTGAAAAAAAGGTTAAAACATATTCAATTAGCAAGTAAATAATTGGTTTGCCATTATTGCATACTTTGAAAAAATTAATTGAAAATCTGATTTAAAAAAAAACAAACAAAAAAAACAACAACCAAAGATTAAGGCATCATTGTGCAAATGTGTTTTCAGATGCAAAGAA
>CM068960.1:62384620-62395980 GCA_035128595.1 Eptatretus atami | reverse complement strand
TGTGTGTTTGTGTTTGTTTGTGTGTTTGTTGTTTGTTGTGTTTGTGTGTTTGTTTGTAGGCACGATAACTCGAGAACGGAAGAAGCTACCAATGTCAAATTACACCACGTGATTCAGGAGGGTGATGGCAAGCGCTTTTTAAGATTGACGTTTTAAGATTGTCTAAAAAATATTTCACTCGCGCGTCACGGGCGTCACGTGATGCAGTGCGCAATTCCGTAAATTCATGTGAGAAATGGAGTATTTTTGCTTCGCTCGACGTTACGAGTTCGTTTTAACTTCGATTTTAATTTTGTCTTCGGTTTTGCGATCGCTTAGGACGCTTAAAACTCGGTTGTCGAAATTCTGGTAAAAACGGATGTTTTGGAGACGTTTTAAGATTGTATAAAAAATATTTCACTCGCGTGTCACGGGTCGTCACGTGATGCAGTGCGCTCGAGCAGAAGCGTCGTTGAGTCACGTATGGTTTTGCGTGTGCGCGCTGACGGTGTTTTCGATAAAGATGGTGTTTAAAAGTCATTTTTTATCCCAATAAAGGTTATCGTCGCATGCCTGACTCGCTGAGCCGTCGGATTATTGAAAGATTGTTGGTGGATGGCTAATATTACGGTTTTGTGACTTTGATAAAATAATATAAAATAATTGCGTGGAGAAATCGAGATTTTGCTTCGCTCGACGTTACGATTTTTGATGGTTTGGTACAGATTCATCGTATAAACTTCTGGTTTGCGTCGCTACCTTCTCTAGAGACAGCTTTTATTAGACAAGGTCAGAGGTCAAGTTGACGATTTCGTAAGTACCAGTCTATGACTGCTGTTTGTTACTGACGAAATCTAAAGATTTCGTAAGTATATTGATCAGTTCCGTTTCGGTTTGTTTGTGTGTGTGTTTGTGTGTTTGTTTGTTTGTAGGCACGATAACTCGAGAACGGAAGAAGCTACCAATGTCAAATTACACCACGTGATTCAGGAGGGTGATGGCTAGTGCTGATTAGATTTTGGTCAAAATCGGTCAAAGGTCAAGGTCACAGTGAGGTCAAACATCCAAAAAAAAGTTATAACTCGAGAAAGGAAGAAGCTACCAATGTCAAATTAGACCACGTGATTCAGGAGGGTGATGGCTAGCACTGATTAGATTTTGGTCAAAATCTGTCAAAGGTCAAGGTCACAGTGAGGTCAAACATAAAAAAAAATTATAACTCGCGAACGAAGAAGCTACCAATGTCAAATTGCACCACGTGATTCAGGATGGTGATGGCTAGCGCTGATTAGATTTTGGTCAAATCGGTCAAAGGTCAAGGTCACAGTGAGGTCAAACATTCGATTTATGATGGTTTGGAACAGAATCATCGTATAGAAACTTCTGGTTTGCGTCGCTACCTTCTCTAGAGACAGCTTTTATTAGACAAGGTCAGAGGTCAAGTTGACGATTTCGTAAGTACCAGTCTATGACTGCTTGTTTGTTACTGACGAAATCTAAAGATTTCGTAAGTATATTGATCAGTTCCGTTTCGGTTTGTTTGTGTGTGTGTGTTTGTGTGTTTGTTTGTTTGTAGGCACGATAACTCGAGAACGGAAGAAGCTACCAATGTCAAATTACACCACGTGATTCAGGAGGGTGATGGCTAGTGCTGATTAGATTTTGGTCAAAATCGGTCAAAGGTCAAGTCACAGTGAGGTCAAACATCCAAAAAAAAGTTATAACTCAGAAAAGGAAGAAGCTACCAATGTCAAATTAGACCACGTGATTCAGGAGGGTGATGGCTAGCACTGATTAGATTTTGGTCAAAATCTGTCAAAGGTCAAGGTCACAGTGAGGTCAAACATAAAAAAAATTATAACTCGCGAACGGAAGAAGCTACCAATGTCAAATTGCACCACGTGATTCAGGATGGTGATGGCTAGCGCTGATTAGATTTTGGTCAAAATCGTCAAAGGTCAAGGTCACAGTGAGGTCAAACATTCGATTTATGATGGTTGGAACAGAATCATCGTAGAAACTTCTGGTTTGCGTCGCTACCTTCTCTAGAGACAGCTTTTATTAGACAAGGTCAGAGGTCAAGTTGACGATTTCGTAAGTACCAGTCTTATGACTGCTTTTTGTTACTGACGAAATCTAAAGATTCGTAAGTATATTGATCAGTTCCGTTTCGGTTTGTTTGTGTGTGTGTTTGTGTTGTTTGTTTGTTTGTAGGCACGATAACTCGAGAACGGAAGAAGCTACCAATGTCAAATTACACCACGTGATTCAGGAGGGTGATGGCTAGTGCTGATTAGATTTTGGTCAAAATCGGTCAAAGGTCAAGGTCACAGTGAGGTCAAACATCCAAAAAAAAGTTATAACTCGAGAAAGGAAGAAGCTACAATGTCAAATTAGACCACGTGATTCAGGAGGGTGATGGCTAGCACTGATTAGATTTTGTCAAAATCTGTCAAAAGGTCAAGGTCACAGTGAGGTCAAACATAAAAAAAAATTATAACTCGCGAACGGAAGAAGCTACCAATGTCAAATTGCACCACGTGATTCAGGATGGTGATGGCTAGCGCTGATTAGATTTTGGTCAAAATCGGTCAAAGGTCAAGGTCACAGTGAGGTCAAAACATTCGATTTATGATGGTTTGGAACAGAATCATCGTAGAAACTTCTGTGTTGCGTCGCTACCTTCTCTAGAGACAGCTTTTATTAGACAAGGTCAGAGGTCAAGTTGACGATTTCGTAAGTACCAGTCTATGACTGCTTGTTACTTACGAAATCTAAAGATTTCGTAAGTATATTGATCAGTTCCGTTTCTGTTTGTTTGTTTGTGTGTTTGTTTTGTGTGTGTGTTTGTTTGTTTGTTAGGCACGATAACTCGGAGAACGAAGAAGAAGCTACAATGTCAAATTACACCACGTGATTCAGGAGGGTGATGGCTAGCGCTGATTAGATTTTGGTCAAAATCGGTCAAAGGTCAAGGTCAGTGAGGTCAAACATATTCCGTAAATTAATGTGGAGAAATGGAGTATTTTTGCTTCGCTCGACGTTACGAGTTCGTTTTTAATTTTGTCTTCGGTGATTGCGATCGCTTAGGACGCTTAAAACTCGGTTGTCGAAATTCTGGTAAAATCGGATGTTTTGGAGACGTTTTAGATTGTATAAAAATATTTCACTCGACGCGTCACGGGTCGTCCCATGATGCAGTGCGCTCGACAGACGCGCGTTGACCCACGTAAAGGTTTTGCGTGTGCGCGCTGACGGTGTTTCGATAAAGATGGTGATTACAAGTCATTTTTTATCCCAATAAAAGTTATCGTCGCATGCCTGACTCGCTGAGCCGTCGGATTATGTAAAGATTGTTGGTGGATGGCTGAATATTATGGTTTTGTGACTTTGATAAATAATATAAAATAATTGCGTGGAGAAATCGAGATTTTGCTTCGCTCGACGTTACGATTTTTTGATGGTTTGGTACAGATTCATCGTATAAACTTCTGATTTGCGTCCGCTACCTTCTCTAGAGACAGCTTTTTATTAGACAGGTCAGAGGTCAAGTTGACGATTTCGTAAGTACCAGTCTATGACTGCTTGTTTTACTGACGAAATCTAAAGATTTCGTAAGTATATTGATCAGTTCCGTTTCGGTTTGTTTGTTTGTGTGTGTGTTTGTGTGTTTGTAGGCACGATAACTCGAGAATGGAAGAAGCTACCAATGTCAAATTACACCACGTGATTCAGGAGGGTGATGGCTAGTGCTGATTAGATTTTGGTCAAATCGGTCAAAGTCAAGGTCACAGTGAGGTCAAACATCCAAAAAAAAGTTATAACTCGAGAAAGAAGAAGCTACCAATGTCAAATTAGACCACGTGATTCAGGAGGGTGATGGCTAGCGCTGATTAGATTTTGGTCAAAATGTCAAAGGTCAAGGTCACAGTGAGGTCAAACATCAAAAAAAAATTATAACTCGCGAACGGAAGAAAGCTACCAATGTCAAATTACACCACGTGATTCAGGAGGGTGATGGCTAGCGCTGATTAGATTTTGGTCAAAATCGGTCAAAGGTCAAGGTCACGGTGAGGTCAAACATTCGATTTTGATGGTTTGGTACAGAATCATCGTAAAACTTCTGGTTGCGTCGCTACCTTCTCTAGAGACAGCTTTTATTAGACAAGGTCAGAGGTCAAGTTGACGATTTCGTAAGTACCAGTCTATGACTGCTTGTTACTTACGAAATCTAAAGATTTCGTAAGTATATTGATCAGTTCCGTTTCTGTTGTTTGTTTGTGTGTTTGTTGTGTGTTTGTTTGTGTGTGTGTTTGTTTGTGTGTTTGTTACTACGAAATCTAAAGATTTCGTAAGTATATTGATGACTACCGTTCTGTTTGTTTGTTTGTATGTTAGTTTGTTTGTATGTTTGTTTGTAGGCACGATAACTCGAGAACGGAAGAAGCACCAATATCAAATTACACCACGTGATTCAGGAGGGTGATGGCTAGTGCTGATTAGATTTTGGTCAAAATCGGTCAAAGGTCAAGGTCACAGTGAGGTCAAACATAATTCCGTAAATTCATATGGATAATTGGAGTATTTTGCTTCGCTCGACGTTGCGAGTTCGTTTTAACTTCGATTTTAATTTGTCTTCGGTTTTTGCGATCGCTTTGGACGCTAAAACTCGGTTGTCGAAATTCTGGTAAAAAATCGGATGTTTTGGAGACGTTTTAAATTGTAAAAAAAATATTTCACTCGCATGCGTCACGGCTCGTCCCATGATGCAGTGCGCTCGGAGCAGAACGTCACGGGTCGTCCCATGATGCAGTGCGCTCGAGCAGACGCGTCGTTGATCACGTAAAAGGTTTTCCTGTGCGCGGTGACGGTTTTTTTCAATAAAGATGGTGTTTAAAAGTCATTTTTATCCCAATAAAGGTTATCGGTCGCATGCCTGACTCGCTGAGCCGTCGGATTATGTAAAGATTGTTGGTGGATGGCCGAATATTACGGTTTTGCTGACTTTATAAAATAATATTAAATAATTGCGTGGAGAAATTGCCGATTTTTGCTTTGCTCGACGTTACGAGTTCATTTTAACTTCGATTTTAATTTTGTCTTCGGTTTTTGCGATCGCTTAGGACGCTTAAAACTCGGTTGTCGAAATTCTGGTAAAAAATTGGATGTTTATGAGATTTATTCGGGTGTCGTATCTGAGGTATTAGCACTGAAGATTATGCTAATGAGGATTGTAAGACACAGCATTACGCGCTCGTTGCGTCGCTACCTTCTCTCGAGACAGCTTATTAGAAAGGTCAGAGGTCAAGTTGACGATTTCGTAAGTACCAGCTATGACTGCTTGTGTTTGTAGGCACGATAACTCTGAGAACGAAAGAAAGTACCAATTCAAATTACACCACGTGATTCAGGAGGGTGATGGCTAGCGCTGATTAGATTTTGGTCAAAATCGTTCAAGGTTCAAGGTCACAGTGAGGCAAACATAATTCCGAAATTAATGTGCGAGAAATGATTTTTTGCTTCGCTCGACGTACGACGTTCTTTAACTTGATTAATTTGTCTTCGGTGATGCGATCGCTTAGACGCTACCAAACTCGTGTTGTCGAAATCTGGTAAAAATCGGATTTTGGAGACGTTTTAACATTGTAAAATATTTCACTCGACGCATACCTGTCGTCCCATGATGCCAGTGCGTCGAGCAGGACGCCGTTACCCACTAAAGTTGCTGCGCGCTAGGTGTTTTCGATATAAGATGGTGTTTAAAAGTTCAAAAATTTTTGTATCCAATAAAGTATTCGCGCATGCCTGACTCGCTTGAGCCGTCGGATATTAAAGATTTTGGTGATGGCCCGAATATTACGGTTTGTGACTTTGATAAATAATATTGAATAATTGCGTGGAGAAATGGAGACTTTTGCTTGCTTCGTCTCGACCGATTACGAGTATCTGTTTTAACACTTCAGATTATATTAATTTTGTCTTCGGTTTCTGGGAACGGATCGCTTCAGGACGCCTTAAACTCGTTGTCAAATCTGTCAGGTAAAAATCGGATGTCCTTTGAGACCACAGTTTAAACTTGTAAAAAATAATCTCATCTCGCGCGTCCACCCGCCTCTATCTCAAAACGTGATTGACCAAGTGCACGGATCGAGCCCAGGACGCGTCCCGTTGGACATCACTGCACCGCTCATGATCTTTGGTCTCTGTCAGCCTCGCTTGTGACCGGATTCCTCTGTTTTCCGATTATATACGGATAGGCTCGTTGTAAGAAAGATACAATTATATTTACTATCCCAACTACAGCTCACTCTTCGCTCCGCATCCAATGTCCTGCGTCACCTTCCCATCCCGCTATAGCCGCAAATCACGATTTTGAGGTAGCAAATGATGTGTTTTCACTGGTGGAGCCAACTGTGAGCTACATCCCCCATCCAATCTCGATCTCTGCAACCTACACTCGATAAGCGGAGTGATTTGACTGAATAAAGAATAAGATGCTCGTAGAAATGGAAAAGATTTATTCTGCGCTAAGCCCATCGTCCCGTACCTCTATCTGATGCACCATGTTTCCGTACAGATGATCATCGTTAGCAAACTTCTTGCCTGTCTCTGCGTCTCACACCGTTCCCTTGCTAGAGACAAGCTTGTTTATCTAGACCCAAGAGTCTCGAGGTTCGAGTGTTCCTTCGCTACCCACATTCTCCGCTAAGATACAGCTTCTCCTTCCACAGATACTGCTCTTGTTTGTTTGTTTGTCTTGTTTCAAATGTCTCTGGTTGCCCAGTATATACGGTGGTAAAACTCCCTTCCGCTTTCGTACGAAACTTCGGCGTTCCTGCGGGTGGATTCAGTGTCTCTTTGCGATATGCCACACTCGGCTCACTGCATTGGATATTTTGAACCTGGTCCAAAATCCAATATGGCCGCTATGGGCGGCCATTTTAAAAGAATATATTGAATTTTTAACTCGAGAACGGAAGAAGCTACCAATGTCAAATTACACCACGTGATTCAGGAGGGTGATGGCAAGCGCTTTTTAAGATTGACGTTTTAAGATTGTCTAAAAAATATTTCACTCGCGCGTCACGGGGCGTCACGTGATGCAGTGCGCAATTCCGTAAATTCATGTGGTTGACCAAAAATCTAAGCAGCGACAGCCATCACCCTCCTGAATCACGTGGTGTAATTTGATATTGGTAGCTTCTTCCGTTTTCTCGAGTTAGCGTGCCTACAAACAAACATACAAAACAAACTAACATACAAACAAACAAACAGAACGGTAGTCATCAATATACTTACGAAATCTTTAGATTTCGTAAGTAACAAACACACAAACAAACACACCACAAACAAACACACAAACAAACACACAAACAAACAAACAGAAACGGAACTGATCAATATACTTACGAAATCTTTAGATTTCGTAAGTAACAAGCAGTCATAGACTGGTACTTACGAAATCGTCAACTGACCTCTGACCTTGTCTAATAAAAGCTGTCTCTAGAGAAGGTAGCGACGCAACCAGAAGTTTCTACGATGATTCTGTACCAAACCATCAAAATCGAATGTTTGACCTCACCGTGACCTTGACCTTTGACCGATTTTGACCAAAATCTAATCAGCGCTAGCCATCACCCTCCTGAATCACGGGTGTAATTTGACATTGGTAGCTTCTTCCGTTCGCGAGTTATAATTTTTTTTTGATGTTGACCTCACTGTGACCTTGACCTTTGACAGATTTTGACCAAAATCTAATCAGCGCTAGCCATCACCCTCCTGAATCACGTGGTCTAATTTGACATTGGTAGCTTCTTCCTTTCTCGAGTTATAACTTTTTTTGGATGTTTGACCTCACTGTGACCTTGACCTTGACCGATTTGACCAAAATCTAATCAGCACTAGCCATCACCCTCCTGAATCACGTGGTGTAATTTGACATTGGTAGCTTCTTCCATTCTCGAGGTTATCGTGCCTACAAACACACAAACACACACAAAACAAACAAACCGAAACGGAACTGATCAATATACTTACGAAATCTTTAGATTTCGTCAGTAACAAACAAGCAGTCATAGACTGGTACTTACGAAATCGTCAACTTGACCTCTGACCTGTCTAATAAAAGCTGTCTCTAGAGAAGGTAGCGACGCAAATCAGAAGTTTATACGATGAATCTGTACCAAACCATCAAAAATCGTAACGTCGAGCGAAGCAAAAATCTCGATTTCTCCACGCAATTATTTTATATTATTTATCAAAGTCACAAAACCATAATATTCAGCCATCCACCACAAATCTTTACATAATCCGACGGCTCAGCGAGTCAGGCATGCGACGATAACTTTATTGGGATAAAAAATGACTTGTAATCACCATCTTTATCGAAACACCGTCAGCGCGCACACCAAAACCTTTACGTGGGTCAACGACGCGTCTGCTCGAGCGCACTGCATCATGGGACGACCCTGACGCGTCGAGTGAAATATTTTTATACAATCTTAAAACGTCTCCAAAACATCCGATTTTTACCAGAATTTCGACAACCGAGTTTTAAGCGTCCTAAGCGATCGCAATCACCGAAGACAAAATTAAAAAACGAACTCGTAACGTCGAGCGAAGCAAAAATACTCCATTTCTCCACATTAATTTACGGAATTATGTTTGACCTCACTGTGACTTGACTTTGACGCGTTTTGACCAAAATCTAATCAGCGCTAGCCATCACCCTCCTGAATCACGTGGTGTAATTTGACATTGGTAGCTTCTTCCGTTCTCGAGTTATCGTGCTACAAACAAACAAACACACACACAAAAAACACACCAAACAAACAAACAGAAACGGAACTGATCAATTAACTTACGAAATCTTTAGATTTCGTAAGTAACAAGCAGTCATAGACTGGTACTTACGAAATCGTCAACTTGACCTCTGACCTTGTCTAATAAAAGCTGTCTCTAGAGAAGTAGCGACGCAAACCAGAAGTTTCTACGTGATTCTGTTCCAAACCATCATAAATCGAATGTTTGACCTCACTGTGACCTTGACCTTTGACCGATTTTGACCAAAATCTAATCAGCGCTAGCCATCACCATCCTGAATCACGTGGTGCAATTTGACATTGGTAGCTCTTTCCGTTCGCGAGTTATATTTTTTTTTATGTTTGACCTCACTGTGACCTTGACCTTTTGACAGATTTTGACACAAATCTAATCAGTGCTAGCCATCACCCTCCTGAATCACGTGGTCTAATTTGACATTGTAGCTTCTTCCTTTCTCGAGTTATAACTTTTTTTGGTGTTTGACCTCACTGTGACCTTGACCTTTGACCGATTTTGACCAAAATCTAATCAGCACTAGCCATCACCTCCTGAATCACGTGGTGTAATTTGACATTGGTAGCTTCTTCCGTTCTCGAGTTATCGTGCCTACAAACAACAAACACACAAAAACACACACACAAACAAACCGAAACGGAACTGATCAATATACTTACGAAATCTTAGATTTCGTCAGTAACAAACAAGCAGTCATAGACTGGTACTTACGAAATCGTCAACTTGACCTCTGACCTTGTCTAATAAAAGCTGTCTCTAGAGAAGGTAGCGACGCAAACCAGAAGTTTCTACGATGATTCTGTTCCAAACCATCATAAATCGATGTTTGACCTCACTGTGACCTTGACCTTTGACGATTTTGACCAAAATCTAATCAGCGCTAGCCATCACCATCCTGAATCACGTGGTGCAATTTGACATTGGTAGCTTCTTCCGTTCGCGAGTTATAATTTTTTTTATGTTTGACCTCACTGTGACCTTGACCTTTGACAGATTTTGACCAAAATCTAATCAGTGCTAGCCATCACCCTCCTGAATCACGTGGTCTAATTGACATTGGTTAGCTTCTTCCTTTCTCGAGTTATAACTTTTTTTTGGATGTTGACCCACTGTGACCTTGACCTTTGACCGATTTTGACCAAAATCTAATCAGCACTAGCCATCACCCTCCTGAATCACGTGGTGTAATTTGACATTGGTAGCTTCTTCCGTTCTCGAGTTATCGTGCCTACAAACAAACAAACACACAAACACACACACAAACAAACCGAAACGGAACTGATCAATATACTTACGAAATCTTTAGATTTCGTCAGTAACAAACAAGCAGTCATAGACTGGTACTTACGAAATCGTTCAACTTGACCTCTGACCTTGTCTAATAAAAGCTGTCTCTAGAGAAGGTAGCGACGCAAACCAGAAGTTTCTACATGATTCTGTTCACAACCATCATAAATCGAATGTTTGACCTCACTGTGACCTTGACCTTTGACCGATTTTGACCAAAATCTAATCAGCGCTAGCCATCACCATCCTGAATCACGTGGTGCAATTTGACATTGGTAGCTTCTTCCGTTCGCGAGTTATAATTTTTTTATTGTTTGACCTCACTTGACCTTGACCTTTGACAGATTTGACCAAAATCTAATCAGTGCTAGCCATCACCCTCCTTAATCACGTGGTCTAATTTGACATTGGTAGCTTCTTCCTTTCTCGAGTTATAACTTTTTTTTGGATGTTTGACCTCACTGTGACCTTGACCTTTGACCGATTTTGACCAAAATCTAATCAGCACTAGCCATCACCCTCCTGAATCACGTGGTGTAATTTGACATTGGTAGCTTCTTCCGTTCTCGAGTTATCGTGCCTAAAACAAACAAACACACAAACACACACACAAACAAACCGAAACGGAACTGATCAATATACTTACGAAATCTTTAGATTTCGTCAGTAACAAACAGCAGTCATAGACTGGTACTTACGAAATCGTCAACTTGACCTCTGACCTTGTCTAATAAAAGCTGTCTCTGAGAAAGGTAGCGACGCAAACCAGAAGTTTATACGATGAATCTGTACCAAACCATCAAAAATCGTAACGTCGAGCGAAGCAAAATCTCGATTTCTCACGCAATTATTTTATATTATTTTATCAAAGTCACAAAACCGTAATATTCAGCCACTCCACCAACAATCTTTACTAAATCCGACGGCTCAGCGAGTCAGGCATGCGACGATAACCTTTATTGGGATAAAAAATGACTTTTAAACACCATCTTTATCGAAAACACCGTCAGCGCGCACACGCAAAACCATACGTGACTCAACGACGCTTCTGCTCGAGCGCACTGCATCACGTGACGACCCGTGACACGCGAGTGAAATATTTTTTATACAATCTAAAACGTCTCCAAACATCCGATTTTTACCAGAATTTCGACAACCGAGTTTTAAGCGTCCTAAGCGATCGCAAAAACCGAAGACAAATTAAAATCGAAGTTAAAACGAACTCGTAAGTCGAGCGAAGCAAAATCTCCATTTCT
>CM068960.1:62312839-62323636 GCA_035128595.1 Eptatretus atami | reverse complement strand
GCGAGAGAGATGCATTTCAACAACAAAAGGGAAGGTATATCTGGGGCTTGGCAATGCACAGAGAAAGTTAAATGATGATTTTACTATTAATCGTGTTTGGAGGAGAGAGGAGTAAGTAAGTAGTATGGGCTCTGAGTGCATTAAAAAAAATTGTTTTGTTTGGTTCGGGGCACAAGAGAAATATGCCAAAATTTTTCCATTTATTGTGCAAAAGGCGAGTGTGTGTGTGCGTGTGGTGTGTGTGATAACCACGCCAGCCATAGTTAATTGTATTAAACAGGAATGGTACGCAACGCAAGACTCATCTCTTGAAGCAGATATTTTTAGTATCCCTAGATTTCTGCGAGTCCAATTTTCATTCAGGAAACACAACAATTATGGTTAACCATCTAGATATAGTTACTCTTCGTCTAAATGTTGAAAAGACGATTTTGAATCACAGATTGCACGAGCAATGGCAGGTCAAAAGTACCGCGAGAGAAGCAAAATACAACCAAAAACAAGCAAAAAAAAAACACACGACACACCATGGCGGCAGAGTGGGGGCCACGGTGTGTGGCCCCGGGCAACCTCATTGGATGGCATCAAATCAGAGACAGAAATAAGATAGTAATTTTAAAATTTCAGCGGTATTAATCAATTTTGGAGCTGTCCCGCACTCCAGAGGGCAGTTTGTTAGCCCTGTAATTCCTTTAACATGCGTGTTACCCTTTGTTAGAGAAAAGGTGCTTCTCCCATCCCCACACGCAATGCGCATGAATTATCGTGTGGCAACCATCAAAGAGCAAACAAGCAGACGTGGCTGTTCTTTCCTTGCGTTTCCTCGAGTCATAAACTCGTTCTTCTTCAGCTTTTTGCATCTAATTAGTTATTTACCACTCAGGTCAGGAATAGCTCTTCTAGAACGGTGCAACTACGTTTTTATAGTTTTTTGTGATATTTATTTTTAATGAAATATTTACGTGATGTAGTAAGATGAAGCCGGATGATCAGAACTGCATGTATTTAATCTCGGATATTAGGAGAATATTCCCTGAACATGGTTATATTCGAATACAGATGACCAACATTGCAAGTCTATGATATAAATTGCACAAAATATCAGTGAGAATCAGTAGTAAATAATTTAATAGAAGAACAAAAGAAATAGAAATATGGTTATCCATCTGCAACTGACAGATTGTTTAACCATGTTCTTCCCTTCTCATGAGTCTACGGTTTAGATAGAAATGAATTACAAGTATTTGGTGCTTATTCATTGATTGAGTTTCAAATTATGCGAGCTATAGCTATTCTCCACAACCACGCCAGTCTCACACACACACGCCCTTCCTCAGCAAACAGGCGGCAAAATGCCGTTGTTACTAGAACTCGCGCGCAAACAGGGGACCACATTCCAGGTCCCGTGTGCCAATCAGCCGTTCCAAACGGCTGATTCTCATAACGGCATATAAGACTTGGCTGTTCCTCTGGAAAGGCCAGCCAACAAGGGAAAGGGGCGAGCCAGCTGGGTGAAAGTTCCAGAGGTGAAAGGGTAGAAGCGCCATTGGGGTGTGCGAAACGCTCCAACTGCTTCTCCCCTCGGCTATAAAAAAGCCCGGCTTGCGCGCAGACCAAGCGCAGGTTTGGTGGGGCAAAGTTGTTTATTTTCTTCTTAATAACAATATTATTGTATTTAATTTTTAATGGTTAATGGTTTAATCTTCCATTAGATTTTTTTGTTCTCTTATTATCTACAAATAAAGAATTAAATTTGTTTCAACGAGAACAATAAGCTGTTGTCTTTCAAAGTGATGCAAGTTCAGTATCACTTGTAACAGTTTTTTTTTTTTTTCAGAGTCTCAGAGAAGAAAGTACAACCGAGTGACACAGAACAGGAAAAAACAGGGGCAGAGTCGAAGATGAGTCCACACAAAGAGGGCATTAGATCATGGATAAAAATAAGTAAAGAAGAAGTAGGCAGAACCTGGAAAGTAAAAAGATTGATTGGTGCAGAGCGATAGATTTTCTTCTGAACGGATCAGCTCGGTCAGAAATCAATACTTCTCTCTCTCAGTCTCGTTGTCAGGATATGATCCTTGAAAGAAAATATAAGGACGATTTTACATATTTTGCAAAAGAGGCATTTTGCGTTTTGAAGAGAACCGACTTCCGATCATTGAAGATTGACAATATTAAACAGGACCTGAAAATATTCAGAATAAAAGTGGTCCATTTGACTGGACGAAAGGATGGGAAGATCATTTTCCAAACCAGTGTTTTGATAAAGATCCATCAAACAGAGAAATTGTGTGGAAAAAATGTTGTTATACTCCTCATATCGGAAAGCATGCTACTGTTTTGTTTGCTTTTTTTTCAAAGAGAGCATTTAGTCGTCCTGTTCAACTTTGGAAAGGAAGACGGTTTCTCCACTAGAGAAAATTAAATCCAAGAATACCGACCATAGAAAAGCCCTTCTCAAGCTCACCATGAGGAATAACCTGAACCTCTAGTTAGACTCCATCATTCACTACATGATACGATGACTACTTCAACACAAATTTGCCTGAAAAGAAAAGAGTGGAAAGATAACTGAACGGATTGGTCGAGTGTTATAATCCTTTCTGGCAACTAACGAATCTGCCTGCTAACGGGACATCGAGGAGAAGGAAATCTGGGTTATCAGAAGCCAGGGGAGACATGTCAGTGAGAAAGGTACAGAGAAACTGTTCTAGCAACAAGTCAAGACTTTTGGCCAAATATGATGACATGCTTAGCAGAAACGACTGCAAGGGAAAGAGAAACCAAAAATGTCACCCGTACTTGTTCCAACAGAATTCCAAACGAAATAATTCAATCTTTTTGATCGACACTGTCAAGAAAAAATATAATTTCCAACATTAAGGAGCAAAATATTTTTAGCCAGAATTGTGATTCAGACTCCAGAATATTGCCCCAGAAGATCAAATGTTTCTGAATTCTGAGTACGTCATATGATAGAAAACAGAAAAGTAGAAACAAAGAACATTTCTGGGATTTTTCAAGTCAAACAAGAAAGAATGCAGTCCAGGACCTGGTAAATAAAATTAGGAAAAAATTGGAAGAAACAAAATTTCCATGAATGCTCTGTGTCGAAAGCTCATAATGATAACGCAGAGTTATGGCTGGAGTAAGAGAGGTGTTCACAAAAATTCTTGAAGTAACCCAAAAGCTTGTTAGGAACCTGGAACCACAGCCTCAATTTGGCGCGGTTTGTTACATGCAAGTGAAGGTGCAACCTGTTGTGTTTTAACACTTGTTTTGCATTCTGGAAAAACTTACTTTTTCTCATATACTTCTCTTGGATGTTAAAATCTTTTCACGTCGAACCTGTGAAAGACAGTGTGACACAAGATGGCAGTTCCAGCCAGATGCTGTGAAGAATTCCACGAGAGGTGTGACAACCGTATTGCAAAGCCTTCAACAACCCTGCGGGGGAGAATTTCAAGAAACTAAATCTGATGCAATCGCTACTGAACTCGATTCAACAGTTCCCCGATTATAGTGAGCTTATTAAATTTTTGGTAACTCAGTTTTATCATCATGGAAAGTCTGCAAAAACGTTTGCGGATTCCGAAAAATGGGTTTCATGAAGTTCCTGGTATTCTGAGAGACTTATTCATATCGTATGGAATTTGAAGAATAGACGAAATTTATACGCAATGCAATGAGACTTTAGCCAAAGAATAGGCAATTGGGGAAACCAATGGCACGACAAGAGAAGAAGAATAATGCCTGGAGGTCAGCCAAGAGATAGTGACTGACGGCAACAAAAGAAATGAAGTAGATAATGTGTAGAGATTGGAAAACAGATTAAAACAAATTGAAGACCGCAGTGTCCGTCTTCAAAGGACTCGCAGTGACGCGATTTTCGTTTTCTTCTGAAACTGAATTCATATGTTGAAGATGAACAAGACAGAGAAAAATTAAAAAGGAATTGGTTCAACTTGCAAAATTATGACAATGATGTGGTTGCAATTCACATATATGAGAAATTAGATGGTGATGCCCTTCGAGCTGGAGGGAATAGAAGTTCCCCCTGATCCTAAAGATGTCTGGAGTTCTTTTGACTGCAAGTATGAGAGGGATGTCCTTTCCGACGCTGTGGTTTCATACAGATTCCTGCTTACAATCCAATTTTCAGTCGCAAGGCTGCTGACAAGTCCGTTTCAACAACTGAAATGTAATAAAAACATATCTGAGGTCTTCTATGTCACGAGAGCGACTGGACCAACCTTGGCTTTAATAAGCATTAAAAGCCAATTCTCCATAGCTATGTAAAAAGGTGGAGATTTATTCAGGTGTTTTTACAAGGAGGTATCATTGGGGAAGAGAACTTAATAAATTGAATCGGATTATATTTAAATCGATAAACTTATTTCATGTTCACTGTGTTATATATATCAAAATGTTTTCCTTTCCTCAAAATATTTCTCCAGTATATTAAGGCCTTATACTGAGTCTTTGGGGGCATACAATACAAGATTTTTCGCCCCAGCATCCACCAGACTCTGCACGACTGACCACACGCACGCACGCAACACCGCACAACGCCTCGTTTAGGATTCAATACGTCTGTTCAAATGTCCTGTGTTAAGAACGTATTTTCACTATTTCAATTCGATGTAATAAAAGATGGAGAATTACATTCATTCATATTTAAATAATTAAAGCATAGCAACGTTCCAATGTTACATAATTAATAGACGTACTCACGTTCAATAGTATGTAATTAATAGAACCACACATTCGTGTGGACAAGACAAACAAGCAACAGCACAAATAGTAAAGCCTCTCTCTGGATGGTAATGAAATGTGGCCAGTAGAAAAACAAGGCTTAACAATGAGATCAGTGTGATACTCCAATAGAGATAACTGTTTTTTCCCCAAAGTTAAATATCCTCCAATACTTGCCAAACTACAGTGAATGCAACATGCATAAATCATAAATGAAAGCATTAAGATTCAAAACTTGTATGGCATCCCACGCCACACAAGGTGCTCTTTGGAAACTTACGCTTCAGAGCCTTCTCTCTCAACCGATTTCAAGTCGCCAAAACAGTCGAACCGAGGTCTTCTTTATAGCTGGCTTCAACCGGTCCAAGTTGTCTTAAGAGAGCCTGAAAAGAGCGTTTGAATGGGTCTGCACTACCACCGAGTGGCTCTGCAAGATAAATCACAAGCACATTCCTGAAATTAATATAAACTCAGGCGATCTGTTTTGTCCACAGACAGAAACTAAAACACATCAAAATTAAGTCAAAGTGCAAACATACAAAACAAAATCAGCATTAAAGTTTTTTCTTCTAATCAGTTCATATTAAATTACCCAAAAAATGCATAACGTAAAAGCAAATGATAAGTACAAAAACAGACTTTATTCAGAGATAAAATCTTATTAGAGTGTAAGAGCATATATTGTTTACGGCTCGTAACATTTTGATGCGAAATACCAGATAACAGAAGTTACATTAACGACACACAACACACTACACCCACCCCACCGCCCGCTCCATCCCCTCCTCCCCTCCCACTCCAATACAACGCAACCAAGTCCATTTCATCAATTTGAATACCAAACCTAAAATAGAGCAAGTAGATGTGCCCATGCACAACCCCACGCAATTTTTTTCCGGACCGAAAAGCAAGTTGAAAAGATGGCGGAAACTGTTTCACCAGATAATTACCCAATATCAAATGAGTTAAAAAAATATAAATATTGATATAAAAATAAAAAACTTTACCCCGTGACCCGAAGTCCGCAACCCGAGTCGGAGTCAGACATGACCCGGGATCAAATTCCAAAAGCTACTCTATTTCATGTATCCCCATTGTTGATTGCTATAAAAAGTTCATTAATAAATGTTTAAAAATGGCCTTAATCATTTTTCACGTTGAGCCTTTTGACGCATAGCCCAGGGGCCCCAGGGGCTAGCGGTCAAAGTTGATCCTGCCTCTCCACCTTTCTCGGCCATGTGTGATCAAAAACTTGTTTTCTTGGCCCACTATTAGCACATACAATACACCCCAGCCCCTTTTTGCTCATATGAAGCACATTCCATTTTGAATGGCGCAAAAACAAACCACAACAATAATCTTTCTGGGCGTCTGAGCCTCCTGAGGGAAGTTCCGAGACGTCTCCAAGGGCAACCGCAATCACTTACTTTCTGTGCATTGATTGCCAGATGGGTATGCTAGAACCGTATTGGTTCGAAGAATGGTAAGCATCTGGTGACAGTCAAACAGTGAGTGATAACTGCGAGATTCTTACGCCAATCCATCTGATCTCACTCAACCAGTTTCCAGACCAACCTCAGACTTCATGGTTTGCAAACTATCGGTGCCCACAACCACTGCCAGGTGAAAACCATCAAACTTGCTCCACCAGCTGTTTGGAAATCGTTATGCAACATTTTGTGGCAACTTCAATTGTCATCAATCGTGCTCGTGTGCGTACTTCTCTCATGTCATGGATTTCAGCAAAGCTTTCTGCAATCATTGGGACTAACTCAAATCTGAACTTCTCCCGACCGGATCTCAAACCAATGAAAACTCCATCTCTTCTGGATCTGATTTTGACAAAATTTCCCTGACAATATCTGCTGCTTCTTTCTCGCTCCCAATTGTTCTTCACCAACTCCTTGTCAAAGTGACAAATCCTCTGCTGTGTATCAGAAACCACCAACCGCGTCGTAGTCTGGCACTTCACTCAAGCTGACTGGCAGGGTCTCCAGCAGCCATCAACTTATTAGACTGGTCTCCTATCGCTCATTCGCTCCAACCATTACAACTCATCCTGGGAATTTCTTTTCAAAAAACTTGAACTCTCCTCAGCAAGCAATTTTGATCCCCTCTCGTCTTCAGTTGTCCTACCCTTCCTTTCCCGCCCTTGTCACTGAAGCTTGTGGCGAGGCAGTGCCTGAAACAACCTGCTTTCCTCATGGAAAGCAACCCACTAGGGTCAATCTCAATTCCTTCCATTAAAGCTCAGAAAACAATGTGCATCTGCCCTTCGAGGAAAAGCCAGAAAACAACATCTTTCAAAGCTCAAGTCTAGAACTTAACCTCTCTCCCTCCTCAAAATCCTGGTGCATCTAATCAAATCTGTTTCTTGGTGTATGTTCCACCTCCATCCCCTCCTACCTCAAATGGCCGCACTGACTATACGCTCTGAAAGGGAATGCCATAAACCTCGCGTGTTGCAGCTAAATCGTGTGTCCAACCGCATCGCTTTCTACCCCAACCTACCCCCCATCTGCCAGCCAACTCTGTCAGTGACTCGTGTCCTTTACCCCTGAACTAAGGTGGAGTTTGCTTCAAACTTCGACTCAATTCTGCAACCGTTTCCAGACGCATCAGTCGACGTGTCATAAAAACTGCTCTTCGCTCTTGCTCACACTCCTCTCTTTCTATTCAACCCTCCCATTTGCTCAACGTCATCTGCCATTCCTGCTTGAAATCAGGCAAGAAATACTGCCTGCATAAAAAGTGCAAAACAATTACCCCCTGCAACTACAGACCAAATCAGCCTTTCCAATCATCAGCAAGGTTATGGAATCCATCATTGCTTCAGAACATTAATCCTTCCTCTTCCTCAATGGCTTGATTCCCATCATTCAAATTTGGTTTCAGACCAGGATCACTTCTACCCAAATGCTGCTTTTGGCTCTCCGCCCCGCTAACACAATGGATGGAGTCAAATGCCAGACATGAAATCCGAAGCCGTTATCCCTGGACATATCACGTCTTTTTGACACGGTCTGCACCCTGCCTCTCACTCACAACTTCTCCTATGGTATCCAAAGGCCATCCCACTCATATGCTCCAGACTCTACCTCTCCCTGTCGAAATCAACGTGTAAGCCCTAAATGATTCTTTCTCCCCTCTTCTGTCCAGTGATTCCTCAAGTAGCGTTCCTGGCCGCTGTTCTTTTTCTGGTTTTCATTCATGATCTCTCTACTCCTTGAAAAAAATCTCTATATCTCTTGCTTATACTCCACCCTCTGCCGTACATATCGTCATCCATCAGACCGCAAAGCAGGCAGCTTCTTCACTCACTGCAGATCTGCGGTAAAACACAAACTGGCAACACGTGAACATGTCTTCAATCCGACAAATCTCACATCTCTTCACTAGTCTCTTCCGAAAGGACCGTTTAGAACCCCCCCCCCCCATCCAACTTTCCAACCAATTCCTCTGGAAGAAGTCCTTTCTTGAAAGCATTCTGGTCTTACTATCTGCATGATCTTTCCTGGGAAAGGCCACATTTTAAACCTGCGCCCTCCAAAGCAGTCGCGCCACTGGAAATCCTCGGTCTGCAAGTCCTTCCTAGGCCCACCTGAGCTCTGACCACTACAAAAGTTTTGTCCACAGCCTGATGGATACTGCTCTCCCCTCTGCTGGTGCTCCTGCCCTCCCACTTTCTCGGCTTCACCGCTGTGGAAACAAGGCTTCTCGTCATTTGGCATACTCCCGCAATGATGCTGAGTCTTTGTGGCCTCTCCTCTCTCTCATCGCAGGCCTAGTCGTGTCTTTCTTTCTCTATCGTCTCCTCTTCCAGCCTAGCCCCCTGCTCTCTCTGCATCTTGTCCCCACCCACAATCTCCACAGCCGCCTAGTCCGCCAACAACCCCATTCTGTAAAACTACCAAAAGTCACGAATCAGCGCTCAACTTCACTCTTTCATTTCTCTTTTTCCCCACCTTGGAATAAACCCCTACTCTATTCAATCCCACTCTTCGCCTCCAGGCCTTCAAAACAGCTGTCACCACCACCACGTTTCATCCCCCAAATCCAAATCCTCGATCCTTTTCTACCCGCAAATCCACACAAACCCACCTCCTTAAATCCCTGCTTTCCTTCCTGAAATCCGCTGAATATCCATCTTGTATTTCCCCATGTTTCCCCATCCCATCCCTCTCCCTTCAACAGATCTAATTCGCTGTTCCCACTGTTTTGTCGCTTCCCCACTCCCGCCCTCTTGTCTCATCCCCCCTTTGCTGTGCGTTGTTACTATTCACACGAGCCTCGACAAGTATACTAAAAAAATATATTAAACAATAAAACGGCCAACAGTGCATAGAGGCCGCTCCACAACCCCATTTTGAATCCATGCATTTTATATTTTGACGGTGCTCCAAGGTCAAGCTACACCAACAACTCAAACCCTGGCTGCCTAAGAGGAGGGAGGACTACCGTCAGACTACCATCCATCCACTGCGCAGGACGCTTGTGAGCAATTTTGGAATCAGATCAAGCTTGCTTAACGAGGCGCGACACACGTTGAAAATGTCAATTACAAGTAGTATACATGATGATAGGAAAATGGCATGGTGTAGCTTTCCAGGCGTGCGGAAGGGGTGGGAGCCTGGGTGACAGCTGCCACAGCTGCGGGGAGAGGAACCACAGCAGCTCCTGCCATAAAAAAGTCATTTTTATATTAATATATATATATATGAGTTAAAACCATATAATAAATAATTTTGCTTTGAGGGATAGAATATGATAAGTTTAAAAATGTTTTGTTAAGTTTTTTAGTGATCGACAGACATGGAGATTTGCTACGGGGTTGTTGGCGGTTTCACGACGACTCTAAAGCACAATCGCTAAAATGACAGCACTCAGCAACCCCCACTCAAAATACCTTTCCGCGTGGCCTGGATTGCTTTCCGATCAATGCAATCGCTGAACTTGCTACTTTTAGTAATTTTTCTACAAAAAACGTTCAATAGTCCACCTTTTTTTGAAACATCCCTGAAGATGAATGGCATTCGTTGTTTGCAAATCCATGATCCCATTTGTGCAAAATGTGCCATTTTTCCCAGACTAGCACCCAGCCCCTTTGCTTCAAGCTAGGGAATCTGCCTACATGACTCGTCCACCAAGTTTTGTCAAAACCCATCCACATTTTGAAATATCGTGTTATATTGTTTGGGGCCGAGTTCGGTGGCGATAAAACGACCACTAGGTGGAGCAGTGGAGTGTCGCCCACCGAACACACGGAATTTAGGTCGTGACTCGGCAAACTCCGAAAGGTAAGGTCACGGGTCACTGAGAGGACCGTGGTCGCCAATATTTTGACGGCGTGAGGTAGGGTCCACTTGTCTCCAATTTACCAAAGTACTCACGCCGTCCAACTACCGGGAAAACCACACCCTCGGCAGACTTTGTCCGAATCAAGTCGCTATCACAGACTCGGATCCGGCGTAACTGAGCGGAATTACCAAACCCTCGCCGGACCAAATGAACAATTTACCGGCCCGAACGGCCTTACTAATTCTCCAACACGCACCTTGCTAAACCAATGAAGGAAAGCACGAGGACGAGCTGAAACGTTCAACAATAGGCTATTTATTTACAATAGGTGGGGAAGGAACACATAAAGGGCAGAGTCAAACAGACTATAAGAAATGAAATGCAAATAATGTACAAGGCACTTAACAGTTTTACTTAAAGACGGGCCCACACACAGAAGTGGACCCCAATGGTCTTTATTGAAGGCCTCCAGCTCGAGCACAGGTGAGCTAGAGACCAGAGCCTGCACTTGACCTGTCCACCTCGTGTGGTCTTCGACGATCTGGCTCTTGGGGACTCGAACCCGCAGCAACGATGCCACTCTAAGCACCAGAGACGGAGGAAAAGTGTCGGACGCCAGGTGGACGACGAGAGATGACCCAAGCACTGCCAAGCCGACCAGACCAGACGAGTCGAACTCCGGCACCTCGAGCCCGATCGCCCAACCCTGACACTGTTTCCAAGGCCCTGGCGTTCCTTATATTG
>CM068960.1:62243299-62254830 GCA_035128595.1 Eptatretus atami | reverse complement strand
GGGGGTTGTTTTGAGAGAGATACCTTGTAGTCTCCGCATATCCGAACCGAAGCCATCTCCTTTCATTAACGGAACGATCGAGCTGCCAACGAGAAAAGTGTACAGGTCCTATGATCCAGCCGTTAGCAACTCGATCCAACTCCTGATCTACCTTCCTTCTCAGTAAATGGTACTGGCAGCTTTCACAAACTTAGGGATTGCATTTGTGGTCACTATCTAGTTTCAACCTGCCATTCCTTTCGTTTTCCCGCTCCCAATGCGAGTTGTCTCCAGAGTCCTGAGGATTTCCTCAAATTATTCACTGGCAATTGAGGGTTGTTTACTCATGCCAATTCAACCAGATTGCTCGGACCATCTATCCCAGCAGACTGGGCCCGAACACTCACTACCATTCAAGGTTTGAAATCTTGCCTTCTGTTGCCATACCTGACACGACTTGCATTCTCCCACAAATCCTCAGATCCCAGTATATGTGCGTAGTATGGTCTGACTGGGGCAGATTGTGGTCTTGTTTGTGTTGTCTGCCCTCCACTTCTTCGTGGAACATAGCCTCAGCTAATCAGTGATACGAAGACCCAGTATCTATTTGATCTTACTCTCTGCCTCTGTACCACCGAACCTCACAACCAGAGGTTTGGGTTTCCTTGGTTGCTCGATTATGAAAAAGACTGATTGTCCTCTTCATTTTCCTCCTTTAACTGTATGTATTTATGAATCTTTGCTCATGCCCATGTGGAAGATGTCTTGCTCTGAGGAATCTTTGGTTATGAACGACACAGACTCTTTGAAAGTGAACCCTTTTTGCCATGATGTATAAGCAGCCACATTTCTATCTGAACAACTTGCTAGTGATTATGATCCGTGTCCACAGTGATTCACATTATGCGCCCTTCTTCAAGATTAAAGCATGGGGGTCTCTGGCGGCCTATTCAACGTCGTCTCATCTTGTTTACCGCTCCCTGATCCCGCACTACTCTTTAGTATGTCTAACGATATCCATGCATTCTTTTCCGTCAATTCCATTGCAAGCTATGTTCAGGCCTTGTCAAAATCCAATGTTGTTTCCTCAGCAATTCTGCATTGGATGCGATCGTTCGTTGTTCCACAGACTAACCGATCCTGTAGCATTTCCTCGAGATTACCTCCAATATTCACACCATTTCAGCCAATTTACATAAGCTGCTACATAATCCGAAATGGGACTCACCCCTTCTGACTGCGGTGTTCAGTTTGTAGAGCGTACAATCACCGACGGCTCGGATTCCGTGCGTTCGACAACTTTAACCAGCTCCGAAAATGGGACGTCTCCCCAGTTTCCTCGGTCGAACAAACTTGACCTGAGCTTGTGTGTCGATGCACTGCAAACACTCAGATTATGGACCATTGTTTCTCTCATACTCGTAATGTCGTTAGCTGCAAAATAGTGGCTGTGTCGCTCCACATTACAATGACCACTTTTCTACTTCGGCTTTAAAATTTCCATCGTCCAAATGTGGCCATGATTTCAGGAAGAGAGAACTAAGCAGTCTCAAGGGCAAAATAGTTTATCCCATCTTCGTCGCCAGAGTTTATTTCCCTGAACTGAATACGCGTGTCAAGAGCAAAGGAAACATTGATACCAGAACACCGCCATTATCCAACAAGCGTTTAATCAACCCATCGCACACCAGCCTGTCCACACTACGCAGACACAACATCGCAAAAAATACATCACAGAAATCCTTTCTTTTCTTGCAGCATTTTTTTCCATTTTAGTTCGACCTGTTCGAAGAACAGAGAGCTATAGCGATACCCCGCGCGTGAGCATCAGCGTCAGGCTGTGAGCTGTGAAAATTGTAAATTTGGTTTGCAAGTTATTTAAAGCTTTCCATTCATTTAATATCGTTACTAGGAATGCTGATATTTGCATGGAGGTCCTTTGGGTTATACTTATGGTGTCGTGAAGTTGAAATTAAAAATAATTTCAATTTTTAAAATTTTTGACTGGTTCGATTAACTTTTTTGTAGCACTCACTTAAAGTTTTTTGGTGCAAGTATTTAGAAGCTTGCCATTTCATTAATATTGTATAGGATGCTGGATATTTGCATGGAGGTTCCTTCTTTGGGTGGTAAATTATTGAGTATGTGAAGTTTGAAATTTAAAAAATATTTCAAATTTTTTAAATATATGTATTTTTGACCTGTTTGAACTTAAACTTTTTGTAGCTACATCAACGTTAAATGTTTTTTCCTTTCTAATGTTTTTTTTTCTTCTCTTTTTTATCTACCACCACTTTTTTATTTATGTCAACTCTCTTTACTATTACTTTCCCTGTTCTGTTACAATATACAAATCCTTATATTATTGCGTGTTAAAATTATTGGATACAAGACCACTGCAATGCTTTAAAAAAATATATTATTAGACTAGTCTTTTAAAACGTAAATGTTATTAAACAGTGCGAGCAATGGTGCTTTGACACCAACTCTGGCTTTTTGAATCAAATTTTACATCACTCCTTTGTGCCCCGCCCCCAGTGCTCATCCCCTGCTCCCTCCACAAGTGCTGGCCCCATCTAGTGGAAGAAAACCAATATACATTACACATTGTGTACCTTATGCTGCTTTAGCTGATAAAATGGTGCTCTGGGAAGTTCCACAAGAGAACTTCACAAAAATGGAGGATTTAAATGTACAGTATAGTAAAAGGCTTATTCAGTGTCCTGCCAAAATGTTTTTTCTTGCCTTAACCACAATTGTTATTTTGAGTGTGCTGTTGGAACGGTTTCAAAAGGAAACCAAGTTATCGTTTAAAAAACCTAATACTCGATCTGTCATTATATCATTTTTCACTTTGCATTTCCTTGACAGATATGTTCCACAAAGCATCAAATGCCGTTTATTGAATTCCCAGTAATTCTGTAGGAGCCTTTTTAGCTCATCCTGTTCGAAGAACAGAGACTATGTGATACCCCGGCGTGCGAGGCGTGAAAATGTTAAGTTTTTGTTGCAAGTTATTTAGCTTTCCTTCATTAATATGTGTACTAGGTGCTGATTTGCGCACGGAGGTGCCTTTAGGTATACTATTGGTGTAGTGAAGTGAAATTTTTTAAAAAAATTTCAAATGTTTTAAATTTTGACCTGTTTTGAACTTAACTTTTTTGTAGCCACATCAACGTTAAAGTTTTGCGTCAAGTTATTTTTTTAGAAGCTTCCATTCATTTAATATGTGTACTAGGAGCTGATATTGGCATGGAAGTTCCTTGGGTATACTATTGTGTACGTGAAGTTGAATTAACAATGATTTAAAAGTTTTTCAATTTCAACCTAAGCATGGTGTCAAAGCCACCCACATGCTCGTTGTTTGTATGATGTAGACGCTTCCGTGCCTTTGCATTTATATGTGTACTAGTTTACTGATTACCAAGTATTACAATAATATATTGCTTTAAAATTATTGATTCAGACTCACGCAATTTGCTTTATAATAATTATTAGACTAGTTCTTTTAAAAACAAAATGTAAAAACAGGTGAGCATTGGGTGGCTTTGACACCAACTCTCTGGTTATCATTGGGGGGAGCACGATCGGCTGTGGAAAATGCTGTGGCTTTTGATAACAAGGAAAATAATAATCTTGAAGCGTTATCACGTTTTGATTTGTTGTTGGGTTTTTGGTGATTAAAAATCCCCAGCACTGGAGAGAGGTGACATGAGGATAGAAAGCACGACCAGTCAGGCATAGACATATATAATGTCAAAACAAAGCATCTGTAATGAAGAAGAGGAGAAAAAAGGGAAAAAACACTAAGTGCAAAAGATGGGGAGCAGTAGGAGTGGGGCAGCAGGAGGAGTGAAGAATACAAAAGATCATGGGCAGGGTGGAGATGAGTTTAGGTGTGTGTTTACTGCCAAATTGAAACGCTGAAGGAGGGCATTAAACAGAAGGCATAAAAAACAGATGTGAAAGCGGATTCCACAAGCGGACGACGAGCGAACAAAGGAGTTGTGAGCCAGTGATCTGGATGTTCCAAGGAGTGTGGACAGCTTGTTCCCTCCACATGACAGAAATCGGATCTGATCAAAACGCCCCATATTCTTTCTCGTCATAGCAGTTGAGAGTAGGAGAGGTAAAATGTGAGCACAAATCAATCCTCTTTAAAGATATCACATTGTTGTTCTTCTCCAGATGCTGTTTATACATTTTATGAGATAGGTGCAGGATTTGTCAATGGAGCATTACAAAAGCAACTCAAAATATCAGCAGTATCCACAGCATACAGGATATGGGCACTGTTGATCCATCAAACAAAGTTTCTCCAGGGCCATGTTCAAATCACAATCAAAAATGGAATCCAGTCAAGTAGCAAGACATTAAATTTCACGAAGGCTCCTTCATCTGCTAGCATTCACTTGTGCATGCGCAGATACCAATGTGCTTATCAAAAGATACACCTGTGTCGACAGCTGCCATAGGTTCTTCTGAAAATTTCCAGCACCGAGTGTCTTTAGGAAGACGTGTAGCAAGCAGCAAGCCTTAATGCAAACCATTACCTGCAGCACTATCAAAAATGGCACCAGTTCTGCAGCAATGAACAAGAAAGGATCCCCAAGGTCTTCTGAGAAGAGAGGTGAATGGGGGGGGCGGCAGTATTTGAGGGTGGAGGTAATAAAACTAAAAGCGATGATTACACGGCAAAGACTGCTGCAGAATCTTGATGATGTCTGCATCAACAATTATTTGTGTGTATATCTTTTTTCCTGTAATCTTATAATGCCTATAAACGCATTAGATTTGCAAATATAACCACCCATGCCTCTTTATCGATCTTCAGTAATCAGACAGGCAGCTGGCTAATACCAACTCCAAATGTACATGGTCTGTAATGTGTAAGCAAACTGTCTGTGCATCGTCGGCTATTATTTGTTTTTTTAAACACACTGTTCGCTACATATGACACTTTTATCACCTGATCAGTGTCTTAATCTTCAATACCTTCGATGCTAATTTGCTTTGGCAATTCAAAAACTATGTTATCTACGAATATATTTTATGGATGCGGCATAGATGGAGAAGTCATAGGAAATGTTGGGATGAATGAGTTGTTTATCTGTGACATGCTAGGAGACATCTCGATGTAATTAAGACGGGAAACTGTGAGCTTAAGTGTGTTACTTGTACCACACAGAGGGTGGTGCCGTGTTAATTAATGGGGATAAGAATAAGTTCCTCCAGTGTGTGATTTGCCGCCCTGTAACCTATTCCTACGTTTTTGCATTTACAAGCGAGCCACAACGAAGCTGAGCAGGCAGAATCCCGCCTCCGAGGGATGACGGCGGGCGAAGTCATACCTCCGAGGATGATATTGATGGGTTGTGACGTTAGAAGCGAGGAGGCGTGCAAACAGAGAGGCCCGCCCCCCTGCCATGGTTCGTGGCGAGCAAGCCACGCCCCGGAGGTGGAACGGCGGTCCGTGTGACGTCAGACAGAGAGTTCTGAAGGAACGCACGAGTGTTGGAGTGAGGGATGCAACACTGTCGAGAGAGAATGTAGCTAGGAGACGTCCTCCTGTAAGAACAGGCTTTACAGCTGCTGGCTTTCCTTGAAGATGCATGAAGAGATGGAATGATTCTCGTATTCGTGCTTAGGCGAATTGCTCACTACTGAGCAAGGGACTGCTGACCACGAATCTTGGCTGGTTGTGTAGCACGGCCTCGGGGCTTGTGGTTGTCACTGAAGGGAACAGTGCGATTCTCAAAAGTCGCCGCGCGCGTAGGAACGATCGACGAAGAGTCAGCGCAGGTCTCTGAGGCCCTGTGTTGAATACACTCACAAATTGCCTGACGAATTCCTGCTGCGAATAACGGGCTTCGGCACCAATTTTGGGCCTTTACAAAGCGCTCATTCCAAGTTCCATAAAGACCATCTCTGATTGAAGTTAAGTGCCAGAAAACAGGAGGATTTGCTTGCTTTTGTGCAGGAGTCCGGTTTGGTCTGTATTTAAGTCTGTGTGGAGAGACCTCGACTGGAGTTTAATTTACCTCATGTATTTCTAATTATTTCACTTATAAATTACCCTTGTAAAGTATTTCTATTCATAAATACCTGTGTCATTTTAAGTTGCTGTGTCCGTGTATTTGTCCTGGGGTTCGAGAATAACCCCCCCCCCCCACCCCCGTGTGCTGTGTCCCTCGTGCCTCCGTCACTTCGATATTGTGCCCCACCATCCCGCGTGCGTTATAATCTCCGAGGATCGACCATTCACCTCTCTAGATAAAGAAAACTGCTCGACATCCGGGCTGCAGTTTACTTCCCGTCACCACAATTGCTCGGGAATTAACCCTGGGACCGCCGGCACCGTGACAATATGATTATGTTCCTTACTCTTATATAGTATTGTGCTCTGAAGACTTTCTTGGCCAAAGATTATGTTGGGTGGTTTGTCAGTGCCTTCACCAGTTATTCGGACAGGAATGTCAAATTTGTTCAGGATTACCATTATATCGCCTCCTTTTCACAAAAACGCAGGGTGGCATTTTAACTCCGCTAATTGCCGCATACAAGACGCCCAGGTTTACGTCCATATAAGATGGCACATGCATGATGCCTCGCCCTGCCTGCTGAAACACCAGGATGACATTTTATAGCCTGGGGAGGGATTTCAAACCCAGCTAAACAGTCAGTGGTGTATATACTTCTAGACTAGTCCACGCCAGCTATTTAACATAAATAACTTTGTTTAACAATCAGTTGAGGACAACAGTAAACTGTTGCTTCCGTTATACACTGCAACATGTTTAACAACCTTCTACACCAGAGATAAAATTTTCAAGAGTGCAATTCTCCATATAAATAGCATGCTTATTAACGCAGTTTACAGTCAGTGCAATGTGTCTGGAATCCTTCTACCCACAATGTAAATTCAGCATTTATTTGATTGCCTGCGACTTACAGCCACATCTATGGTGCTGAAAGCCCCAAGATTTTGGTGTCCGTCGACATCCTCATTCATATCAAACGTGGAAAGATCGGCTGTGATAGTTTTCCCTTGTCTGGGGCATTGTTCTATGGTTTTGAACAATGAAAATAAAATTCCATGCACCACAAAATTAATTCGTGACTCGGTTCGTTATTTCGCTGTCAACTGGATTCATTAAATGCCAGTTGCTTCCTTCTTCCACACCCCGAGAGGAAGTTTTTGCATTTCTTTCTATCTTTTATATTGAACAGAGTCTTGCACCGTTGAAACGTCGCCATTTTTGAAAAATTCTTACCTGATTCAAAAAACAAATCTTCTGCTCATTCAAAAATTAATCGCTAAATAAAGTCTTCACTTCTTAAGGAACTATCAACCAAACAGCATGTGCGTATGAAGGGGTTACTACAATGCGGCTGATTATATCCATGGAGACAACAGATAGAGAAATCCAACTTCTACACATTGCATATCGAGAGAAGATCACTTGTACATTATATATATATATAATATTATTATAAATATAATGTATATATATAATATATATATATATATATATATATATATAATAGTTACAGATTTCAGATCCGTCTGATGAATGCATCCACACATCCAGGTCCTCAGACAGTTATTTCCTAAAAGCATGTTCAGATTTAGCCCCATCCCCATGTTTAGTGGGATTTTTAATGTGATGGTGAGAAGGGTAAAGATAGATCCCCTCGCTTATGAAAAGCTTTTTTTTCTTTACGACAGACACATTTACACATATTTCTTTCGCGAGGCGCCATGGCGCCGCCTATTTTTTGGAGCGCATGGGCGGATGTCATGTAATGGTGCGCAATGGGCGGGCGGAGCTTGGGGAGACTCTTGTGCCCGCCGAGATGGGCCACAGTATAAAAAGAATTGGAGAGGTCCGTCTGAGGGAGAAAGAACGAGAGAGGAAGCGCGCGAGAAAATAAGCGAGCAAGAAGCGGGCAAGAGCCAAAAAGAAAGCGAGAGTTGAGCGCGGCGAGGAAGAAGCGTGCAAGCGAGGAAGCGTGCAAGCGAGAACGCGTCGCGAAGGTGCGCAAGCGAGTGTTGGTAAGCGTGTGGGATGACCAGCGCCGACGACGATAGGCGCACGGGTCGTTCACCAACGAGTGAGCCCGGCGTCAGTTCAGCAGACGCGGGACCGTTGGTTACTGACCTCACCAGTTCATGAGTGTGAGGAGCTGCCCCTGTCGACAGCACCAGGTCTTAAACCCGCGACAGCACGAATCTCTGGTCCCCCCGCCAGACGTCGACTGGCATCCAAGGGCTGTTGGCGAGTGGTGCACGGCAAGCGGCGGTTGCTGCGACGGACGGACACGCACGCACACATTTCAGACGTTTTCACTTCACGGGCACGACTACTCTCGGTGAGCGAGACGACTCTCCCCCCCCCCCCCCAAATGATGTGGTGGGTACCCTTGTCTGCGTATAAGTTGTAAGTTAGTCAACCCCCGATAAGCATCTGCCTCTCTGTCTCTTCCGGCAGTTTGATTGGATTTTGCCTGATTAACTATTCATTTATTTACCTCAGAAAATAAAATGTTCTAGTATATTTACTATTTTATTATTAACAAATCCTTTGTCGAACTTTCCAACCGTGTCCGTGTATTGTCCGTTTCCTTCCATTGGCTCGCATTTGTCCGACTAGATTGACTGGGAGGTAATTACCAGCGATTTGACCAAAAATCGTCGGCACGCACCAGCGGTTTTAAAACGCCGGCCTCCCTAATTAAATCTAATCACGATACATTGGTGCTTTGCGAAGCGCCTCCCCACTCAGGTAACCACGACCTATAGCTTAAATGGCATAATTAGACAGTGGACACTGGACTCGTGCGTTAACTGGGGCGTTCGTGGTTTAAAACAAACCACCGTACCACACTTTAAATTGTGAGCGGTGGCCCCAGGTCCGCCTTCTTCAGGACAAGCGGGATACCCCTGAGTACAAGCTGCGTGTCTCAGTAACCCGTTGCGCGCAGCAATAACGAGGTTGTTCAAAAGTATCCGACCTTTGTTCATTAAAATACTCGTATCAAGATACAAAACTTACCACTATCTCCTTCAAAGTAGTCTCCTTGGCTGCCACACACTTCTCCCAACGGTTTCTGCCACTGTCGGAAGCAAGCGCTGGACGCCTCTTTGGGATGGCGCGCAGCTGAGTCCGTTGCATTCCGCATTGATGTCTCTCTGGACTGAAATCTGGTCCCTTTCAGGGGCATTTCGCTTGGGAAAAGCCAGAAAGTCACACGGAAGACCATGTCGGGAGAGTAGGACTGACGAAGCACAGGTGTGTTGTGCTTGGCCAGGGAAACTCTGTATCAAATTGAGAATGGGCGGGTGCCTTTCGTATGCAGCGCCAGGACCGCTGCCCACAGGTCCAGCGTTGCGTCGCACAGCTCACGAAGCGCGACGCAGTACCTCTTGTAGTAACTCTTTTGTATGGCGTGAAGGAATGTGCTGTAGGAAAAATGCAGGCGGGCTTCAGAGCTCTGTGAAAGAATGTTGCTGAGGAAAATGGGGCGGGCTTCAGAGCTCGTGAAAGAAATGGTGTGTAACGTGTTCTGTCGTAAAGAAAAAGCTCCCATAAGAGAGGGGATCTTCCTTTACCCTTCTCAACGCATCACATTAAGATCCATTAGACGTGGGGATGGGGCTAATCTGAACATGCATTTAAGGAAATAACTGTCTGAGAACCTTGATGTGTGAATCATTATCAGACCAGATTCTGAAATCCGTAATGTGTTATATATATATATATTATATATATTATATACTGTATATACCGGCGTAGTGGCGTGCGCCTGTAATCCGGCTACTCGAGGCTTGGTTTGGAGGATCGCTTGAGGACGGGAGCTCTGCGCTGGGCCGTGCTATGAGAGGTGTAGGGCAGCCCGAATCATGTGAAACCCAATCCTTATCCTGTGTCGTAAAGGCGACCATGGGTTGCGTCAGGAAGTCCGGCATTAAACCTGTGCCAATCAGTATGCGATTCATAACTGATGATCCGCTGTGGCGACCCCTAACGGGAGCACCCGAAAGACGAACAACAACACATATATATATATATTATACAAAATATATACATAAATATAATAAAATATGTATTGTTTTATTATAAATATATATTTATATATAAACAATATATATATAATATATATACAGTCATGCGCCACTTACGACGGGGTACGTCTGAGAAACGCGTCATTACGGCTGTCGTCGTTGTGCGAACATTTTTTTTTCGTTTTTCGTTTTCGACATCGTACTTACACAAAACTACACACCTAGCTATATGTATAGCTATGCTCGCTCGCATACAAACCTGCTACAGCATGTTACTTTACTGAATACTGTCGGCAATTTAACACGCATCCAAGAGACAGAAGACACGTTAGTTTTACCTTTGTGCTGTTCATGACGGCCATCGGTTTGTTAGACAGCAGCTTACAATCTCCTCTCGCAATCGATTATAGAAAGATGAATAAATAGCGTTGGATTTTTAAATACGTAATCATTGCACTCATGTTATAATTTATAAATGAAACGAAGCAACCTGTCAATTGTGTATATATTTTCGAACAGTGCGATTGTTTTAACAACATGAAAAGCTTCACCAAAAAGAAATTTGTGTTTTAATTTCGACTGTAAAAAAACGATTTATCGCGGAATTCTTCAATTTAAAGGTAATTTACTTGCTGGAAGGTAAACGTGCAAACATTGGTTCAGTTTGAAACCGATTTCCTTGAATCCCGATTTAGCACGACCCTGTTTTTTTCGTGATGACATTTTATGGACCTCAACGATCGCATTATAACAGGGCCACACTGTCGTTTAGTATCCATTATTGAAGTATTATGTACTGTACAGTGTACATAATTGTATGTGCTATTTTTTTACGACTGCAGCGCTACGTCGGCTACATCACTCGGCGATAGGAATTTTTAAGCTACATTTTTTTTCATTTTTTTTTTTTTCAGAGCTGGCAGACCGTCGCTATATGCCGATCCGTCGTTGCCCGGAACGTCGTTAAGCGGCGCATGACTGTATATATATATGCGTATAAAATATATTGATTAAATAATGTATATATGTAGCGTAGCGCCTGCTGGCTCACGCAAGGACCCCTTGCTTGGATTTACTTCAGGAATAGAGAAAAAATAATAGGAATGAGGTTCAGAGATTTAATTAGTCCAAGCTACGAGATTTGCACAACGCACTGTCCCGTTCAACCCACTAGACAAGAAGTGAGGGACTATCTGAACGTACATTAATGAAATAACTGTCTGGGAACCACTATATGTTGGCTGCTATTGGTGTTGGAGGGATGCGGTTTCCTGAACCGCAACAATATATAAAATGTATATATAGATATATATATATTTATTTTTTTTAGAGCCGCTTTACGCAGCTCGTTCCGTTTGCGATTGCCGATCGGTTTTATATCGCCAAGCCCCGTCGGACCCGATTAACTTATCGGTGTTAAAAACCAGCTAACATTCCGAACGCAACTATGGCAGTTCAATGGAGGAAGGGACGCAACGAGCAGGTG
>CM068960.1:62210632-62227225 GCA_035128595.1 Eptatretus atami | reverse complement strand
AGAGAGAAGATGAACGCAACTATGGCAGTTCATGGAGGAAGGGACGCAACGAGCAGGTTTAATATTCAAAACAAGGGGAACATTTATTGGTACACTTATGCAATGAAATGGAGGTAGGGGGACAAGACACGAGCAAAATCACAAAATCAAAATGCCGTTGGTGGAATCAACTCCTCCCCCAATCAACTCATCGCACCATGCATAACACATTTCGCTCCATACACTCAGGCCGCTGGCCCTCGCACTCACTCAACTGTTTTGTTTTCTCAACTCGTATTCACTCGCCGAACACTGCTCAGTTCTCTCAACTAAAATCCCTCAACTAACTCGTGCTCCCAGTCATCCTTAAACTAGTAGCACATCCTTTTAACAACTACGTAAGCTAAGCTACGTCCCCACTACACACTCAATGTCCTGTCTCCGTTCTCAAATCCAAAAATCATTTCCCATCCTCTAAATCTCAACTATAAATCCTCTATATAATCCATTCCATGGGCCCGCATGAGGACTTGTCCCACACCCGCATGAGGCCGTCTAACTATCACTAACCCTTCCCCCTCACTAGTGGTGTTCCTGTGCGCCAAAGCAAGGGGTCTTCCACCCTTGGCCCAGGAATCCTGTTTACTCGAAGTGGCGAGGCTTGCTTTGCTCTCTTTGCGCACCAGCCGCGGCAACTCACAACCTGCGCTCTTTCCCCGTGACGTATGGGAGCTGCTCGCCGTTCGCGCACAGCCTCGCCTTCTCGACGGTAACATCTGGCAGGGATTCCTTCTGGCCGATTCCTACATGCAAGCCCCCCACGGGACGTCACCACTGCGCATCCAAGCAAGCCTCGCGTTTCGAAGGGTTCCGCACGCGAGCACTGTGCTCATGCTCGTCCGTAACCGCGCGCCGCGGAATCCCCGATGACACACTCGCACACCGACCTGGGCGATATTTCTTCGCGCAACCGGGGTACGCCGTAACGGCATCGGGGAAGCCGCTTCGGCACGCTCTGCGAACAGAACATGTGACGCAGGCCACATGGAGCTTTCAAAGCACACGCTCGCCTGGAGAACCGATCGATCCAATTCATATTTCCAGCCTAGCTTCTGTCCGTTACGCGGGATCGGCTTACATCCACCGCGTGCGTTTCTGGACCGGATCTCACTCGCGCAGGCGCGCACGCGGCGGCCTCGTGCGAAGCACAGCAACGGACCGGCGCGCGCTTGCCATGCGAATCCAGGCATGGTCACCAAAACAAGCTAGCGGCGCTACACGGCCCTTGTCCCTCGTCTGGCACCGTCTTCGTGGCCTTGAACGCACGCACTCTCCGCATGCCATGACGCTCACACAACTTAACCATTGAGCACTCTCACTTCGACACGCGGTTGCATGTTTCTCGCATACCAACCGTCATGCTCCATTTCATACCGCGACCTCAAACACGCGGCCTTTCACCCCGCTATGCGCGCGTTTCAACACGCATTTCACCACACTCGTAGCACACACACGCGGAACAATCGCACTGGGGATTCGCGGCTACCACAAGCGCTCCAGGGCCTCCATACCCCCAATCTCCGCGTGTACTGTTCCACTAAGCACTCGCCCCTCTAAAAATTCGCAAAGCTCGCGGGACCCACCTGGTGCGTGATCCGCTTCAAGGGGGCAATAGCGTCTCCCTCCGTTCCTGGAGGAAGGCTATCCTGGCTGCTCGCGAACCGGGTCACGGACATTCCCCCAAGCTTCCCCCTCATTCTCCTCGCTAACTCCATGTGTGCGTGTTCGTCTTTAGTTTTCATTAATTCACGCCTCTATCTCCCCGTGTCTCTGTTTCGCAGTGATCTATTTGCGTTTCTGTCACCCTCTCCTTGTTCCTTCGTCTCCATTATTATTTCTGCCGTCGTCTCTATTATTATTTCCTCTACCTCCTGCGTTTCTATACATTTTTATTTCTGTTTGTCCTCTGTTTATTATTTTCCGTTTCTTCCTGGCTCCATTTTCCTTCCCATTTGAGTCGTTCTTTCCTGCTGCTGAGCCCCATTAGTTGTTCGTTATCTTTCGCGGGCTTTTCCATCTCTGTGGACTCCAACTTTGCTCTCTCCTTGAGTGGGTTAATTTCAAATTCATATTGTTTTTTGTTTTTCTACCCTACCGTCTCTCATGTTCTTCATCTCCAATCTCATAGTTTCTTTCAATTGGCCCGATCTCCTTCGCCCATTTCATTCGTCGTTCCTTTCAGGATCTCGCGTACTTTCAACCTTGCTTCTCTCCTTTAAAGTCGTTCTTGTCCTTTTTGTTTCCTCCTCCACTGTCTCTCATGCTCTTCATTCTCCATCTCATAGTTTCCTTCAATTGGCCGATCTCCTTTTCCTGTTTCATTTCATTGTTCCTTCACTATATCTCCGCGTACTTCAACCTTGCCTTCTTTTTCAGTTTTTCTTGTCTTTCTTTTTTAATTTATTTCATCCCCTGTCCGACCGTCATTATTTCGCCTGTCACGTCCTTCTTGCCCACCTCCATCGCGGACCACACACCTTCTACACTCCCTTTCAATTCTTCACCTCCCTCGTATCGTGCCGATCTCCTTCGCCATTTTGCTTTCCTCCAATTCCTTCTTTAATGCCTCTTGCCCTGCCTGGAGATTCAGCCCCATGCTCTGCGTTTCGCCCCGCAGTGTTCGCTTATCGCTCCTGAATGCCTGCATATTCGCATCCATTTTGCCCCTCATCGCATCAAATTGTCGTTCCTGGCTTGAACCGGTGGCGGAGCGCTTCCCCGTGCCGTGCGGCTCGTTGCGCTATTAATAGCAACTCGCTCATGCCTCGTGCCGCGCTGAGGTGCGGCCGCGCCGCCATTTTGCGTCTCCGTTTTTGGTTGCTGGTAAAGTTCCTGCACAGGCCGCTCCCACTACTACCAATTAGTGGTGGGGTTGTAATAAAATGAACCGTTCGTGCCATGGATTCTACATTAAAGCATATTCCTCCCTGCCCTGCTCGCCTTGAGCTGCCATTTTGCGTATCGGTAATAATTTAAAAGCTCGTAATTTAATGGGAAGGGAGGGTCGCTCTACACACCCTTGATCCGGTTCCCGTTAATTTAGTTTGGAGGAGGGATGAATCTCAATCCACGTCCTGAAACAGTGTTGTGGATCTCCGCCACTCCGGCGTGCGGGCGATCGCCTTTAGCTATTCCGCGGCCGCACACGCCCACCGAACGTGGCAATCCAGTCGCAGCTTTTCGGATCAATGCCGAACCCAGCTACGGGTGTTGTTAACCACCACATAAATCAGCCAACTCTTCTGTCCACGCGCGACAGGGTTGATCGGCCAAATTGTCGATGTACGCTAATTATTCGCGCAGACAGAAAGGCCGGGATTTACACCTCACGGAGCCTGCCACGAAACGAGCCGCTTTATGCAGCTCATTCCGTTTGCGATTGCCGAGCGGTTTTATATCGCCAAGCCCCGTCGGACCGATTATCTTATCGGTGTTAAAAACTAGCTAAACATTCCGAATGCAACTATGGCAGTTTCAATGGAGGAAGGACACAACGAGCAGGTGAATATTCAAACAAAGGGGACATTTATTGGTACACTTATGCAATGAATGGGGGTCGGGACAAGACACGAGCAAAAAAGACCTACAGCCGTTGTCTATTTATTATGTACATGCACTTAACAACAATTTACTTATCGGACAAGGCGCCACAGACTTCCATGCAAAACCCCAGAAAGAAAAGACCCGGGCTCGTAAGCTTTAATATTTCCCAGAGCCGGGATGACCGCAAGGCTCTGAGAGGCCGGGCAGGTTACCTGCCACCCTCGTGGTGACTCGCTGGGCCCTGGTTCGGCGACCCTCGGTGTATCTGCCCGCACTCCGCTGGACTCCACCAGTGCCTTCAAACGGCGCCTCCAACGGCGATCCGGCTGGTGACTCCTCTCGCGGTTCTACTCGACCAACTCCAACGACGCCAAGGAGACCAAGAAGAGAGCCAAGTCCGCCAATGGCACCACCAATCTCGTACAAGTCACCAATGGCACCATTCTCCTGGTGTCCTCACCAATTCTTACGCTCTTCCCCATTCTCCTCTCCGAGCGAAGCGCCGCGTTTTTATCGTCGACGCGCCTTTTTCCCCACCCCTCCGGCACACGGGGGAAATTCCAGCAGAGCTCAGCTTGCTCTGTGGTTGTTGCCCAACCGTCATTCTTGTTTAACCCGTTCTGAGGGATATCGGGGCGGGAGTTTTTGAGATGCCTGTTGTGGTGGTGGTGGCGTGGTTGTAGTGTGGTTGGCGCTGTGGTGGGGATGGCGTGGTTGTTTGAGATGTCGTTGTGGTGGTGTGTTGTTTGAATTAAAGACAGAAAAGAATAATGGCTACTCGAAGATGCACAGCCCAGCACACAAATAATGCCCCTTTAGACATCGGTGGGAAATAAATCTGGACACACACTTATCGACATAACTGATCTTCGGGATCCTGAATGGTGATCTGTGAACTTCCCACAACCGTAACAATATATAAATTATATATATATATATATATATATAATATATATATGTATATATATGATATAATATATGCAAGTATATATATATATATATATATATATATATATATATATATATAAATATATATGTGTATATATATATAAATATATATGTATAGATATAAATGTTTCTGTACATATATATATATATATATATATATATATATATATGTGTACAAATATATATATATATATATATATATAAATATTAAAATAAATATATAAATATAAATATATGTATATATAAAAATATATACACAGTATATCTAAATATATATGTACAAATATATATATATATATGTATATGTATAATATATATGTACATATATATAAATATACATAAATATATATGTACATATATATTCTGTATACATACATACATACATATATAAACATTCTACATAAGTCGGCACTGCTATCATGAAAAACTTGTTCAATCGACAACCAGTTGCGGAGAAAAACACGAAAGTTATGTGCAGTTAAAACAGACAAAACAAACAAACAAATGCAAAATCACTCAGTTACACTTGTTGAACGGAACAGCACTAGGTAAGCGCAAACCTCTGAGCCAGGCTGAACAGTTTACATTTTCTTTGCCACTGATCGGTCGATCTGAATCCGAACCTTATCCAAATCGAATTGGCTTGTTCTTGTCACCGAACCAACTCATCCACCGAGTTTTGTCAAAACACATCCAAAACTTTTTGAGATTCATACTGGACATGTTTTTGGCCCCATCTCTCAATGGTGAAGAATTACTTGAAAATTTTCAGATTCGGATCCGGATCTTTTCACCAAAATTGAATCAATTGGTCCTTTTCACACACCCAACATATCCACAAAGATTCATCCGAATCATATGCAACTTTTTGAGACAATGCAATATCATTTTCAGCCCCTCTCTCAATGGTGAAAATCACTTTGCAATTAAATAATTTTGGCTCCGGATCTGGATTCGGATATTCACCAAAATTGAATAAAATATTCCACGTGGCACTCCGACTGTCCACCAAGATTCCACAGAATCCATCCATAACCTTTTGAGATATTGTGCTGTATATCGTTTTGGCCCTTTCTTCAATGTTGAAGAATCACTTGAAAAATTCTCAGATCCGGATCCGATTTGGATCTTCACCAAAATTAAGTGTTGCTGCCCTTGGACTGTTTTCAGCCTACACAAAAAAATTCAGGACGATTGCTTGAAAGCTGTGGCCAAATATCGTGTGACAAAGAGACAGATGAAAAATTACTCAGTGGCACTTGCCGAAACGAAACGGCAGACAGTAGAGCACATACCTCCACCAGGCAGAACAGTTTACATTTTCGATCCGGACTTTAACCAAAATCGAATCAGCTTGTTCTCGTCACCTCACAAATTGATCCACCTAGTTTTGTCACAGCTCGTCCAAACATTTTGAGATACATGCGATACATAGTTTTTGGCCCAATCTCTCAATGGTGAAGAAGCACTTAAAAAATTATCGTATCCTTATCCGGATTAGAATCTTCACCAAAATTTAATCAATTTGGCGTTTTCACACACCCAACCTGTCACCAAGTTTCCTCCGAAATCCGTCCCACAACTTTTTGAGATATCACGCAAATATCGTTTTTAGTCCTATCTCTCAATGGTGAAGAATCAGTTAAAAAATATAATATTATCGTATCCAGATTGGACTTGGATCTTCACCAAATGAATCAATTCTTTATAGTGGCATTCCCAACCCCTCCACCAAGTTTTGTTTGAATCCATCCCTAACCTTTTGAGATATTGTGCTATATATCCATTTTGGCCCAATCTCTCAATGGTGAAAAATCACTTCAAAATTCTCACATCCGGATCTAGATCAGATCTTCACCAAAATTAAGGCGTTGCTGTCCTTGGCCAGTCACCTACAAACAACAAAAACTTTCAGAACAATTGCTTGAAAACTGCGGCCAAAAATTGTTGGACAAAGAGACAGACAAAACAGAAGACAGACAACAGATGCCACAGACCAACATACTTGGTGAAAAAAAATTTTCGCCAAGAAAAATAAAAATCACTCAGTGACACTTGCCGAAACGGAATGACACTCCGTAGACACAAACCTTCGCCAGGCTGAACAGTTTATTGTTTGTATTCCACTGAATGGTCAGATCTGAATCTGGATCTGAACCAAAATCGAATCGGCTTGTTCTTGTCACCTAACCAACTCATCCACCTACTGTAGTTTTGTCATAACTTGCCCACAACTTTTTGAGATATCATGCTTACAGGACATAGTTTTTTGGCCCTATCTCTCAATGGTGAAGAATCACTCAAAAATTCTAGCATCCAGATCCGGATTTGGATCTTCACCAAAATTAAGCATTGCTGTCCTTGCTGGTCACCTACATCAACACAAAAATTCAGAATGATTGATTGAAAACTGTGGCCAAAAATCGATGTGACAAACAGACAGATGCTAAGCAGACCAACATACTTGGCGAAAAATAACTTTCGCCAAGTAACAAACACTACAGAACAAAATACTTGGCAAAATTTTTTTTTGCCAAGTAACAGTTAGACAGATAGCGGGTGAAAACATAACCTCCTTCCACCTTTGATGCGGAGGTCGTAAACTTAGACTTGGCCATTCTCTACTCTCCAATACCGAATCATAATCGATTCCCCACGATGAAGCTGAGTCTATGGGCCTATGACTTTGCCATTGCAGACAGGTCGGTGGTCTCTCTGTCTTTCTACCTCCTCCTTTCTGGTTTTCACCCTCTGCTCTTTCTGTGCTTTGTTCCCCCCAGGTTTCTGCAGCATACATGTGGTCCACCATCAACCCCCTCTGGTGAAACTACCTAAATCTAGGATCACTGTTCACCTCCACTCATTCATTCCTCTTTCTCCCACCTGTGGAACCAACTTCCACATTCTCTTAAATCTCATTACTTCTTCCGGTATCTCAAGACAGCTGTTCGCCACCATCTCAGATTGTCCCCGATCCAAAACCATGATCTTTTCTACCCTTGTTAACCCACCCAAATCCCTCCTCCTTCCAAATTTCCAGTTTTCCTTCTTGGGTTTCCTTATGTATCCATCTGGTCCTCTCCTGCCCCCGATTCCTCCGTACATCCATGTTTGCCTAAGACTCACTATTTTTGACTTCAACCCTGATGTTAGTGTCCCCCCCCCCCCCTCTCTCTCTCCTGCTCCTTTTCCATCATGTTTTGCATGTTTTGCATCCTGTTGGTGTCTGTTACATCTTGATCATTCAATATACTTGCTCTTCACGAGCCGTGACTATGTATTAAGAAAAATAGACTTTATGATCGATCTACTTTTGTTGGATTTAGATAGGATCTATCATCTCATGTCACTGGGATGCTAGGCCCTAACACGATGATTTGTGCGGTGCGACTTGTGGCGTATGGCTAACGCAGCACAGGTGCGGTTCTCATTGGCACAATGTTCTGAGTACATCGTGTCAGTCAACCAATGAGAATCATCCTACATTCTTGGGGTCAATAAGCTTGAAAATGGACAGCATTTGTCATTTGCTTCCATGTACTTTAAGTATTAACTGTCGCCCATCAAATGCGATGAGATTACTGATATGATTTTCATGCAGCGTCAAGGGAACCACCCGATGGCTGACAGAAACCTTGTCACAACATGAAAATCTATCAAAAACTTCGATGAGATATTATTTGTGAAGCGTTTTTTTTGCTATTATGGCAATAAAATTGGTCAGCTGTTCAAGTATACAAAAAGTGGTAGACTCCCACCAAAAGCCGTAGAGTTGGAAACTATGCAGTGGTGACTTTCTTGAGGGAGGACTCTAACCAATATCGGCACTATCTGGTCGCATCATGACCAAGAAGAAAATGATCCTGTAGTCCTGGTACCTGTTCTTTAACAATTAAATAAAGAGTGATCAGATTTGAAGCAAATCCAACAAATAGTTCAGTTCAATTGAAAGATATCATTAGTCTCACCCAAAGGGGATACAAGACTATTGCAATGCCTGTCTGTCTGTCTGTCTGTATCCACGTCTTGATATTGTCGCTTTAAAAATGGTTTTCTTCTGCAACCGCTTGTCCAATCAATGCGAAACTTTAAACATAGGAGAGACTCCCCTTGGATAATATTTTGTTGCCAACTCTGAAATTATACATCACATGGTATGGCAGCCATGTTGGATTAAAGGCAAAAATTTGGACATCATTTTGTCTGAAACTGCTCAATGAAAAAAAATTAAACTTGTTATGTCATCAACCCCCATGGGTATATAGAGTGATAACGGTGATGTCATCAGAGAAGTGGTATTCCAGCCAAATGGTTAAATTGAAATCCTTATCCAAAAAAATCTGAAACTTGTTATATCTGATCTATGACCCGATGTGAGTAAAGAATTAAATTATGACATCATCGGTCACATGGTGTGGCAACCATATTGGATTAAAGGGAAAATTGGAACATCATTTTCTCCAAAACCGCTCAACGAAAAAAATCGAAACTTGGCAGATCTCAACAACTACACACTGGTATATAGAAAGATAATGATGATGTCATCAAATAAGTGGTATTCCAGCCATAATTGCTTAAGTGAATTCTTACCAGAAAAATCTGTAACTTCATATATCTGATATACAGGGTGGGCAGCGTATCTATTCCATCCATTCATTGGGACCATACTCTGTGCAGAGCATTGGTGCTGCCTAAGCAGTCTCCTTGGCTATCGGACACAATCCTGGACGGGTCACCACTCCAACATAGGATACCAGCAAGCTGACACTCATGTTGCCAACCTCGGAAGGATGACAGGCAGAGTAACCCCACCTGGTATTAATTAAACAGCTGAGTGGGATTTGAACTCAGGATCCTGGGATCCCAAGCCCACCACCATAACCATAAGCCAACACCAGGCATGCGTATCTATTCCTGGTTTGAATCCCTGTAATTCTGTTGCGAAGAAACGAAATCAAACAAAATTTACATGATATAGGTGCATATTTAAAGTTTTTGTGGTAAAATTGTATTGAAATCAGACATGTACAAAATTAGTTATGAATTTCTATGTGATTTCTATAATTTTCAAGCTGTGTGTGCATCTATTGGCGATACTCCAAGACCATTTCTGTCGCATTCTGACCATCCTCTCATTCTTTTATGGTGGTCCATCTTAGTACACTTATGCCAGGAACATAGAAACTTGAAGCATTCCACCAATGATGCATGAGGATAGTGATGAAACTGTAGGTGGCAGCACTTGCCCAACTGTAAACTTCTCAAGAGAGCTCGCCTTCCCAGATATATATGGAGGGATATAGTCATTTGGCTGGGCACCCTGGAAAATTAATGAAGAAATGCTGCCAAAACGACCGTTGGGAATTGAAGCTGGGCAAGAGAAAGCAAAACAAGCCAACAATATTAATAAGAAAGAAATCAAAAGACAGTTTAGGAAGACTTAATGAAGCTGACTTATCGGAGAAATATTGGTGTGAGGATTGCATTGGCCCAGGATGACAAAAATATGGGATTGAGAATCTAAATACCAGGCTGCTCTAATAATTAGAATATAAATGAAGAAAGACATGAGCAGGTGGTACAATGCACTGGCTCACAAGTGGAGGTTAAACACCAGGTCAGTGATCAGCTCGAGTGAGCTCTCTACTCCAGATTACCATATAAGCTTCTAAGGGAGGAGTGGTCTCCTGTTGCATGCTCGACAAGTTCATGGGCAGGCTCATGGTCCCTCTCACACTCAAAACACAGAGTACACACACGTGCTCAGACTGCGGGAGATCCTCCCAATCACAGAGATTGTTGTCTTGCTCTCCATGGACTCCGCAATGTCCACTCAGGTATGGCATACTTACGAAAGTACGATAATCACTTCTTTATGTTTGGTCTCCAGTGAAAATGGATCAAAATTACAACAAGACTAACATGTGCCAAATGAGGCCATTTCATTACAATTACGTCAAAATTGGGCCTCTTACAATCATTTGTTATGCCATACACCAGCAGAAATATTATTTGATGATATTCCATGGATATTATCACGATATTGCTGTGAAACATGAAGCTTGTACACAACGATGTACATTTTATATTTCCCGTGCGTCTATCTGCTGGGAATTGGACGTTCAAAGTCGGTGTGGCTGAGGTTGGAGGATGCCATTATTTACATCTGGAGGGAGACGCTGAAGATGAATTTTTAATGTGGTGTATTGTTTTTCCACCATGTACAATCCGTACATTTCCACCGCATCGCGGCAACGTGTCGCAAACAAATCTGACCCGATGGAGGGCAGGCGTGTACGGGTCCGCAAATAATTCACGGAAAGCCAGAAATTTTTTGAATTTCGTGTCAAGTATTTGTCAGCCCGGGGAAGGCAGCCGAATGAGCTTGGAATCATGTCTTCCGCATGTGGCCATTCATCCGATGGAATAAGGGGAACGAGAAAATTATGTTTGGCAAAGAATATAGGTGATGGATGAATTGAAAGTCAATTTCTGAATCCAAATTGGATTTATATCAATCAGTTGCTTCGCCTTCGGAGAATAAAAATAAAATAAAATCATTGTACCATAAATGTATGGAGTCAGCATGTTTAAGAGGCCAACGATGTATTTCGTATGCAAAATGGCAGAATATTTGACCTCCCTCCCTCATTCATTTGCTCTATATGGGACCTTTCTGCTCCTCTTTACTCTCATCTCCTTCAAACCTCCATTGCATTTTCTCCCCACCCTCTCCCTTCGCTTACACATCGTGTAGCCTGCCTCGCAGCTTGTCTGCACCATCCTCCGTTTTCCAGCCTTCTCTCCTCTTCTCAAAATAATTTATTTTCCTGATTTTACAACCCTCGCTCCTGGCCTGCAATATGTGTAAGGCATTTGTTAGTAATGAAGAAATAAAGGTATCTCTATAAATCTATAAATTTATTTGAACCTCTGCAGTTATATGGCTTAATCATAAAATACAACAAATTTTTTTTTTTTTTTAAGTGCACCTCGATTTTGTTTTGACAAAATATGATGTCATCACCCACACAATCGTACTGCATTACCGTATACGAGCATTTATTGTTAAACATGACTTGAAGGGAGCTGAGAAGATGACCTCGACCCAAGAGGTACGCACACTCACCTCTGAGCTGTCTCGCCTGTGTTTGAATCCAGACCCAGCCACATGTTTGTCCTCCCTCGAATGGACGTTAAACTGGACATCCCATCTGCGGCATTAGTTGGTGGACGTTTAAGATCCCGCGGTGTCCTTCGTGAAGATTAGGGAGCAACTTCTTGCCCTAATCTTAGACGAACGTCAGGCCTGGCCAACCGTTTCATGAAAGACTTGGACCAAAACCTCCCCTGGCCAACCTCACAAAAACATGGAAATAACTGTGCCATTAAAAGAAGAAGATTGTTTAGCAGCAGCAGGATCTATCTTGGAAGATCTTAAGAACACTATACTATTTGCTTTATGCTAAGAATTATGTTAATCGTTTGAAAATGGAAAGTTAACATTGTTCAGTTGAAAGGGATGTGGAATCATCACATCCACAGGTTGTGGATGTTCAAAAAGTTAGATGAAAGAGAATGCACAGCATTCCAACGTCATCATATTTCATTTTTAATAAATGCATATAAATAATTAGTGCAAATATATTATTCTTACTAATGATATACACTTTACATATTAAACTAGAGGGGAGCACTCGGTAGAGTGCAAAACCCCGCCGCCAATACAGCTGGGTCACTCAAGTGAACCTTATATCTTATTCATTAAATATGACGTCAACAGTGCTGACAGTTATAGTTCTTTTCTCCAACATTTTTGGGGGGGGGGGGGGGGTTGAAATCACTTAAAACATGTAGAAATGCAAAAATAAGAAATCGAAATTTTGTGAAAAAAGTTGCAAAATTTTTTTCTCTAACAATTTTTTTTTTGGGGGGGGGGGGGGGGGGTTGGAATCACTTAAAACATGTAGAAATGCAAAAAAAAAAAAATTTCTCTAACAATTTTTTTTTGGGGGGGGGTTGGAAATCACTTAAAACATGTAGAAATGCCCAAAAAAAAAATTTCTCTATTTTTTTTTTGGGGGGGGGTAACAATTTTTTTTGGTGGGGGGGTTGGAAATCACTTAAAACATGTAGAAATGCAAAAAAAAAAATTCTCTATTTTTTTTTGGGGGGGGGGGTAACAATTTTTTTTTTGGGGGGGGGGTTGGAAATCACTTAAAACATGTAGAAATGCAAAAAAAAAAAAATAAATTCTCTAACAATTTTTTTTTGGGGGGGGGGACCAAGTCCAAAATTTAATGGCATGATCCTTGACCATACCTAACCCCCCCACCAAGTTTCGTCGAAATCCGTCAAGGAGTTTTTCCGTTATACTGTTCACAAACAAACAAACAAACAAACAAACAGAAAGGGTGAAAACAGTAACCTCCGATCTTCGATGGCGGAGGTTAACTAGAGGGTTCATAGAACACTTTACCTGGTGCAGTCTTGAGAAAGAAGGACATGGGCAGGCGTCTGCGAGCAGCAAATTTGATTGTCGAGATAATGTACAATGTCATAATATATTTGTCCAAGTCCTGCTAAATGGAAGGGTTTTGAAAGTGCAAGACAGCAATTTGTGTTCCACAGTGTTAAAATATATAATTCAATTCAAAACGTAAAGATTTCAAAGTTGTAGTAAAAAGAATTCAGAGTTTACTGCCATTGATGCAGCGTTTTTTGCACCACATTATTTAACATGTTACATGAGTTCTTCATGTCTGTTGGTTGTGTCCTTTACGATGTCTCTAAAAACAGTAACTTTCTTGTTTGGAATGATTTTCAATTTTGTTTGACTGCCAGACAGAGGAATTTTTTTGACTTGAATCCTATCTGTGCATGCACGATCGGGTCGAATTCAGTGCCAAAGTACTGCGAAAGTTTCCGATTTCTGTTCAAAATATAACATTAAAATTTTCAATTTAATGTTTTTGAACCTCTTTTTTGGATAATGGAAATCAAGTTGTTCCTCAGTCATATAAACTGATGTTTGTAGACAGAGAGAGTGAACCAAATGCTGAACCCTACTTTATGCTACACACGCACGGAGTAAATATAAAGAAGTTGCATGTCTTAGTCCATTGTATCTCATTCAGGAAAACTTTTGACTGCCCCATGTACATGTATATTGAAAAATTACAAAAAAAAATTGTGAAATAGATTCAACAATACCAGTTTCGTTAAATGAGCTGTCAGATTTTTTCGTAGCATCAATACTTGTTGATTAACCTTCGTACTTGCCATTTGCAGTCTTTTTAAGTCCGTAGTGAGACTTTCGAGGGGATTGGGTAGCTTTGTGTCTATCACATTACAATACAGATGGATATATGCAGCAAATATATGATTGTACTGAGTCAGACTAAATAAATTCGATTCCAACAAGTTACTGGAATGTTATTGTAATGCACATACCAAATCTCGAGCCATGCTAAAATAAATTAAACAAATGAATAAAGAATCATGATTTGCACACCAAAAGGTCCGCATGTGCGCACAGTTTCAGACACGAAGCCAGGTATATAATGAGCAAATGGCACCGTGGCGTGAAGTACTTTGCTTTCAGCACACCAGGGCTTGTGCACCAAGGTGACCCATCCTTTTCCCCATTTTGTACTGCGGGGTTGCAGCGCAGCATGCGCAGTCGTGTGCACACGTCAGACAAGGTTGCTGCTCAAGAAGCAACAAACACCGACCCTGAAATGATGATTTTAATTCCTATTCCATGGCCTGGAAATTCCAGACTGGGAGAGATTTGTGACAATAAAATAATGCGACAAGTTTATTTGTAAGATTTCCATTTTCATCGATTCAGTCAAATATATACACAACTGGTCAAAAGTTTTAGAACACCCCCATTTTTCCAGTTTTACTGACATTTAAGCAGTTCAAGTCCAAATGAATAACCTGAAATGGTACAAAGCTAAGCGGCAAACTGCCAGAGGTTAAAAAAAAAAGTTTAGGTTACCAAAACTGAAAAATAATGTATATTTCAGAGTTGTTAAAAAAGCCCTTTTCAGGGAACAAGTAATGGATTAGCAACTGCAGCTGTTCTGCAGCAATGGAAGAAAATTAAAGCTTGAAAGTTGATGCAAACAATTCCTACAGCTGTCCCAACTTTTGTGATTAGTACAAACCCTCTGTCTGTATAAAAGCAGTGTTGGAACAGACTGTGTTGCTACACCCTCTGAGGCATTATTTGGACAATATTGCACTGCAGGAAGTAGTATATTGCTATCATAATGGTGAGACCAAGAAGCGAATACTTCGATATCGCGTGGCTGGGGGCAGTAAAAGTCTAGGCTAAGAATGATGAAACAATTTTGCAGTTATAAAATTTGCATGCATGATGGGAAGAGTTGTGACGTTGGACAAATTTCTAGTTATAGCCATCAGAACAAGGGAACGTACGGCCATAAGTGTGACAGAAGACAGCGCGATGTTGCCGCGCTGTAATAACCACTTCTGTCACCAAAAAAGAGGAAGAAATCACATCCACAAGACATTTTAAAAACACTTCTGGTGAAAAACAATGAAGACACGAGACGTTTTTTTTTTTCTTTTATCCCTGTTTTTCCTTACCCCGACCCCCCACCCCCCCCACCCGCCCCCCCCACCCCCACCTTCTCTACGCCCACCCCCCGGGCCTCCCACCCCGCCCCGTCCCCCCCCGCCCCCCCCCCCGCCCTCCCCCCTCCCCACCCCTTCCCCTTTCTCTCCTTTTCTCGACCCTCCCTGCCCCCCTCTCCTTTTTCTTTTTTACCTCCTTTTTTCTTTCTTTTTTTTCTCTTTCTTTTTCTTTTTTTCCCTTTTTTTCTATCCTTCTCTTTTCCCTATCTTTACCCGTACTTTCTTTCTCCTAACCCCCCCAGCACCCCCCCGACCGCCCCCCCCGCCGTCCTCACCCCCCCACCACAAAAAAAAAAAAAAAAAACATCCCGCCCCTTTTCTCTTTCCTTTCTCTAACGTCTTCTCTTTTCTCCTTGTTTTCCTTCTTTTTTTTTTCTTTTTTTTCTTTCCATCTTTCTATTCTCTTTTCCCCTCTTTCTTTTCGTTACCACCGCCCCGCCGCCCCCGCCCGCTTCCTTTCTCACCTTCCCACTTTTTCCTTTTCTTTGTTTCCCGTTTTTTTCTTTTCTTTTCTCCTCTTCATTTTTCTTCATCGTTTCTTTTTATTTTTTTTTCTTTTTTTTTTACCACCCCTCACGCCCCCGACTCCCCCCCCAACCCCCCCCACCCCGCACCCCACCGTCTGCGCTCCCCGGTCACAACTACGACGGCACACAGGAAGATTATCACTTCCTCCTCAGAAAATTCATACTCCTCCGGCGTCCACAGCAGAAAACGTATTCAGCACAAAAAAACAAACTCGCTCTTCCGCATTAACCCGCCCACAAATCTCATCCCCCGGCAATCCCCGCCCCCAACTCCACCGCCCAATCTCCGCCCAACCACCCGGCAATCTCCCGCCACAATTCACCCGGCCAATCTCCGCCCACAATCCACCGGGCCATCTCCGCCCACAATCCACCCAGCAATCTCCGCCCACAATCCACCCGGCAATCTCCGCCCACAATTCACCCAGCAATCTCCGCCCACAATCCACCAGCAATCTCCGCCACAATCCACCCGGAATCTCCGCCCACAATCACCGGGCAATTCTCCGCCCACAATCCACCCAGCAATCTCCGGCCCACAATCCACCCAGCAATCTCCGCCACAATTCACCCGCAATCTCCGCCCACATCACACCCAACAATAACGCTGTGACAGCAACCACACGACAAGACCTAGCCCTATAATTAGAGGCATAATCCCCACGAGCCGCTTCCGCACAAAACCAGCGGTATAGTCGAGCGGTGAAAAAAACGGCACCAACTAGGCACAAGATAAGACAGACAGACCATAATAACCCTTAAAAGTGTAGGTCTTTCCTTCAAATAAATTGCAAAGAGACCAAGGTGTCAGTGAGTACAGTTTCCTACACCATCAAAAGGCACTTGGAAACTGGAGGAAACTGACAGG
>CM068960.1:62195674-62206771 GCA_035128595.1 Eptatretus atami | reverse complement strand
GCAGAGAGAAAATTTTTGGTGGGGGGTGGAAATCACTTTAAACATGTAGAATGCAAAAAAAATTCTCATATTTTTTTTTGGGGGGGGGGTTAACAATTTTTTTTTGGGGGGGGGTTGGAAATCACTTAAAACATGTAGAAATGCAAAAAAAAAAATAATCTCTAAAAATTTTTTTTTTGGGGGGGGGGGACCAAGTTCCAAAATTTTCAATGGCAATGACCTGGACCATACTACCCACCAAGTTTCGTCGTAAATCCGTCAAGGAGTTTTTTCCGTTAGTAACTGTCAACAAACAAACAAACACAAACAAACAGAAAGGGGTGAAAACAGTAACCGCTCTCCCGATCTTCGATGGCGAGGTTAACTAGAGGGTTCATAGAACATTTACCCTGGTGCAGTCTTGAGAAAGAAGACATTGGGCAGGGTCTGCGAGCAGCAAAATTTGATTGGTCGAAAATATAGTACAATGTCATAAATATTGTCCAAGCCTGCTAAATGAAGGGGTTTGAAAGTGCCAAGACAGCAATTTGTGTTCCACAGTGTTTAAAATATATAATCAATTCAAAACAACGTAAAGATTTTCAAAAGTGTAGTATAAAAAGAATTCGAAGTTTACTCCATTGATAGCGCGTTTTTTGCACCACATTAATTTAACATGTTACATGAGTTCTTCATGTCTGTTGGTTTGTCCTTTAACGAAATGTCTCTAAAAACAGTTAACTTTCTTGTTGGAAATGAATTTTAAATTTTGTTTGACTGCCAGACAGAGGAATTTTTTGACTTGAAATCCTATCTGGCATGCACGATCGGGTCGAATTCAGTGCCAAAGTACTGCGAAAGTTTTCCGATTTCTGTTCAAAAATATAAACATTAAAATTTCAATTTAATGTTTTGAACTCTTTTTTGATAATGGAAATCCAAGTTGTTCCTCAGTCATAAACTGATGTTTGTAAGGACAAGAGAGAGTGAACCAAAATGCTTGAACCTACTATTATGCTAACACGCACGGAGTAAAAATATAAGAAGTTGGCATGTCTTAGTCCATTGTATCTATTCAGGAAAACTTTTGACTGCCCCATGTAGCATCGATATTGAAAAAATTTACAAAAAAAAAATTGTGAAATAGATTCAACAATACCAGTTTCGTTAAATGACGCTGTCAGATTTTTCGTAAGCATCATACTTGTTGAATTAACACTTCGTACTGCCATTTGCAGTCTTTTTAGTCCGTATGAGACTTCCGAGGGGATTGGGTAGCTTTTGGTGTCTACACATACAATACAGGATGGATATTGCCAGCAAATATATGAATTGTACTGAGTCAGACTAAATAAATTCGATTCCAACAAGTTACTGGAATGTTATTGTAATGGCACATACCAATCTCGAGCCATGCTAAAATAAATTAAAAAACCAAATGAATAAAGAAATCATGATTTGCACACCAAAAGGTCCCCATGTGCGCCAACAGTTTCAGACCGAGCCAGAGTATATAATGAGCTAAAATGGCACCGTGGCGTGAAGTACTTTGCTTTCGCACACCATGGCTTGTGCACCCAAGGTGACCCATCCTTTCCCCATTTGGTAACTGCGGGGTTGCAAAGCGCCAGCATGACGCACGTGTGCACACGTCAGACAAGTTTGCTGCTCAAGAAGCAACAAACAACCGACCTCCTGAATGATGATTTAATCTCCTATTCCCATGGCCTGGAAAATTCCAGACTGGAGAGATTTTGTGACAAATAAAAATAATGCGACAAGGTTTATTTTGTCAAGATTCCCATTTTCATCGATTCAATGTCAAAATATATACACAACTGGTCAAGAAGTTTTAGAAACACCTCCCCATTTTTCCTAGTTTTTTTTTTACTGACATTAAGCATTGCATTCAAAGTCCAAATGAATAAACCTGAAAATGGTACAAGCTAAGCGGCAAACGCAGAAGGTTAAAAAAAAAAGTTAGGTTTACCAAAAAACTGAAAAATAATGTATATTTCAGAGTTGTTAAAAAAAAAGCCCTTTTCAGGGAACAAGTATGATTAGCAACGCAGCTGTTTCTGCAAGCAATGGAAGGAAATTAAGCCTTGAAAGTTGATGCAAACAATCCTAACAGCTGTCCCAACTTTGTTGATTAAGTTACAAACCCTCTGTCTGTATAAAAGCTGTTGGACAGACTGTGTTGCTACACCCCTGAAGCATTATTTGGAAACAATATTGCACTGCAGGAGTAAGTATATTGCTATCATAATGGTGAGACCAAAGAAGCGAAATACTTCGATATCGCGTGGCGGGGCAGTAAAAAGTCTAGGCTAAAGAATGATGAAACAATTTTGCAGTTATAAAATTTAAATGTAAGACACGGTTGATTAGCAGCATGATGGGAAGAGTTGTGACGTTGGATCAAATTTCTATTTAAGCCCTCACAATCAAAGGGAAGTACGCGGCCATAAGTATGACGAAGACCACAGGACAGAATTAGCCATTAATATACGCGCGATGTTGCCGCGCTGTAATAACCACTTCTGTCACGCAAAAAAAGAGGAAGAAATCACATCCACAAGACATTTTAAAAAACACCTTCTGGTGAAAAACAAATGAAAGAACGAGAGTTACAGATGCTGCGCGTCAACAATAACGGAACAGGAAGATTAATCACTTCCTCCTCAGAAAAATCAACTTCCGGCGTCACACAGAATAACGGATGCACAAAAAAAACGTCCGCTCTCCGCATTAACCCCGCCCACAATTCACCCGGCAATCTGCCCAATCCATCCGGCCAATCTCCGCCCACAATCCACCGGCAATCCTCCGCCCCACAATTCACCCGGCAATCTCCGCCCCACAATACCACCGGGCCATCTCCGCCCACAATCCACCCAGCATCTCCGCCCACAATCCACCCGCAATCTTCCGCCCACAATCACCCAGCAATCTCCGCCACAATCCACCCAGCATCTCCGCCCAACATCCAGCCCGGCAATCTCCGCCCACAAATTCACCCGCAATCTCCGCCCACAATCCACCCAGCAATCTCCGCCACAATCCACCCAGCAATCTCCGCCCACAATTCACCCGGCAAATCTCGCCCACATCAACCACAATAAGTGTGACAGAAGACACAGACAGAATAGCCAATTATATAACAGCGCGATGTCCGTCGTGCTAAAAAGACATTAGCAAAAGAAGCAGACAGACCATAAATAACCCCTTAAAAAGTGTAGGTCTTTCCTTCAAATAAATTGCAAAAGAAGACCAAGGTGTCATGAGTACAGTTTTCCTTACACCATCAAAAGGCACTTGAAGAAATCTTGTGTATTGGAAACTGACAGGAAGAGGTTGGCAGACCACAAGCCACAACACAATCGAAAGAACAAGTTTCTGAGAGTCAACCGCTTGCGTTGATAGGCGGCTCACAGGACACAGCTTCAACACAACTTAAACACTGGTCGAAAGTAAGGAAGTATCAGTTTCCAACTGTGAAGAGAAGACTTCAAGCTGCAGGTTTGAGAGGTTCGACGAGTTCGCGTACATATATGTAGATGCACATTGTGTTTCATCATTTTGCGGGGTGTCTTTTTTAGCGAGTATTTGATATTTCGTTTTCTGGTTTCAATTTATTATTTTTTTTTTTTTTTTTTGTATTGTTGGATTATGCTAAGATGGCAAAATAATAAAAGAGGCTTGCCGGGGCCGCATCAAGCATCGCCAAGTGGACTACTGCGAAAACTGGAATAAGGTCTATGGACCGATGAATCAAGAATTGAAATCTTCGTCATCACGCAGGGTTTTTGTATTTTTTTTGTAAAATGGTTCCTGTGTGTGACACCCAAGCCTGTCAAACATGGGGAGGAAGCGTGATGATCTGGGGCCTCTTTTGCTGGAATCCAGAGTCGGCGACTTGCACAGAGTGACTGGCACCCTGAACCAAAAGGCTACAGCATTTTGCAGCAACCATGCAGTAACGCCTCTGGTCGATGCCAAACGTTGATCAGGGGTTGATCCTATCAGCAAGATAACAACCCAAAAACATTCCTCCAAGCTATGTCAGAACTTACCTTTAGAAGCAAAGAACAAGATGGTAGGCTTTCAAAATCAAATGGAAATGGCCAGCACAGTCTCCAGACTTAAAGGCCCAAGTCACAACCTTGACGTTTTAGCCAGCTTATGCCGATTTTGAAAAAATTTGTCTAAAACGCTGGCAACACGTCGAATACGTTTATGGGTAAGTTTTGGAAACATTGAAGAGGCCAGGCTGAAAACTGCCATACGTCGTAAGTACGCCTGGCTTTCATCGTTGTAAACTTTGCGGTTGTCCTCAAAATTTTTAGGCATGCTTGAAAATTTTAATCGAACTTTATGGCCAGCGTATGACTCGCACGTTTCCCGCTACGCTGGCCATAAGTGTAGGCACGGTTATGCGATCGTTGACACAACGTCGACAAAACGTTTACTGTAAGTTAATCATAAGTTGAACACGGAGGTCGAGTAAATGTTTAGCGTAAACCCGAAATTATTTCTAACCTATGAGTATACGTGTTGTAGGCAGTTACGGCGATCGTTGACAACCGTCCACAAACGTTACTTGTAAGTTAACTTCATAAGTCGAAACACGTCAAGGTAAGGTAGCGTCAGTGTTCGCAGACTCCTGGTTTTTTTTTTTTTTCTTCGGTATGACGGTGAATGTGACACTTTGAGTTCTAGTCGGTGTATGATTTTAAATCGTTTGAGGCGGCGCCTATTAAATTATATTATATATAACCGCACTAGAAATCGAGTTGTCAACATCACAGTCATACCGAAGAAAAAAAAAACAAAAAAAACAGGGGAGTCTGGAATCACTGACGCACCCATTACCTCGACGTGTTGTCGACTTATGAGTAATTTACAAGTAACTTTTGTCACGTGTGCCAACGATCGCAATATTGTGCATACACTTATTCCATCGCATGCGGAACGTGTGAGGCATATGGCAAGTACTTGGTTAAAATTTTCCAAGCACGTTTAAAAAATTTCAAAGACGTATCCACTTACTAACGACGTATGAATAGCGTATTTAGCGTTCTATTCACGTATTACCAAACTATCATTACCGTATTCGACGTGGCGCCAGCATTTTTAGACGCAGTTTTCAGAGGTCGGCATATGCCCGGCAAGATCGCCCAAAAGGTGTGACTGCGATGTTGAACACTTCCATTTCTCCGGCCGGTTATGATTTGAATCATTGTGCGGCCAGCCTTTTAATAAAGGCTACGCCACGAAAGTTCGTCAAGCGATACAGTGCAGCGCGCAATCATAAGTTTAGACTATCGGGTTGGGCATAGGTTGTGAACGCGCGACAACAGGCTAAGCATTTCGTTGGTATAAGTTATCTATAAGACAATCCGAAACGTTCTGTGTCTTGTTTACTAATATGTTATGCATACAGGACCAAACCCGTTTATGAAATACGTCCGAATCTTTAAAAAAACATAAAAGTTCAGCGTAAGCCAGCCGTTTTACTATAACATTTTGAGACGTTGCCATTGCTGGCTAACGTCAAAGGTGGTGACTGGGCCTTCAACCCCATCGAGCTGGTTTGGGATGAACTGGACAGAAGGGTGAAAGCAAGTAATTGACAAGTGCAACACATTTCGGGAACTTCTGCCAACAGTGTTGGGTAGAACGTTTCCGAACAATATTTGATTCCATTGGAGAAAAGAATGCACGAGTATTTAGGCAATTTGTTTAATTTGCCGAAGAAAAACGTTCCATGATTTCTCCTTATATCTGCCAATTGTTATAAGTTCTATGCTTTTAGTTTCAGAGGTAACATTGATACATTAAAACTGCTTAAATAATCAGTAAAACTGGAAAAAATGGGGGTCCGTGTTAATGTATATATAATACTAATATATTATATATATACACACCATATATATATATACACCATATATACATTATAACAACCATAAATACATATATAAATACATAATAATAAAATACATATATAAATACAAAAAACAATAAATACATAAATATTATTATCTTATATATACAATATATATATATATAAAATATGAATACATATATATACATCTTTTGCGGATCCGGGGGGGTCGGGATTCTCACCCGACTCTTGGCGCCACTCACCACCGCCGTTCTCCGGGTTTATAACGCCAGCTGGCTCAGCACAGGCCTCGGTCACGCGTCTTGAATTCGCGATACAACGTAATCCTGAACCTTACCAGTGGGAAATAGAACCCCGGTAACAGGACTTGGGTTTTTTCAGATGCCGAGCGTTTCTGCCAGTCTGTAACCATTTTGGTTTTATAATGCCAAATCAAACGGATCGTTCCTCGACGCGACACAATTTAATCCATAGCGGCCGGAACTTCATACAACCAAAACCAGATTATATTGGGAACATCGAGGAACACGACACAAGCAAACCATTCACGACAAGTTTATTACAATCTTTACCCGTTCTTAACTAGGCAACTACGGAATTACAGGTTGTCGAGGGGGTCGCTAACCCGAGATATGCCCTTATACAACGTGCAGGACAAGACAGACAGACAGCATGCATGCAGACAAGACAGAGTACTTGGTGAGGTTTCATGACGAGTGGGAAGTGTCAAAAGCACGAATGTTCGCTCGTAAACAAGCGATGTCACGGATTCGGCCCCCAGCTCGAACTCGAAACACGCCGGTTGGCGAAGATGGCGCTCACCTTCCTTTTCCGTCACCTCACGCGGTCTCCGCGAGCACTGACCCCGCGTAAGTCGGAGGCACAGACCGTCAGATCGACGTATGGGCCTTCAGCTGATTTCTCTCATGGTCCAGCAATACAAATCCAGCCTGGCCTGTGCACCAGAAAAGGCCCAAATCGAGGTGCCGGGCTCCGGCAAGCGGGATCGCAAACCGTGTCGAGCCGGAGGTGAGTAAGGACTTGTCAGAGGCCTTCCGTCGTCCTCTCTTGCCTTCCCGCCCTCGAAGCCCGACATCTCAACTCTGTTCCTCTCAGTTTCTTTTCTCTGAGAAATCACCTTTTCTCTTCCTTTTTCTACGCTCGCCTCTCCCAAAGCGACTGCCGTTTCTCTCACGCCAGATCACCTCTCTAAGAGTTCGATCGGCCGACTCGCGTGCAGGCCGCCTCTTCCACTGCCCAAAAGGTCAGACTCGACGTGCAGGCAGCCTCTCTTACTGCCAAAATGCAGACCTCGGCGTGCTTCAGGTTCAGCGTCCTCTCCCCGCAGATCCAACACTGTCCCTCCTTGTTTCCGCGTCGCTTCGAAAAAACACGAGCACGCCTCGGAAAAACCGACCTGTCGCCCAAACTGAACCCTTTTTTACCAAGGTCTTCGTTCGCTCGCTTGGAAGCCACTCGCTCCCTCCTCCTTTACAAATCCGGACAACTCCTCCCCTCAGTTTCACCTTCCATCTTTTGGCCACACCCTCTTCAGCCGACTGGGCGGGGCCTATCCGTCCGGAGAGGGGAGGGAGGAAGAGGGAGCCCTCGGGCACACCACCACTGGTACGAACAATCCAACATTGCACCCACACCTCCCGCACACAATGTAACGTCCATTTTACCGAACAACCTAGCTTAAACAATGCATTATATGGGGGATCTGAGCTAATCCCTAATATTGTAGCAGCAGACGAAAGGGCCATTTTCCATAACAATATATATACAGATAACCCCCGCTTCAATCGGCCGGTTCACCTATCGCCCTCCGTTCATCGCGGGTTTCCCTTGGAACGTAACTAATTTTTCTGCGGATTCCCCCGGTACAGCTGTGGTAATAATGTATAAAATATAATTATTTAAAGCAATAAATATAACGCGTGGTGCTCGACAAGTCACACACCAACGCAACGAGATAAAATTCGCTTGTGAACTTAGAAATATTTCTTCGTTTTTTCTCCCAAGCCCCACGATGGCGCCCAAACGCCCTGCACCTTCGAAGGCTTCTGGCAAGGAACCGAAAGCGCCAGAGGAAGTCCTGGGACGCTCCAGAAGGAGAAGGTTAAAGGTAAAGGTGCTCGATATATGCTTCGGGAAGGAAAAAAGATTTGCCGCCCGTTGGACGAGCACTGGCTCATAACCCAGCACCTCAAAACCGACCAGACCAGACTAGTCGATCTCCGGCACCTCAAACACCAATCATTGCCAAACCAACCAGACCAGACCAGTCGAGTCTCCGGCACCTCAAACCCACTCACTGGCCAAACCGACCAGACAGACAAGTCGATCTCCGGCACCTCAAACCCACTCACTGCAGACCGACCAGACCAGACCAGCTCGATCTCCGGCACCTTCAACCCAATCACTGCAACCGATCAGACCAGTCGAATCGATTTTTTGGGGGGCGTCCATTCATCGGCGGGATTTTCAACTTAGCCGCGGGGAGGTTTGGAACGTAACCCCCGCTGAGAAACGGGTGTATATCTGTAATATATAATATATATATACATAATATATATATATATATATATACATATATATTATAAAATAAATATATATACAATATATATATACATATATATACATATACACATATACATATATTATATATATATACCATATACACATATATATATATATACACACACATATAGATATATATATATATATACAAAATAAACACACATATATGCATATATATGCATATATATATATATATATACATATATATGTTGTTCGTCTTTCGGCTGCTCCCGTTAGGGGTTGCCACAGCGGATCATCCGTTATGATCCGCATACTGATTTTGGCATAGGTTTTACGCCGGATATCCTTCCTGACGCAACCCTGGTCGCCTCTTACAGCACAGGGATATGGATTGGGTTTCGCTATGACTCCGGGCTGCCATACACCCTCTCATAGCGTGGCCCAATGGCAGAGCTCCCGTTCCCTCAAGCGATCCTCCCACCCAAAGCTCCGAGTAGCCGGATTACAGGCGCATGCCACTACACCCGGTATATATACATATATGCATATATGCATATATATACATATATATTATATATATACATATATGGCATATATATACATAATATATCATATATTCACATATATATACATAAATGCACATTATATTCATATAATAGACGTATATATACAAAAAACACATATAACATACATATATATGGGGGGGGACTATCTCGGGTTCCCACTACACCCCGGAAATTGTCAGCCATCGCACACGGATAATTCGTAACGCGGTGGGTCGCCAACCGATCCGTGAACGTCAAATAACTCAACCACGTGTCTTTGGGTCCTCCCGTTGAGTTTAATCTGGTGACCTAAAAAATAATCACGTGAATCTAATTCCGGGGCACATGCCATCGGTATGCTTTGTCTGAACCGGATCACTTTACCGGATCAGGTCAGCAGCGCGATGAAATGCAAAAGGACATACCAGCCTAAAAGGAACGGATCATTGGGAATAAATTCCCGGAGAAAGCTAGGATTCAGACCATGCTGGATCAAATGGAAGAAAAGACAAAACGTGCGGGGAAACATTTCTACAAGAGGGATTATTACAGGCAGGTGAGGAATATGTGGCATGATGAATAGATTTATTGTTGTATGCAAGCAGGGATAGAGCCAAAAGTGTAGTGCAACAATAAAACAAGCAACTTACAAAAGCAGACACAGAGCAGAGTTATCCCGATGCAATTCTTCTTCCGCTCTTAATTAAGCGAAGACAGGCGCCATGACACCACACCACACACCACACACACACACACACACACACACACACACACACCACACAGCACACACACACATGAAAAAGAGCGAAGGTGAAGAAAAAGGAGAGGAGATGAGGCTAACGGTCTCTCAATACCTTGCATGATTGACCGACCGCGCCACCAGTAGATTTTGGGGGGATGCTTCACTGGGCGATACCTCCCTGACAGCTGGCGCGGTCTCCTGCTCCATGGCACTTCGTGCAGCTAAGTGTCGATCCAGAGAATAGGGTGCGACCGACAGGCGTGAAGGAGGGACTTTGGGTGGAGACAGAAGCCAGTGGGTGAAGAATGGCGGAGCCAGCAGGTGAGTGGGTGGGATGGCAGGAACCAGCAGCAGCGAACAGACAGGAAAAGAAAACCACCAGCAGACGGGGAACACAGGAACGGCCCTGCAACTCGTCATTTGATAGACCCTGTGGTGCGGGTCGGGGCGACGACCCGAAGCTATGTGTCGTCATCTGAAGCGGGTGCTCTGGTTGGGCCCTGGCTAGCCGTGATGGCCAGAAGCGGTTCCACTTTACATGTGGCAAGATGATTCCAAGCTGCGGAATTGTCTTGCACCGAACACCGTGAAACAAATCGCACTGCACCGAACTCCTGGCCCGTGCCCCAGCGACCGGCGGTCAGCATCGGTCAATGCACTGCCTGTCTGTACGCCATGCGGCCCGAGCCATACAGCACGCCTCTGCCTGGCAGCAGCCTCGCCAGGCGGAGAGGCGAGAAAACGTCCGCCGTCCGCGAGAGACACACACGGTCACGGTGGTCAGCGAAGACCTACGGTGAGATGCTATGGTAAACCCATGTGCAGACCCGAACAAGATGTGTGCCATTCATGCCCTGCTCTGTGTACGATAAGGAATTACCCTGGGGCTGCGTGTGGGTCCGCCGTCAATTACCCTGGGGCTGCGTGTGGGTCGGCCGTCCGCCGTCAGCATGCGGTCATTTATCAAAGGCGGTGGTGTGCGCGGTGCCAGCCCTTATCTGTGTCAGGAATTGAAGGAAAATATTGGATATAATTATTAGATGAAGACTTTGATGGAAAAGAGTAGAGAGATAAGTATTAAATGTAGACTTGGATGGAAAAGATTATCGATACAAGTATTAAATGGAGATTTGGATTGAAAAGAGGACAGATATAATTATCTGATTCAGAAATGGGTTGAAATGAACGTGCCGCATAGCTCCTGTACGGCGTTGGCGAGGTTGTTTGTTTTCCTATGGTTGGCCTTCGCGAGGAACCATTCTTACAGTGAAGGGCGCGGCCGCAGTTTTTACAGGTGGCTGTCCAAGTTCAGTGCCTGCTTGAATTTATCTCAGGAATAAGAGAAAAAGAAGAGTAGGAATGAAGTCAGAGATATAATC
>CM068960.1:62174733-62189851 GCA_035128595.1 Eptatretus atami | reverse complement strand
CCCTGCTCTTGTGTACGATAGGAATTACCCGGGGCCTGGCGGTGTGGGTCCGGGCCGTCCAATTACCCTGGGGCTTGCGTGTGGGTCGGCCGTCCGCCGTAGCATGCGGGTCATTTATCAAAGGCGGTGGTGTGCCGCGTGCCAGCCTCTTATCTGTGTCAGGAATTGAAGGAAATAATTGGATATAATTATTAGAATGAAGACTTTGATGGAAAAGAGTAAGAGATAAGGTATTAAATGTAGACTTGGGGATGGCAAAAGATGTATCAATACAGTATTATGGAGATTTGGATTGAAAAGAGGACAGATATAACTATCTGATTCAGAAATGGGGTTGAAATGAACGTGCCGCATAGCTCCTGTACGGCGTTGGCGAGGTTGTTTGTTTTCCTTGGTTGGCCTTCGGAGGAACATTCTTACGTGAAGGGCGCGGCCGCAGTTTTTACAGGTGGCTGTCCAAGTTCAGTGCCTGCTTGAATTTATCTAGGAATAAGAGAAAAAAAGAGTAGGAAGAATGAATAACAGAGATAATAATCAGAACCGAACTATGAGATTCACACAACGACTGTCCTGTTTGACCCCACTTAGACAAGGGAAGGGAACTATCTGTAGGATAATTAATGAAATAACTGTCTGGGACCACTGTATGATGGATGCCATTGCATTGGAGAGATGCGGTCCCAGAGCCACAACAAATATATATATAATTATAATATATATATATAATATATATATAAAATAAATATATATGATTATATATATATATATATATATATATATATATATTATATCTAAGCTGGTGTTGGCGCAGTGGTTAGGGTAGCGGCTTGGGATCCAAAGGTCTGAGTTCAAGCCGCGCTTACTGTTGAATTAACACACCAAAGGTTGACTCAGCCTGTCATCCTTCCGAGGTCGGCGAAGTGAGTACCAGTGTACTGGGCCCGGTGTATGCCCTACTAGAATAGGTGTACATATCCCTGGGTTGTAAGAGGCGACCAGGGTTGTGTCAGGAAGGGCATCCGGCGTAAAACTATGCCAAATCATTATGGCGGATCATAACGGATGATCCACTGTGGCGACCCCTAACGGGAGCAGCCGAAATTAAGAAAAAGATATACATAAGTATTAACTGTATATATATATATATATATATATAATAATTATAGTATTATAATATGTGTGTGGTGTTGTATCATCAACATATATATATAATACTATGTGTGTATATAATATATATATATGTATGTTGATCATATATATTAATATTTGTGTGTTGTGTATATAATATATATTATAGTAATAATATATATATATATATAGTATATATATAATATTATATATATATATATATGGGATATAATGTGTATATATATACTATAATATATCCCACTCTCCCACTCTGACGTCAAGTCCTCAATTCATGCTTTGCTTTATTGTTGCTCTAATCAAGATTCGCTGTTATATACATGGTGCTGGAACATACCGTACGTGAACCCAGCACTCTGTATGGTAAAAGCTTTTCAATTCGCCCAATCTCCAGAGCCCGTGCATCCAATGCCCTGGCATGAGCAATTTGTTTTTTGAAAAATCTTATTGCAACCTCTTGACACTCAAAATTGCATTTAAGTGGGCCGACTTCTGCAGGGGGCGCATTATTTGTGTGCCGGGCTAAAGGCTCTTGGGGGAAATGGCTATGAAAAGGGTTTTGAAATGACGGTAATTGTGCAAAATAATGGATGGGTTCTTAATATGAAACTAACCCAAGTGGGAGCATTGTGTTGTGTGGATAATGGAGCTATCTGAATCAAAGGGTGGGGTCGAGAGGTAAGTTGGGTTGGGAGAAAGGGAGGAGGGGGAGGGATGGGCAAAGAATGGGTGGGTGTTTACACAGAAGCCAAGAAAAATGTTCAAATGTCATTTCGCCTCAAAGTATTTCACACATTCATTGAAATGAAATATCATACATTGCTATCAGCTTTGGGATCTCAGGGATTCTGAAAATGTTATGAAATTAATAAATTTACTGTTTGTACAAGAGTAAGTTTTCAATGTTGTGTTCCTGCATAACTATTTGTGCTATGATTGTCTGTTTGCATCGTGTCGAATTGTGTTATTGAACACCAGAATCATAAAAAGTGTTCATTTGTACAAAAACAGACAAATTGTGCAAATGCTGATGTGGAAATGTAAACAATATGGCACAAATTTCAAAGTGCCCTTTTTATGCAGACGATTTGAATGTTCTTGGCACGAGCAGTATAATGGGCAACATGGGAACAGTCGATTTGCTTCGAGTTTGGAAGGTGTGATCGTTTCAAAAGTTGTTAGTTCACTTTTTGCTAAAGCTAATCGTGCAGATGAAGTGCCAAGAACGTGAACTGAATCATAGCATTGTTCTTATAGCAAAAGATGAAAGGTTATCCAATGGTGAAGGTCTTGCCTGGAATTCAGCGGTTAAAATCCTGCCTTGACACATTCACATTTTTTGAGGGTAAATTGAAAGATAACTAGTAACTACAAAAAAAAAATTCTAGTGGCTTCATCATATATACTGGCGCGCCGTCTTACTAAGTAAGATAACTGTTAAGTTGTTTTATTCCATCATTGTAAATCTTGCTGATGTAATTATAGCTTTGCATAAGCTCTTTTGACCTGTATATGTCTTCTTGTTGCTAAATAATACCCATTATAGAAATGTCCAGTTCTGGGGTTTCCGTCCTTCTCTTTCATTGTTCCACACCCTGACCACATTGTCACGGATCTGGAGTTTTTTTAGTCGGGATCTTTTTAATACCCGATTTTAATCGGGCTTCATCCAGCTGGTCTTACGTTCTTTGGCAGGCGCCGCTCGACTGCAATCCGAGACCGGAAAGGTAGTCTGGCAGCTGGTAGCAGCGAGTATCGGTCGGGCAAGACGTGCGAGGGTGTGGTATCCCGGTTAGCCGAGACCACGTTGGTTACTTAGGTTAAATTGGTTTCCAGACAAAAAGACGCTACACACGGCACGGTTCAATAATTGCGCTTCCACACGGAGGTCGGTTTCAGCGACCGCCGGCTCACGGAAATTTGATCGCGTGCGTTTTAGAACTGAGCTGGCAATTCCGGGAGTCTGGTATCGGGAGGAACACGTAACACTCACCACCTAGTGCTGCCTTCTCACCACCGGACCCCGGCCCACAACAAATTAAAGTATTGGTTTTGCCCCATTGTCTCAAGATCATGCACTCAAATCTAGCTAAGGTAAGCAATATTAAGAGGTGTTGATTCTACCTTCGGAAACAAAAAGCTCATCTCAGGAAATTTTTCCAAATCACTTTTTTGCGTTTCAGAGAAGATATTCATGGTTCCAACTTCTGATTTGATTGGAAAAGAAAAGCCTATCAGCCTATTTACAACTTCAGGGAAGAAGGGTTAATCTTGTTCTTTTCATTCTGGGAATGTTCTATTTATGAATGATGCCTTGCTTGTGCCTTGGCCCAAATACTTGCTTCAGTTACAGCTTGGAGGGACGATAATGTACCTAATGGAAAGGACAGCTATTACGCAACCCCACACCGAAGAGAACTATAACGCACTAGGTAGAGTGCATACCTCCGCCGGCTGGACAGTTCCGTTTGTATCCCACCGATAGACCGGAGATGCTGCATCGGACGAACCCAAATCTGAAATCTGCTTGTGTCGGGCACCTAAACCAACTATCCACCCTAGTTGTCCATAAACCCTTCCACAACTTTTTATTGAGAGAATTGTGCGCATATCATTTTGGCTTATTCTTTCTTTCGATGTATTCCGGGGTGAAGAATCACTTAAAAAAAAATTTTTTAAAGTTCTCATCTGTCTGGATCCGGATCTTCACCAAATTCTAATCAATTATGTCCTTGGTCTCACCACAAACAAGTCCACAGATTTTGAGAGTATCCCTGCTCAAAAGGACAGACAAACATACAGACAAATAGGGTGAAAACATAACCCCGTCCACCAAAATAAAAAAGAAAACATATTGCTTCTTCACATTGCGGAATATGAAACACCTGGGACAAATGTATTTGCCTTTGAGCTGTGCTATCTTACCGACACAGGAGTACTGGATTTTGTAGTGGATCTCATTTCTTTATTATGACAAAATAATTGAAAATTAATAGATATGCAACTTTTTAATTTGTCATCTCGCAACATACACCATAGAAAACAAACAACTGTTCAGTTTGATGAGCCTCGTGCGCTCAGCACATTACTGGTAAGAAACCCAAGTCTTGTGGCATACATAATGGCTCAGAGCAACTGCTCTGAGTCTGGACGAGGGTCGTGTTTGAAACCCCGGACGAGTCATAACAAAGACTTTTAAAAAGGTATGTGCTGCCTCCTGATTTATGCTCGCATTTACAAAGGATAGAAGTATAGACAAAGACGTAATGAGTTGTCCATAATAGGCAGCCTTTTGATTAGACCAAATGTCATTCCTCCTGCAGAGTTCCTTGCTCAGGGAACAGGCATTATAAGAGCACTAGCAGATAACCACCCTATGGGCCATCTGTTCCAAGCATGCAACACGTTCTTCTGACGCATACCTTTATTTGCAGCGTGGTATAGGGCACTTGGCAGCGCTGTAGACACAAAAAATAACCTGGGTTACACACATGAAACAAAAACAACTTTTCTACTTATGTCAAAGCACTGGATCTAGCATTAGCGGATAGGAACTGTTACTGTAAAGGGATAGGATACTGTACTGTAAGGGTTAGGGGCTTTGTTTATTAAACCTTCCCCCACCTGAAGGTTGTTGCTACAGGATACAACATTAAATAATGTAAAGAAATTTGCAGCCCCCTACCACCCCCCCCCCCCCCCAAAAGAGACCAGCCAAAGATTTAAAAAAAACACCCCGTACATAATGGTCTTTGCTGATCCTAGTAAGCAACAAGTCTGTGATGTTAATTGGGCCCAGAACTTGTAGGGTAATAGAGAAGTTAGTAGTTGCAACAAAAGAAAGAAAAACAAAACACCATCCTATGAATTACAGTAAGGAATGAAGTGTTAAGAAAAGTTTAAAAAGGATTCCAATAAAATTGATTTCTAAACTAGATTCTGAATTTCGATGGATATAGCATTGACCGCAGAAATCAACTCGTGTTATACCTCGTTGCTTTTTTCTTACCATTTGACATGTTTTGCATGAACGTTTGGAGGGGGATGATGTACGGAATCTCAAGAGACTGGTGGAAGAAATTCTGTTGAGTGTGCATGGAACTGGAGCATCCGGCATGAAGGAATTAAAGCTTTGTTTTTTTGTATTATCTTGTTGCATTGTATTATGATAGTGGAGGTAAAGAAATACATGAAATCAAACAAGCGGACAAACAAAATGCAATAGGATTTATAGTAGCAGCAAATCTTGTGCAAATTGGACAATAAACACTGCAACACAAAACATTTCAATGGATAATCCGCCAGCCTTGCATCATATACTGTGGAAGCTCGAGCTTGGGGAAAACAGATTAATGTATTTCTATTCCATACATGCATTATAAGAGAAACAACATAGTTGTCTTGAGGCTGTGAGCCAACAGTCAGCAGGTGAGGATGTACTGCGACCCGACCCGGGTGTACTTTGTCCTTCCATCGTCCATGAGATCTACGTGTGGTGAAAGTTTTAACTGGTTATTGAGAACTAGTTTATCCGGCTCAGCTGAGCGACGTCTGTATATACAAAAAGCTCTACTGACTTCAACGTTGACGTGGAAATTGCTATGATAAATCGCCTTCAGGGCTCGTTTTGTAAAAGCTGATTGTGGGGTTTTTGGTGTTAGGGTGGCAGCTAGATCTTAGGGTCCTGAGTCGATCCCCGTTGATGATGAAAAATTTAACACCAGTGGGGTTGACTCAGCCAGTCATCCTTCCGAGAGTTGGCGGAAAATGAACAAGTACAAAGTTAAAGAGAAGATACCAGTAATACTGGTAGAGGGCACACAAAACCATCGCGGCGGCACAGTCGTTCTTCAAGAAATTGATGCTACCCAGCAGCCAAAACTCCATATGCAAAGACAGAACAGGAGCTTGTTTTTGTTTAATCTTATGACATAAAAAATTCTGGAATAAATTGAATTACTTGTTCATTAAAAGTCTTAACACTTCTTCAATGCAATATATAAAATATGAAAGTGAAATTGTCTAATCAATTACAGCCGCATATTTTGATTTGCCAATACCCATTCTTATGTTTCTTTCTCCTATAATCCTGTTTCTCAGGGGCCTGACTGACTCAATGGCAGAATTTTCATAAAAAATTACAATTAAATTGGTTCATCGGTATTTGTCTTCTCAGCTAAAAATTCACAGCTCACGATGTGGGATCACAGATTCGAATTCCATACACTATCATTTGTGCATTGTCATCTAATATATTGTCTCAGTAATTCATTAGTACATGGATATTCTCAAAGAAAAAAAACAAACGAAAATTTTGATGCAAGACGAGGCCATCACTGGCGTTGCTACACAACAATGGTCTCGAATGGGCTTTTTCCTGCGTGTGATTTATGCTACTGCAAGCTCGACTCTTGAGCTCAGATTCATGTTTCAACCGAAATGCATCATCTTCTTCGCATGCAGCACAAGGCTTCGAGTAGCATAATTGGCGGATGGTTGCGGCTGTGCCGCTTGACTGCCAAACATCTTAGGTTCAGCAGGAATTTCGAATTTGCCTCATCGTGCTGCGATAGCTTCCACCACTCTCACGAAAGTACACGTGTGGGATCTTTCAAGATCCACCAATAATGATGGCAGACACAACTCACAGTTCAACTCCCATATGAGGGATGGCAGACACACTGATGCCTTCGCCCTGCCTGCAAGACACCGGCATTGACTGTTGTTGCTGGGCCGGGATTTCAAACCCAGGCTGGACGGCTCAGAGATTGAGTGTGATTTACCTCTACAGGCCATCCTGCCAGACTTAAACAACAAACAATTTCAGGCCCTTAAGGTCTTTATCTCTTGTATCGGATCTTGGTGTGCGGTTTTTACTTCCACTTGATGGCGGCAGTACTCTCCTCTGCTGCATAATAGATGTAGTTTTACACAAAAATTTGATAGAAAAGATATCATCCATATTTGTGTCTTGCGAATCAGACAGATTACTTCCTGCAAATGGAAATCCATCAAACCTCCTGACCTCGTGTCTTGTGCACAGGGAGTTCACTGAAGCTATGCCAGGAGAGATTACGCAGAATCTGTCGCGCTACACTGTCCTCCTCCATCCCTTTGATCATATGGAAGTGTCTGAGGTTGCAGGAAGGCCTTGCCTGGGTTTACAATGGGTCATCCTTTTGAGGACTAACTCAAGGAGGTCTCAAACCAAAGCAGCGAATCCGCCCTTGCATCCCAGCCAAATGTTTTGTCGTTTCCTTCTTTGCAGAATGGCACCAATGAGGTTTGAAATGTTCCTACACACCACAACTATAAACGAGGTTGGAATTTGCTTTCCAGCACAAACGGCAATATTTCCTTCACTCCCAATGCTACAGAAAGAATAATGATTAAAATGTTTTTTGCTTTACATTTGTGGCAGCTCTCAGTCATTGATGGGTGCAGATTCAACTTCGATGAACTCAACCATGTTTTCACTTCAGGCTAAAGTAATATACTTCTCCAGTGTGGTGGTGGTATGATTTGGCGAGGTGAGGAGGCACGAATAAACATGCCAGAGGTTGTGGGATTTAAGGGGCCCAAGGTTAAAAGGTGGACTAGGTTGTTTGTTTTCCTTTTCCGTCAAAATTTAATTAAATGAATGAATGAACCGGAACTGGTTTTTATGGGAATTGGAAAATGGAAATTGAATAAAATAAGATTTTTACACAAAAATAAGAGTCAATACGCATATTTTATGAAGGATTCGCTGCGCAAGCGGTCTCATATTTGACTCTGCCTGCCGCAGATAAGGTGCAAACCCTGTGAAAATGTGGCCGGGGGGTATGCATCGGGCTGGTAGCCGAGGGATGCCTGCGAGGTGGGTCGCGGACGTACAGGGCGGCTGGTTTTATTTCAAATCAGGTGTCCCAATTTTGTTTCGCATAGTTGATCCATGATGGGTATAAAAAACATAACTAGAAGATGTTTACAGCATATTTTTTTAAAAGAATAGCCGTGACTCGGTCCTGCAGGGTGTTGGCTTAGCGTGAGGCTATGTAATGTGGTCGTACTATTGAGGAAGTGTCGCATTGGGTTAGCTTTAGTCGGCTGACGGCACGAATTAGTAGATGGCATGGCGCCTATAGGCTTGGCTGCGAGGAAATCTTCCGTAGGAGGGGAGAGGAGGGGGGACGGTGGAGGAGGGAAGAGGTATCGGTTCCTCCTGATGGGATTTTCAATAGCGCGCCGGTGCCGTGCCATGTTGAAGAATTTAAATAATTAGCAACCAGCCGGTAGGCGAAGGTAGGTGTGAGTAGCAACCGCCAGGACGCCTCAACGCCTGTTGTTGTCGATCCTCTGTGAGGTCTGGGGCGCCAAATGAGCAAGATCGTCAGGCTCGCAAGTGTACTTCCCAGGTGTATGTTGTTTTTCTCGGGTCTGCATTTTGGTTTATGTACTGGCGTAATGGGGCGGCCGGGCCAGAGCGTGTAAATTCGAGCCGGCTGTCTGGTCCAAATGAGCCCCGCGTCCTCCTCGCCCGGCCGACCTCAATGTGAACTATGTTTGAGATATACCAGCACCTCAGCCACGAGCTCTGGCACTCGGTTTGGAGATGTTATGGTGGAGAGTGACTCGTGATGCGGAGCCTTGAGTCAGCATGTTTAAAGATTGGAATCAAAGGCTTTTTAAAAAGTCCCTGGTTTGTGTTTGTGGCCAGCCAATTGCGCCCTACTCCTGAATACGTCACAGGAATCAAGTATGGGGCCAATCTGCAGGCAGGTTGCCAACCACAGCCCAATGAACTGAACATTTGTTCAAGCGGATCGACATACAAGTATTCCTGAAGTGACAGTGCTGGAATATTGTTGGACGTGAGCCCCCACCAATTGGCTTAAGCACTTTCAAGGAAGCACTTCCAACGAAACGGTTGAATAAGGACCTGGCGTTCGATTGGCACGAGTGAATGATTTTACGCCATTCTGGTGTTGTCTCCGGAACAAGTCTTCATATTTTTAAATTTCCCAGAGACGTCGCAAATAATATCAAATTGTTTGAATTGGAACAAATGAAACTTATTTCATAGTCGGAACTGCTCTGCCTCCAGTTGCATATCTGGAAGCTTAAAATTTTGTTTTAATGGCTTGCCTACTTTAAGAGTTCTTGACGTATATGGCACGTGGCCCCTTTAAATGAAATTAAGCCAAGAACACTTGGTCATCTGCCGGCCGCTTCATAAGCATTGCTAATGTATTCCAGGGCGATTCATAGGGGCTTATCATATAGCGACTTGTTGAGTAGATTTAAGAGTAGAGTAGTGAGGACAGAAAGAAAAAAAACAACCTTATATATTCGTTCAAGAAATTGTTTGCCCTGCTTTGCAGGCCTGTTCAAGATAGGCATTGTTTGGAGCCAGAGGCCAACAAAAACATGGCGGCTTTAACAGACCCCCATTGGAGTGATGTTAACCTTGATTACCCTTTAAGACCTAGAGATGCGAAGGTAGGGTCTCGAGGATCGGCGGCTGATGATAAATAAAAATAAATAAGGCCTGTTAATTAATCTTCGAAAGGGATGTGTTTAATTAACCCTAACACCTGATTCACTCATGCACGTCCCTTGGAGCGATCCCTACAATGCATGCAAAGTTCCAAGTGCTTCGCCAGCCACGGTCATGGCTGGGTGTTAAATGAGGAGACACACTGACTGACACACACACACACACACACACACACACACACACACATTTATTAGTTATAGGACATATATCCAGCGGAAGAATGCAAAACATTGTGTTGAGTGACTCGCCGATATAATATTAGCATTTCTGCAACATACAATACATCAAAATAGCAACCAAAGCGGCAAATAAAACAAATCAGTCACCAGGAAATGTACTCAGAACGAAAATATGACACTCAACGTTACCAAAGAAATAGGAAACCTTGTCATTTTTGTTGGGCTTACTTTTTTTACAAACAGAGATTTGTTTTGTTCCAGGGGCAATGAACCAACCTTCCACAGATGAGTGATACATATAGCGCAATTTGTGTTTACTCACAATGCTCCTAGCAACTACCGGCTGGGTCGCATGCATGCGAGGGGACGGATTTTGGATGCGGATGCGCAGTTTTTTGTGCATCACGTGGACAGGGTAATAGTCCCCTCACTATTGAACGTTCACAGTTCTACTCTTCTCACCATACTAATAGTGCACATAGTGCGAAGTTTTGGTTTCCCATATGATGGAGTTGAACGGGAGGTTCTGTTCGGAAGGTTATGACTGCCATTCTGTCGAGAAGGTTAGTATAGTATAGCATGAAATACGAGGATCTTAACTCGCTGCCTGATCTCTGGTTCGCATTGAGGGTATTCCTTTACTCTTTTTTCAACATGGTGTCCTTCAACCAGAAGGGGTTGTCGTGCGGGACAACTCCTTGTTGTGGTCATTTGGTTGTGTTGTCTTGGGTGCCAGGGAAATAAGTGTCCTCTGTATGTAATGGACACGGCCTCTGGAGGCCAGAGGTCCAGAACGTCTAGTAGTGTCAACCGATTTATGAACATGAAAACTAGATTCCAGCAGGAGGTTGGGTTAACAAATTCCCGTGCTCCAGATATTCTCTCTTGAGTGCCTATATATATGAGCAATGTGCTATTGCCTCCTTTAGGCCTGCACACTACGATATGTGCATCAATGACATACCTGGAAAAGCTATTATAAGGACTTTAGAAAATCCAAAATTAATTCGAAAATCAAAAATGGGCTCAGACATGTTACGATGCGTCACATATTGTTAATCATGTATCTTGTGTGTACTCTATAAATACATCTCATGTCTCTTCTCTCTAACGCTCTTCCGTACATAAGCATCATAGTAAGAATAGCCATGAATAGTTTACTGTTACATAATATATCACAGCACTATCTCGATTGGCTTAGACATACAGACTCGTGATCTATAGTGGTGTGGTTTATTAGTTTATCTTGCCATTAGTGCACCTGGATGTTTCAGAAGGTGGTAATAAGTGACCTCCCAGGGTCTCGAATATATATTCACTCCATTTCAACGGATAATGAGTAAGATCACGAATTCATGTGAACCAAGTATTGTGTTAAGGATATTTCTATGTGTCTCTGTGTTTTGTTGTCGTGCAGAGGCTAGTGAAGGCTAGTGGTTCTAGGATAGTTGTCAACGGAGGGCCAACGCGGGACTGGCTGTCGCAAGCATGCAAAGAAGCTGTGTAGTATTCAAAGCTCTCCCAGCGCGATTGGAATCAGCTGATAAAATCTTACACACTAGGATATGTGGTGTCAGTCTGACTCAAGTCCCCCTTGTCTCACCTCCTCTAATCGCACTGTCGGTCGCAGAGGATGAGTTATCAGGGGCATTCTAACTAGGGCTCTCGGAATGGTGTATGTAGCTCTCCTTCAGTATGTTAATCTTATACATTAAAATCAAGGTTGATAACCAGGCTGAGTTCCCATGCACAGTGTCGTGGCATATATGATGGATGAGCGACCAGCGAGTGGCGGTCTTATTGGACCACAAAAAGGGCATGTTCTGGCGAGTTATTAATTTTTACCGGAATATGGGGCCTCCCAAACCTACACCAATTGTGGGACAAACCAAACAAATTTCTGCCACATCTGTACCGGATGGTGCCAAATCCACTATGCGGATCATACGAATGATCCGCTGGCTATGTGGCGACCCCTAGACGGGCAGCCGCAGGAGGGGACAGATAGGAAGAGCATTTACCAGAGGGCTGCCTAGGGAAAGAAGAAGAAGAAGAAAGAAGAAGATATTATATATATATCATATATTGGTTACTGAATTCGCCGCCCCGCGGCGTTCGTGTATGGATTTGCTGCTGGGCGCGAAATCGGAAAGACCGCCAATGAGAGTGACGACTGAGCGTATGCTTGCTAGGCGCGGCATAGGCCTTGGGGCCCGAGGCGTCCCGCTTCGACCCAGGTGCCAAAACCGAACGCTGCAATGTCTATGTTCAGTGGACCGTCTCTTCGGGCATGACACACGCCCGCGACGGACCCGGCTAGTGGGACGGGCAGATCATTTCCCTGGCCGGATAGGAGTGGTTGAGACAACTCTCTAACCCCAACCCAGACTCAGCTCGGCACGGAGCAATCATACATGACGGCCACCCATGGCGGCTCGGAAACCAGAGCATCACGGCGGTCCTCGTACGCCCAACTCTGGCGATCGTTTCGCACCGTTAAACCGAACGGAACTCCTCCGATTGATGGCCATCCGGACATTTATCCTCAGAGGCCCCTTCTGGTCTCTGACAGGGCGCTCGGATAGTCCGCTAGAGGCCGAAGAGGTAGTTATGTACCACGCCACAGAGTCGGTGTCGAGGACTCCAGACAGCATGAAACCGCGCTAGTCACACTTGCGGTCTGCTGTACTCTCGTGTTGTCACACCTTTAACGGGGCGAGGTGGCATACCACCAACGAGCTACCGGACCACTTAGTAAGTCGTTACGGAGCAATGAGCTTTGAACGTGATTGCACCGTGATGAATAGGTCTTGGTACCGGGGACAGATAAGTGAGAACAAGGCCACTCTTGAAGCGTCATTCCAATACACAACGCTTATGTCGAAGCGCTAGGAGATGGAGATTTCAAACAAAGGAAAGGACGCAGCGAAAACGTGGGGAGTAGCGAATTGGACCAACCACATTTGAGGTACGGAAGCACGGAAGAAGTTGAGGGAGAACGACGTTGGTAGTGTATTCGTTCTCAAGCGAATCAACCGCGATAAAGTGGAAATACACAATAAAAGCAAGCATTATACATATACCAAACATTATTGATATTCTGAATGCATGATATATTAACAGGCAACACTTATACTTTGTCTTTTAAAATCGTAAACCATCAATCTCATTAAGTGAAAGTGGACTGTGCCTTTATAATTGCGCTGTTCACCGGTACCAATTTGGTAAGTTGAGTTTGAAAAAGGTCCGATAAGAGGTCACTCCTTGGTATTGCAGGGGTTTCTGTGGGATAGTATAAGGTATTGGAGTTCTTGACCACCACAGCGTGAAGCAATGAAGGTTTTCTCAAGAAATTACCTTGAAAATGAGCCCCAAGAATATCTTCCAAAGATGGGTTTATAAAATGAACGTAATAAAACAAAATATGTTCTTGAATGGTATGGGGCATCCCATTCTGCAATACGGCATGGTTTAAAAATTATATAAACAGTATTTATTCTTTCATGTGTGCACATAGGAGGTGGCTGACTCGACCTCGCTTCAGAGGCATTTACACTCTCTCAATTAACTCGCCCAAATATAGAGAATAAAAATGACGGAACGAGATCAGTTAGGCGTACATTTGGTCCTCACTTATGCGCTCGCCTGAGTCGCTGGACAGAACAAAACGTAAACATGCTCGACAGCCTCCCTCGCTCTCATGTCTCGTGGTGTAGTTCCTCTCTTCCTAAGACTGTGCTTGTTAAGGTGTCTGGCATAGCTGCGCTTTGCTCTGGCACGATTGTATACGGTATTGTCCCGCTTCCAGACACCGCGAGCCGTGAGGAGTGCCGATCGAACCGAACTTCTCCGACTCTCAGGAACAGCATGAGCATCACACAGCACAGCTCCTCGTACGGAAGGTGCATGTCGAACGTCATGTTTATCGCAGATACTCCTACATCGCAGAGAGCCAGGACTCTTCCACACCCACGCCTATATTGTATGGTATCAGGAGCTCATCGCACGGCATCTGGGGCTCCCCGTCTCGCTTCTGTGGATTTGTCTTGCCTTCCACCTCCCTTCTGGTAGCAATGCTCTCCCTCCAACCAAAGAAGGGGTCCGGGTGCCCTCTCTTTCCTCTCCCTCCTCCCGCGCCTGTTGACGGGTTAGAGGGCCGGACGAAGCCCGGAAAGTCAGTAGTGTGATGGGTCGTGACTAAAAAGGTAATCATGAAGTCGGTCTCTGTGGGTTGTAGCAATGTTTTATTAACCCTCTCCATATCAGGCCCCCACCTTTTGTCATTACGTTTGGAGGTTACTCTCCTCTGGCTCAAGAATCTCGTGTCACTAGACCCTCTCCCCATTTGACGCGAAGAGCAATCGCGGGGGCGTGTGTCGGAAAGTGAATGGCTGGCGGTGTGGAGTCTATGTTCGCCGTGGTAAGATTGGAGGTATTTAAGCGGACTGATGGGTTGCGAGGTTTGGGTCTTTCTGAGTTCTTTCCCATGGTCTTCGGTCCTTTCATCTCCACCCTTTCGGCCTTCATGGCTGTGACAGCATTCGTTTTCTCTTTAGCACATACCTCGTTGCTGTTGCTCATGCCCTCATGCCCGTGCGCGTTTAGTCCGTCTCCGCGTGCTGGCGTCGGTATACGTCGCACGTCCGCCCTCCACGGGTAGACCTCTGATGTTAACTGCGTCTGACGTGGGCGAAGATGATGCTCAAGTCGTGTCCTGGTACGTCCTCGGAATATCTGTAGCGCCACACGCGTGTGCGTCCGTGGTCTGTGAATGTGCTCTGTAGTAGGTCTGGGCGGCATGGTCATGCATAATGCACGATAGCTGTTGCCCTATGTAGCTCGTGCAGCCGTCGATAGTAGTGATGGCTGTGATCGTTGAGATCGTTTGGTTTTGTTTTGTGTGGTTTGTTGGTTTTCTTTGTTGGGCGATGTTCGTTGTTGTTCTTGCACCAAAATAACGACAGCAAAAGAAAACGGCTAACTGAAGAAATCGCAGCCCGAATGGATCACATATATTCCCTCTACACAACGGTTGTGGCTAACTACACGATGAACTTACCGATATATCTCACCTGAGGACCCTTTATGGTGTAATGCGAATTTCCACAGCCGTAACAATATATATAATTATATATATGTATATTATATGTAGATGTATATTATGATATGTATATATTATATATATATTAATATATATATATATCTATATAGTAATAGTGGTAGTAGTAGTAGTATAGTGAGCTAGGTAGTCGGG
>CM068960.1:62149931-62167322 GCA_035128595.1 Eptatretus atami | reverse complement strand
CGTTATATTCCTGCTTCTTTGTGATTTTTCTTGTTGTGACTTTTTTTTTTGTTTTTATTTTTTACTCATGTTGGGTGTTCAGGTTTGTTTCGTTTCTTTTTAATTTGTATCATTGTCTTATTTTGTATGAATCTTCAGTTTGTGTATTTTTCTTCCTGATTTGGTTTTTTGTGTGTGTTGCGTTATGTCCAGTTTGTTCGGTGTTTTTTTGTCTACTTTAGATTTGTTTATTTTGTTTCTTGCGTTTTTTTCTATTGATTGATGATTTGTGGTTTTATTATGTTTTTTTTATTTGTCATCTTTTGGTCGGAGCGGGGTGCTGTTGTTTGATTTGCTTTTGATTCTGTTTTTTGTACTATTTTTGAGTTATTCAGGACTTCATTGGTATATTTTTTCTTGGTTGTTTTTGTTGATTTTTTTTTATGGTTTAGTTCTTGATCGTTATCTTTTTTTCTTTTTGTGCTTTTGGTTCTTGATTTTTTTGTTGTTGGGATTTATTCTCTGTTGGGTCTTGAGCCGTTGGATACGCCTGGGGATCGCGTTTGTTTTTTTTCTTTATTATTTTTTTTGATTGGTTTATTCGTCGTCTGTCTTATTATCTAGTTTCGCTGTGTGTGAAGTTTTTGTTCTTTTCCTTTTGGCCTGTGCGGGCTTGTTTTGGTGAGGTTTCGTGTTGTAGGGTATTTAATGTACATCTTGTATTTTGAATCTGGTTTTATGTTTTTTTGGGGTTTTAGTTTTATTATGTCTTTGTTTTTTGTGTTTTATTCGTGTTTATTCTTGGTATCTTTCGATATTTGGCAGGAGACTGTTGTCAGTGTTATCTGATGTTTCTCATTTGTGCTCTTTCCTATTTTTTCTTGTTGCCATTTTGATGCTTTTTGTTTTGGCTTTCTAACCTTTTTATTTTGGGATTTCATCATCCGTTTTCTAAGTTGTATTAAGCTTTTTGCCATTTATATTGTGATATGTGTTTCGGAGCCTTGTGGTTCGTGTGTATTGTACTCTTTTTCTATTTCCTCACTTTGGTTTTTGTTTGAAGTTGTTTTTGTTTGTTGGGTGTTAGTTTGGTTTTAATCTTAATGTCCTAATATTTCTAAGGGTAGGTGCCACTAGTGGTCAACTACTATGTTATACACAAGTGTATCCATGTTGTTTTCCTAAGAATGATTTTTTTTTGGTATTAGATTGGAGTATGATCTTTTCAGGTTTGGGTTTTGATGTTTGTAAGTTTTTCGTTACTCATTTTTTTCCTTTATGAGTCAGTGTTATCTTATATATGGGAGTTCTCACTCTGCCATGGATTCGGTTTGCCCAATCCAAATCTCCGAGTGGGAGCTGAGTATTATGGGTTTCAGTTGGGAATGGCCTGTTTATCCACTCTGAGTTGATCGCTGTTGGCCGAGATGTTGGGACGTGTGTTTCTGCATTCACTACCTTCCTTTCAGTAGTTGCTCTTATGGAATTTTTTGTTGCGCAGAGATTAGCCTTCTGAAAGATTTAGGCTATTGTTTTGTGAAGTTCTATTTAATACTGCAGATTGATGCGAAGTTTGTGTGAATGGACTTTTGGTCCCAAATTCCATTATGTGTTTTGCTGATGCAGCGCACTGTTCCCCTGTACCCTCCCTGGTTATGGTGTGGTGGTAGTTTTTGGGGTGATTTTCTTTCAGAGGGATCTGGAGTTTGTCGATCATGAGTATGGCTGGTGCATGTCGGAACCCATTGGTGTGTTACTTTTTGTCTGCTTATGATCTGTTCATGGTTTGGGGTTTTACCTGTGGTGTGTTTCTGCAGGTCACTGCTCTGATCTCAAGCTCCGCACACTGGATCTTGTCTTTGGTAAGTAAGAATTGTTTGAGTTGTGGCTCTATTCAGTCCTGACTTTAATCATTTGCATGTCAGTTGATCGGTATTCCAGTCTCTCGTGTTCCCCATCCATTGGCTCAGAGTTTATTTAGTTTGAGAAGTTTTCACCCTCACCTGTTTGAATGTGGTATGGATTACCCCTGTCAGTCATTGCTGTATTGTTGTTTCCCCATGTTGCTTCAGGGTTTGTTTTTACACCCAGTGATTTTTGATTTGTACATTTGTTTTTTTGCAGTTTTTGATTCACCTTCTTTTGCTGCTCGTATTTTTTGTCGTTATGTATATATTGTCATTTTGGAAATTGTTTTACTATTTCTTTACTGTGGTATTGTTGGTGGTATTGGCTGGTAATGTTTGCGCCTGTATCCTTCGCTTTATTCATTGCATATAATTATCGTTTGGTTCTCTGCAATGCATTGGCGAGGTATGGGAGTTTCTTTACTCTTACTGAGCACACTGAAGTATGAGATTACTCAGGTTGTAATCAATAATCCTTGAATCTTTCTGGTGTTTTGATTTGTTTCATCTTATCTATTAACATTTTTATAAATTGTTTGTTATTATTGTTTGCCAGAAGTGTATGTTACGCAAGCATGATGGCAGTTTCTGTTATGTGTTGCATTTTGAGCAGGAATCGCTGTTTCATTATGGCAGTAACCGTGATAACTTTAATTTAGCGGTGATGAACGTTAGTCTACGCTGTATATTATTCTGACTATCAATTCGCTTATTATTTGTGGTGTTTTGTTGTCTTCGCCTTGTGATTTTGTGGTTAACGTGATCATGGGTTGTCTCCTGTGCGTTTTATTGATTATTGATGATCCGAGTATTGAAACGAGACTTATTGATTGGTTTTGTAATGTGTGTTTTGTTTTTTCCGCCGAGCAGAATATAATGGCATTTCCCCACTTGGACGGCCAGCTAGTCGCTGCTCTTTAAACGGATTTTTCGGTGCGTTTTTGTCTTATCGCCTAGTGATGCACGCCTTCTGGTGGGTAGTGTAAGATGTTTAGATCGCATTACAGTTGTTGTTTTTGTCTGATGGTCTTTATTTGATTATATATGATTGTGATTCGGCGGTTCTTTTTTATTTTTTATTTGCTTTTCAAATTCATTGGCACCTCCATCGTTCATGTGATTTGGCGAAGTTTTGTTGCTGTTGCATCCCAGATTTTTAAGCTATTTTCCTTTCTTTATATGGGTGATGGTCATAGCTCTGGAGGGTTGTTTTCGCATAATTACCAAGGTGGTTCGTGACAGATGTTCCCTCCCATTAAAGGTACTAGCTGTTTGCCTGCCCATTAAAGGACAATGCATTTCAATATTTTATTTGCTTGTCTCCTGCTTTACGGCATGTTTCGCATCTTTTGGTTCAGATCCATTTATTGCAGCCGAGCACCATGTTTTTGTTTGCCACTTTTAATTACTATTCCTGAACATTTTATTTCAATGACGCTTACTCTGTCATTTTTACAGCAGACGGTTCCCTAAGTCAGCGGTTATCCTTTCAATTGCTTTGCAGTGTTTCTTCAGGAATTGGTGAACTTCTCGGCTGTCCATTCTCTGTTTATGTCTGCTTTGGTTCCTTTGATTTGTCACTACACAAACCATCTAATATCAACTTCTTGTAGTATTTCCAATTCGTTGTTACAACTATGATGAGCTTATTATCCAATATTTGTTTGTATTGATTTAGATTTACTATTTTGTATTTTTGAGTTGAAATTCGTTTATCATTGCTTTTATTCTCATACTTTCTGATCTCTGTGTTGCCTCCTTTAGCATGGAGTTCGGAGGCGAGCGTCTGTTGCGTGCTAACATGTGACTGCAGGTTTTTTCGCTCTTTACCAAAGTTTCCTTGATTATGTCTCTTATTGGTCACCCGATTTTTTTGTTTTTGTTTCTTGCTTCTTTTTTCCTTTGTTTTTTTGTTTCTTGTCATCGTATGTCTTATTGAGTATCTAGCTTTATGATCCACCTTTTTGTGTGAAGATATGTTGAGATTTCCATTGGAACATATCTACTGTGGAACTGATTGAATGATTGCCTGTTTAATATGTATGAGTTGTATATACGTATTTGAAGTTGGTGTTATTTAGCTTTGGTGTGGTTGTTGATTTTGCATGTGACTTGCGAGATGATGTTTTTAGTTTGTGCATGGATGTATTTGTTGCGGATCGGGGTTGGGCAGGTCTACCCGACTCTTGGGCGCACCCCACCCGCGTCTCCGGGGTTATTAGCCGGCTGGCTGCAGGCCTCGGGTCCGCGCTTCATCGTGATACCAGTTCTGCCTTACCGTTGGGGATGAACCCGGTTGCAGACTTGGTTTTGTCAGATGCGAGCGTTTTCTGCGTCTTCATTTTGGTTGTATTATGCCATCGGCGGATCGTTCCTCGACGCGACCAATTAATCTGCGGCACTTCATAGAACCACCCAAAGCATTTTTAATTGTGGGACTTCGGCGACCGACAGCATTCACCCGCATGGTTTTTTTAACTCTTTACCGTTTTATGGGGTGGATTCGGTTTCGGGGGTTGCTCCGGACTATGCTATACACTGTTTGGCAGAAGACGGTTACTTGGTGAGGTTTCATTGGAGGGAGTGTCAAAAGTGGAGGATGCGTCGTAAAGTGGATGTCGGTTCGAGCTCGATCGACACGCTGCGTTGGCAAGATGCGCTACTGCCTTTTCGCACTGCCGCGGTCTCCGCGGAGCTGGACCCGGTAGGTCGACGGACAGCGTAGTTACGTGGGCTCGCTTGATTTTTCAAGGTTCAGTTACATAGGCGCTGGTGGTTGCATCAACAAACCCAATCGAGGTGCGGGCTGGGCGCGGATGGATGCGTGGCGTGGTGGCAGGAAGTCAGGGCTCCGTCGTTTCTCTCTTGCTTCCGCTCGAGCCGACTTTCATTCGTCTCTCCAGTTTTTTCTTGTGATCCTTTTCTTTCTTTTCCTTCTCTTCCCAAGGCTGCTCTCTTTCATTGTAGATACTTCTAAGAGTCATCGCCGATCGACGAGCAGGGCCGTCTCTCCCTGCCCAAAAGGGCAGGAGCTCGACGTGCAGGCGCCTCTCTTTATGCTAAATGCGACTCTGCGTGCTCGGTTCAGCGTTTCCCCGTAGATCCAACACTGTCCCATCTTCGTATGCTTCGCCTCGAAACCGAGCCGCCTCGGAAACCCTGACTGTTTTCAAACTGACTTTTACGAGGCCTTCGTTGCCGCTCGCTTCGAACCGAGCAGCTGAGCCGACCTTTCCCAGGACCCCTTTTTTAAGGTTTCGTTCGCTTGCGTCGGCCGTTCGCTGGTCTGCCCTTTTCTGGGTGGGCCTCGTCCGAAATGGGCGAAGAAGAGCGGACGCCCGATCACACCACCACGCAACATAACGGGCCTCTACACCTCCGAACTGACGTCATTTTACCAAACACTAGCTAACATGCATTTAATGGCGAATGCTGAGCTATCTATATTTGTCGATTATAGGGCTTTCCGTAAAATTTTATGTACTGTTTGATTTTGGTTTGCTCCGTGCTGGCTTTCCTGTTGTTGTTCAGCTTTGTGTGTGATGTGAGAGTCTGTTGTCACATTAGTGGCTTCATTTACATTACTGTTTTGACTTACTTTATTATATACTGTGTGTTCTTGTGGTGTGAGACGCGACAGGCGAGCAAGGACTATGCACCACATTTATGTCGTTTCCCTATAGTACGGGAACGATTCCCAGTCGGTTAACCGCTATTCAGAATGGACCAAGATGGCGCTATAAGTTTTGTAATTTAGCTAACTATTATGTGATTTTTGCACTAATGAGTTGTGATTCTGTCTTAGTGATTTTTATTTTTTTTTTATTCATCTCCAATTTCAGGTGTACTAGGGTGCGGTCACAAAGTAAAACCTGAACTTTGGAGCTTGGCCACTGTTAATGTCTGGACATAGTTACCTTTTCAATACTTTTGTGTCTATGTATTTTGTTGATACCCCTTTTGGTAATGATTCGAGCTGCATTTTGTCATTGCGTGTGGGTTTGCCTTATTGCTGATTGTTTATGTGCAATGATTTCTTGGGATCTGATTCACATTTTCCATGCATTTGGATTTTTATTTGACGACTTGCCATTTTGAATGTTGAGGAGGGAGGTTCGAGTTGGCTTCGATGGAGTGGAGGGCGTGAGTTTGAGGAGCTTTGTCTGTGGCAGGAGCGTGGGTTTTTGAGCGGTCTTTGTTTATTGGAGAGTTTTCTTTGTTTGGGTCCTTTTGTCGGATTAGGGCCCAAAGGATGTGGATTGGTGCTTTAGCTGGTGTTGCTTGGTGTTGCGTGGTAACCTTTCTTCCGTTTTTTCTTTCTTCTAACCACCTTGCACAAAACCCTCTGTAGCTGATAGCCAACGCAGTTGACTTTCGCCTTTAAGCGATTTTCTTCACCTATTGTGTCTTGACGCAGATTCATGTTTGTTGATTGTGTGGAGTGGTGTCCTTAACCACTCGGATCCAGTTTGGGTTTGGCCGCATCTTCTGCGCATCTGGCTGTGCTGCTTTATCCATGTATTTTGGGGTGTTGATGTGGTAAGGAAGAGGTTTTTATTCTTGTTTATTTTTTCTGCTTGTTGGAGAGCCGTTGCGTCTTTGTCATGCCGATTTTTCTGGAACTTTGCACGCTGATCAACTCGTTTGCATGCTTTCTTCACACCGTCCTTCTTGGGCGGACCGGCTTCCCCTTGTTAATGTTTGAGATGTCCTTCGACTTTTGACTTTTTCACGTTCCAAGGGTGGGCTGGCTGGCTTGTTTTTCTGGTGCCTTTCAGATTCGTACAGAACTCGTTGGACGAGTTAATTGTGTGGTCTAAATACATTGCGTGTTTATCCTTGCTCTGGTTACGGAACTTTGGAGAGTTTCAAGAACAAACCAATCATTGTCACTCTGCAAACACAATACAATGATTACTGACTAAAGTACACGGTATTTGACGTGGTTAGTTACCTTTTATTGAACACCTGTAGTGCAGTAGACGTGACTGAGGAGAAGGTAACTGCGAGGAAGCTTTTAGGATGCTACAGGTAGTTATTGGTGTGATGGAAGGAGGAGTACAATGTGGATTAAGGAGCATTGCATATCAAGAGAAAAATTCAAATCGGGGACATCTCGTGTCGAGCGTTTGTTGTGCCCAAGCGTTTCCTTGGCATTGGGCAATCTGGATTGCGTCGCCCTCGACCGGATTCGATTGGCGCTTATCATCCCGAGATAATACTCGTTTTCCACCGCGAGACCCCCCCCCCCGGGTATAATTAAAGTCGGTCGTTTGCACTTGACTTGGATCCAACCCCACCCTAACCTTAAGCTAACACTGGCATATCAGGAAGGGGTGATAGGAGGGGAATTTACGTCTGAGGAGTTGTATGGGTAGAGTTTGTTAAACAGTAGTACTGTAGGTGCTTTTTTAGGGTTCAGTGATGGTAAACGGAAGAGGAGGGAGGGAGTTACGAGATTCAAGGGCTTGTGGTAGGAAGTATTGATTATGGTGGGGATTTACTTGCCAGGGCATGTTGTAGGGCAAGGGAAGGAGGCGGTTGAGGATTTTAGTTTTAGTCGCAGGATTGCTTTTTAACCCAGTTTGTAGATAAGCCATGAGGGGATGCACATGTTGACTCCTTTTAGTAACGATTCTATGGTGGAGGTGGGAGCATTTCGATGAGTGACCATACGTTGGTGTGTGAAAGATTCTGTTCGGGTTTTAGAGTTCGGGATGTGGGTAAGGCGATTATTTTAGGGAAGGCAACTTTGGGGTATGGGAGGGTTGGGTGTTGTAGATTGGGAGATTTAAAACAGCGGGCAATCAAGCTCAGCGAATGGGACTTAGGGTCAATGTGTTTTGTGAGAGGAGTTCTTCATGATGAACTAGAACAGAAAGAGCCAGGGTGGTTGGAGTAGCAAGGAACGCTTTGAGGGAAGCGAGCATTTTTAGGTTAAATACAGGACTGAGTGTTAAAATAACAGGACTAAAATGCTAATCCGATCAGGATGAAAATTTGAAGAGTCATCGTCGGGAATAAATGTCCACAAAAATGTTTTTTTTGTTTATGGTGTGATTTCGTGTGCTGCAGATGGTGCCACATACAGACAAATTGTGCATTTGGCCTGAAAGCTGAAATTGGCACGATGCTGCTTTTAGATGTGCTGACATTTTTCGATTGGGGGCTTCGTTTCTTTCAAGATGCCACCCAATTCAAATGGCCGCCAGCTAAAAAATGCTTTCTGACTGTTTGTAATATTAATTATGTACTATATTTTATTTTTCTGCCTCTTTAACGTATCTTGATAGTTGTTTCTGTGTACTTCGATGTTTGCATATTTCGAGAAACCGCCACAATTTTTTTTAAAATGTGCCGATCATCTCAAGATGGCGCCATGCTTAGCGTTGGATCTACCTCCATATCGTCTGACAGTGTTCATCCTGGACTCAGCCTATCGTCTTTCACATGACCTGAGCCACCTTTTTAAGCACAAGACATAAGTCATATAGGAAGACGTCAGAGCAGTTTGTGGTCTATTTTCACCTATACTCAACTACTTATTGATTAAAGTATCTACCCTTAAGTGTTGGCAGGATGCACTAAGCAGAGGTCTAGTACAGAGAAATTGAACTCAGCTGGCATTGTCTGCGTGCTGTTTACTGTCTTTCTATGAAGCAGGCGGTCGAGAACCGACTTCTCGGGTACTGATTGGTTCTTTTGTATGTAGCGGAAGCAGGTTTTGTGGTGTATTCTCTGGCAATTTGATAGTTCTTCTCTTTAGACTCCTTTGCTTGCGCGTATCTCTGTGTGTGCCTTACCTCCGTGGGGACCTCATTGTTCGGTGGCTGCAAAGAGGGATATTCATGTTCATTATATGCCTTTGAGCGTCGTGGAGTAGGATTGTGGTCTATTGTTGTTCAATGCATTGTGCCGTGATTGACCATGGCGTAAAGTTGTGCAGGTACCACAGTACATGTTCTTGTTTCTATCTTGCGCAAATTCTTATTTCCAGTCCTTTAAAATGAGGTATAGTCCGTCTGTCTTGAGGTGCAGGAGCCCAAGGTCAGTACTTTGTCAATTAGTTCACGCTCGTTTCCTTGTCTTCTTTGGCTGGTGGAGTCCGACGTAAATAGGAGGGTGTCTACGCCACATGTCGGTGTGAGTAGTGTGGAATCCTTCACAACGTCGAATTTACATTTTGGCATATAATGCGGACGTTGTATTGCTGGGTATAGTGGCTTGCTTCTGATTTGTGCTTCCTATGTCTTGATTCTTATCCCATTATTTACCCAACGGTGGGTCTGTTCGAGAGGACTTAGAAACTGATTGGTGCTGACACTCTTGGAGTGGGTGGGGCCATAATACAGAGTTTTAGTCAGATGTCCTTACGAACGTTTCGCTTGGCCTTGGCAACACGTAGCCTCCTCGTCAAGTTCTTTCATGCCCTCTCTTAATGCCAGTCCTATGTTATCCTTTGAAAGCAGAGAAGTTCCTGCTGCTTGCTGTGTTTGGGCTTGTAGTTCTGGTGTGTTGGTAAATATTCCTTCTTTCAGTCTGGTTGTTTTTGTTCTCGAGAGTAGATGATGATGCTCCGTCATTGTTTGAATTGTAGATTGAGTTGATCAAATTTGCTAGTTTGAACTAGGTGCTCGGTCCAATTTCCTGTTTTTCATGCTATGAACGGTTTTACTATTTATTCAAAAGCGCTCCCTGCAGGACAATGGCTGTCGTAGCTAGTTGTTTCTCAGAGAACTTATTCTCCATGTACGAGACATTCTGACTCTTTCTTGTATAGGTTTTATGCAATTAGCCTTGGTACTGTGATTGTTTACATTGCTTTTGGGCTCATCTCGTTGATTCTCATTTTTCGCTACTGGTTCGTCGACGAATCTCTGCAACATGCGAACTTTTGTTCTAGTCGTGTTCGTCGTAGGCCTATGGGTTTATAGTTCTGAATATGTTCCACCACAACAAGAGGAGTGTCTTGTTCGAATTTTCTGTTGCTCTACTTCCCCACTGCTGTGCGATGACTTTCTCTTTTATGTTGGCGCTGGTTCGGATGTCACGTGGTTTTGGGTTTCACTACTGCCATCTCGTTGTTCCTGTTTTAATTCTCACCGTTTGACATGCTCTATAAGGTATAAATTTGTGTTTGTACTCTGGTATCCTTGCATTTTTTGTGCCATTTAGCTTGCATTAGCTTTAGAGTTGAGCGCACTCCTGTCCGTTGGTCTAACCTTGTAAGTTGCCGAATGAATTTTTTGTAGTATCTGGGAGATCTGAAGCTCTTTAATCCTATGTTCTCACATTACCTGCAGGATGGTCTGTGGAAGTGTACCCAATGTTGATTTAGTCCTATTTCTCAATCAGGGCGATCGTGGGTTCCATCCGCGTGGGTGCTTTTGATGTCTTACACTACAATTGCTGATTTTGGTCGCAAAATCCTACATGGCGCCGGGAGTGATGTTCAGTTGTTGCAGACGTTTGTCTGGGTTGTCTGGGGGCTAAATCTTTTAGGATTAGCCATTGTTTGGAATTTTGGATTATCTCACCCCACCACGTTCTCTAAAAACTCACTTATCTAGAATGGTGCACTCGTTGCTTTGGTGGACCCGTATGATCTGAAAGAAGAAAAATGACAGGATGGTGGAGAAATGACATGGTGTGCGATATCACGACGAGACTGGAACAACGCCTATAACTGTGAAATGCTACGGATAAGGGTACGCATTACCACACTTTCAGTTTCATCAGGTTATTCACCTTTATATTATCATGTCAGTCCCAATTTATAGACTTTGTGCATGCATTTTGCAATTGAAAGCCATTTTTGGTTAAGAAATGAAGAACTGTGAACCGAACAGGTAAAATTAGATGACTTTTATACTATTATTTTGGTCAATTTTTCTTACGAGCCAATCGATGAAGGATTCATTATTATTTTATGTTGTCATCGGTAATTTCGCACATGGGTCGGCCATATTTGAAGGACTGGATCCGCTCGATCTTGGAAGAGTTCCACAGATTGCCCCACTGAATATTGTTTCAGGGGGGTTAAACACTTACAACTGTGCAAGAATTTCATGTTTTCACCCAAAAAGTGCCAAATACTTCACCATTCTGGCAGCACTATCCGGGCAGCGATATTGTTTTTGAACAAAACAGAACAACCTTCAAAAATTTACTTCTCTAAATGGCTAAAAAATTCAGATGCCATTTTACAAATTATTGATCAGTATCCCTGAGAACAAAGGTTACAATATGCTGTCATTGTATATGGTTGGCAGTGATATTGGATTTACCCTAAAATTTAAGAAATCTTCTTTCTCCTAACAGTGGAGCGCTCGAGGCGAAACGTCACGATAATGTTCCCAGGGCATGCATGTACAGGTTGTGCCAGGAATTATTGTGTCAAATGGTTTTGGCAGCCATATCATTTAGCAAACATTATATTGTTTTCTCTGGAACTTGTTAATTAATCAAGTGAACTTCCAATTTGTGATCTGGTAGTGATGTGGAATACATGTTTTAATTTCACTTGATCAGACGCGATGGGTTTGCAGCCAGATTAGTTTAATTGTTGATGGCGTTTTTTATTTGTTTTTTGTAAGGCTCACTGGCAATGCTGAATGGGTTTGAGGTAGTAGGGTAGTGCGCTGAATGCGAATCCTATCCAGGTTTCTGGCTGATGACTCAAATGCAGTATTTGGTCTTCCCGTTTGATTGCAATTAAAGCAGACATAGATTGTGTTTTGGTTACTCAGTAGAAGGGCAATTGTCTCTCAATAATGACGATCATTATCCATACAACTGCTTTATTTATTCAAACCCATCACCTTTGACCTCTCACAGAGCAAATTAATGGCGTATACAGGTTTCAATCATCCGTGTTATATTGGCGGTCAGTGTTTCTGTTTCTCCTGTGCGCTTGGTATCTCTCAAGGACTGATTTGTTTGCAACTTGACATAGCCCCTCAGATTGATCAAATCACACCCTTCTCGGTGACAGCTGCTGCTAAAATAATTATTTGCTTGGAAATAATGTGTGAAAAATGGTAAGAGAAGGGTATCAAATTGTGATTATTGATCTTAACATTTAATTTTGCTTCTTTCATTTTTGTTTTCTTATACTCAAGGAATACTCATTAACCAGTCCCTAATTGTCAGACACCCCTTCATACGGCCATCTCGCAGAGCGACCGAACCCCATTCAAACCTCAAAAATCACCCATGGGCTATTAGTAGGCAAATTATGGGAGATAGTTAAAAGGGAAGGGAACGTTGAATGAGCATATTGAAGATGTATAAATCACAGAAGTAACATTTAGCAGGTATGCACGCATGACATGTGAAGCATTTTTTTATTTTTTTCTATTTATGTGGAAGTATGTGGATTGGGGTGGGGGTGGGCGGAGGAGTGGTTAGTTCACATGCAGTCATCCACCTAATTGGTTGTATGCCTGGCTTGGATATAAACACTTGATATGTTATGTGCCCATTCACTGTTAACACAAACTTGGCAAACGTCCATTTTTAACTATAATCATGACTGTTAAGCTTGAGAGTCACAGCTGAGAGTTATTGTACATATCTTTTTGGACTTCACTCAGTTCACATGCTGGCTCAATTTCAGGTTATACAGTCTAAATAACATATCTGTCCATGTTCTTTTCCAGATCATTGACGTTGCTCGAAATTGCAAAGGACGTTCCTTGCGTGTCTATTGTTACGAATCTGGAACCATTCGGCCTTCACACATTTACAGTGTGACCCAAAGTTTAGTTTTTCGTTAAAGTATTGTGGAGAGTTTAGAATCACTGCAGCCCTCATGGTTTTATGAGAGGATATTCATGTGTGCGCTAGCGCTCTTCGTATCTAGGATGGGTCTTTATTCTGCATATGAGGTCCGTCATCACGCTTCAGCGCTATACCGCAATTCGTGTTTTAATTTCGCATACGGATTGAATCAGCCTCCATCGGCGGTTATTCGAATAGAATGGCACCTCCAGGAGACTCGACTACACCGCCCAGCAAGATGAGAACTTTTTTTCCGGCTACGATCAAACTCGGGCGTGTGAAGAATTTCAACCTCTACGAGAGTGCGCCCGCCTCCGCGCCCACAGATGAATGTATGCCCCCCAAACCAATTCGGGGGTGAGATCACCTCAGAGCCCGACCAGCGGCCTGCCCTCTCAGCTAGGTAGGATGTTCACTCGTACAATGAGGGAAATTTTGAGGTAGTGCACTGACGGTCTCGCTCAACCGACCCAATCTGGAGAGCGTAGTTACACGCAGAGCAGATCCTCCACGGCACTGGGGAGGGATATAGAAGTGTGGGTGGACTGCGCGCCTCCTTCCTTCTCATTCACAGTGTGTCTTTTTCGGCCGGTTCCGTGTGGTTTCGGTGCTCGTGGTCCCCCCCCTCGAACAGTCGAGTGGTCCGTCCTGAGTCTTCGGCCGGCAGAGTCATTTCTTCTTCTCTTCGCCCCGTGCTCTCGTTTTCGTCGATCGCTCCATTCGTGCTTTCACCACGGTCTGGTGGGCTCTTGGATTCTGGGTCATGGGTTCGTTTCCCACCATCGCGTCTCTGGTTGTGCTTGGAGCGCTCGAAGCCTGGGGATCCCGTTCCGCGTCCACGGATGTCCCGAGCTCCAACAAAGCTCGCGTTCTTCACCCCACTCTTTTCGCCCAGTCGGTAAAACCGCACGAAGCGGCAGTACCCGGCCGGACTCTGACCTCAGCTCACCTTCATCACCGAGTGAAGCGGCCGAATAAAACCCCATGAGGATCCATTTCTTTGTGGGTGTGTGTGTCTGTCTGTGGCACAGTTCTGATAAAGTTAGGAAATCGTTTAAGTGATTGCCATTGTAATTTGCCTTGCTTATTGATTTCGATGTTAAGTCTGACTCTGTGTTTCCCTCACTCCTTACACTTGTATACATAAAATAACTGTTAAATGTTTTTTCAGTTTCAAGTTGCCTCCCTCTTGTGTCCTGCTCCCTGCTTCTCTTTCATTGACTCCCACAGTTGGATGGTTGTGTCAACGGCCCCTCTGAGATTAGGCTCTCACTTCGAACCAGGGCCCGACTTGCCATTGCCCAGTTTCTTAAACTCCATGCTGCATTTGGGCCGGCACGCGGCTTTCGCGTAATTCCCACCTCGGTACGCCGGCGATTACCGAGCTTCTCCTCCCTCCAGCCCCTCCTCGCCCCCCTCTCGCTCCCCCTCCTCTCCTCGCCCTCTCTCACCCCCTAGGTCTACCCTCCCTCTCTTCCCGCTCTCTCTCCCCCCCTCTCCCCGCCTCAAGGTCTTCAACAAGCGACTCGGTTCGGACCAAAGCGGCCTAGCTCTCTCGCGAGCCTCCTTCTCTTCCAGGTGTGGTTCCTCCCATCTTCGTCCCCCTCTCTGTCTCGCCCCCGGTAGCTATATCGCGCGGCTACTTCGTAAATTGTGGGAATCAGGACAAAAGACCTAACCGAGCCTCCGGCTCCGAATACCTTGGCGTCCACGAGTCCATTAGCACCCGTCGCCTTCGCTGAGAGTTATCCGGAGTGATACCTTTTCATTCGTGTTTCCGAGTGCGAGATGGCTCGCCCCCAAAACTGCCCTCCTCTACCGTGCTTGCGTCGTCCTCGCCAGCCCGACCCGGGGACCAGCAACCAGATTATTTCAACTTTGGCGAATGGTGCAGCCTGAGCCGGATCTGGTACCTTGGGAAGGTTTCTTCATGAACTTCACCACCCGCTGGAACACCCCCGAGTCGTTCAAGCCTGACACAGACCTTTACTTTGTTAATCTTGTCTTTATCTTACCCCCCATTTAGTCTGCACGGTGTTGCTCCCCCCTTACCACCCTTTGACAGATGATTCACCAAAGGGATGATTGAGACCCCCAAACACTCGATCAAATCATAAATTTTGAAAAGTCCTTGAAGATTTTTTTTTTTTTTTGTGTGTGTGTGTACAGGGTCAAAGGTTCATGGAAGAGTGCCACACAAAACACACAAAGACAACACACAAGTTATTCCTGACAATTCAGAAACCTACAAAATCATATTGGAGGAGTTCATAAGAACGCCATGCAGTTATTGAGAAAATTAATTGGGGAAATAAGAACAAATAAACAAAAACCATGACAACTATGGAATTACTATGCGCGTAAATTCACGCTTGCTAATTTGCTTCCGCTTCAAGGCTCATTCTGCAGATGTTTATCTCCAGATGAGACCCGAGGTCTAGTCCGTTAGACAACCCCAATCTGATTTTCAATGTTAAATAGGAATGTCTCTCTCTCCCTCCCCTGCTTTTCTTTCTCTCTCTCTCTCTGATTTCTCTCTCTCTCGTGTTCTTTTCTCTCTCTTCTGGTCTTTTTTTTTTACTCTCTCTCTCTCTCTGCTCTCACTCTCTCTCTCTCCCTCTCTCTCTCTCTCGTCTTCTCTCGCTTCTCCTCTCTCTCTCTCTGTTTCTCTCTCTCTCTCTCCCTCTGTTTCTCTCTCTCATCTCTCTCTGTCTTCTCTCTCTCTCTCTCTCTGTTTCTCTCTCTCTCTCTCTCCTGTCTTCTTCTCCTCGTTTTCTCTACTCTCTCTCTCCATCTTTCTCTTCTCTCTCTCTTCTCTCTCTCTACTCTCTCTCTCTCTCTCTCTCTCGCTCTCTCCAAGCTGCTGCTCACCATGTACTCACGAGGGTTTGCTGCGCGGTGCAGGTTTCTCGTCATAGTGCACTGCGGCTGTTAGTGGTACTGCATTCCACCCATTTTCCTCTCTCTTCTTATTTTTACCCTTGCTATCCATTTCACTTTTTTTTCCTCGAGTTTGCAAAGTGAGAGAGCGCACCTAGTTCCACAAGATTGCCAAGGGTAGCGATGTGTTTTTCCCCGCCCATTTCATGACGAGCGGTCGCAAAGTGTTCTGGGTTTCAAATCATTGACTCGAAGAAATGCGCATTTGTCATGCCACCCCACCCCGAAATTCTCGAGGTTGAGAGCACAAATCCTTTGTGTATTGGAGAATCGCAGTGGTATGCAGAATGCATTGCCTCGCATCGAGGTGACATCATCGCATCATATTGTTTACGTCTCGCAAAGAGAATGGGACGCAGCTCGTTGAGGACGGTCCTGAGGTATAGAGTCCGGATCATTCTTCCGTGTTTGTTTCCCCGTGTGGATGCGCCATCGGTTTAAGGTGAATCATCTCAAATGTTCCTCTTTCCTCCAAAATGAGCAGAATTAAGGCTGCTATGGAACAAATACGTAATATTGTGTCCCAAATAACCTTCGTTTCCTGCCAGAGTTAAGGATCAGAAAGTAAAACACATGTCCTGTCCTTTTCCCCATCTCCCGGTCGGTGTTCAATTATTTTATTATTTTAAGACCAAACCATTTGACAGTTGAGTCATTTTGAAAAGTTAAACAAAACCCAGGCACAACAAATTCTCCACCCATTTATACGAGGCACTAACAGTCATCTTTCTTGGGATTCAAATTTTAATTTGATTATTTCTCGGCCTAACCTGAATTTCTTTTGATGTACTCAAGGAATTATCTTAGCGGAAGCTCTTTTAGTCTTCCCCCGTTGGAAGTCACTTAAACCATCTGTGACGCAAGTTTCTTGTCCTCGACCTCTGCAAAAACGATTTGACTCTTTTCGTGAGCCACTGACCTTGACCTCTTCGCCCTAATTGGACCGAAAAAAGTTAATGGCGTCCGCGAGGTTCTTACCCACCTGTGTCTTCTCGACTTACATTTGACAGTGTTCTGAGCCAGCGTTTTTCCCGTAAAGTTGTACTCTATTCGGTTCAACCACTGTTTTAGTCTTTAAGGCGAAAATTGTATTAGATTCTGCTCACCCCCGCTAATTACCATGATCCCCAAAACTTTCCTGCCCCTACCAGATCTTCACAAATATGCTTTTTGCCTATAGGAATGCTTCTGGCCCTAAAGGATTATAACTGACTCATAGTCATTAACGGACTTCACCTACTACCTTGTTTGAAGTAAATTCCGCATCATTTTTGCACGAAGTTATGACGCGGAAACCAGACTCTCTCTGGATCTCCTTTGTACCTGACCCTTGACCCTTTGTGATCCACTTGGACCCAAGAACGTTTCCATAGTGCGTACGTCCAAGGTTCATTTGCTTCCCAACCTGTGCTATCTCACTTGATAAGTGTTTGCTAAAGCAGTTTGCCGTAAACGGTTGCTAACAGAACAGACCAAACAAACAAGCCGGTAGGCGACTGTTTGGTCGCGCGACTAAATTGCATCACTAGTCTCATACAGTTTTTGACGGATCGGGCTGAAATTTTTTGACAAAGAGGTTGATTATAGTGCGCATAAAAGTCTTGAAGCCCATTTTTGATTTTCGAAAAAATTAATTTTTTGGGATTTTTCTAAAATTTAAAAGTTCCGTTGCTAGGCAACGGTGGTGTGCATAGCACAGTGCTCAAAAGCATGGAACTAGATTCTGGTATGAACCTACCTGTCAAGTTTCATCAAAATCGGTTGACTCCTCTGGCCTCCAGAG
>CM068960.1:62135684-62146014 GCA_035128595.1 Eptatretus atami | reverse complement strand
CGCCGGCTCACGGAATTATCCGGAGCGACGGCCTGCAATTCCGGGGAGTCTGGTGGGAGACGACGTAACCTCACCACCTAGTGGTCCTTCTCACCACCGGACCCCGGCCCACAACAATATAAATATGGTTGTTGCCCATTGTCTCAGAGATCATGCACTCAAATCTAGCTAAGGTAGCAATATTAAGGGTTTGAATTCTAACCTTCTGGAAACAAAAGCTCATCTCAGGAAATTATCAAATCACTTTTTGGTTTCAGAGAAGTATCATGTCAACTTTTGATTATTGGAGAAAGAAAAGCCTATCAGCCTTATTTACAACTTTCAGGGAGAAGGTAATCTGTTCTTTTCATTCTGGTATGTTCTATTTATGATGATGCTTTTTTGTGCTTGGCTCCAAATACTTGCCTTCAGTACAGCTTTGGATGGGCACGATAATGCTACCTATGAAAGGACAGCTATACGCATGACCCCCACACCGAAGAGAACTATAACGGCACTAGGTAGAGTGCATACCTCCGCCAGGCTGAACAGTTCACGTTTTGTATCCCACCGATAGGCCGGATCTGCATCTGGACTTGAACCAAAATCGAATCTGCTTGTTCGTGTCACCTAACCAACTCATCCACCTAGTTTTGTCATAACCCTTCCACAACTTTTTGAGATATTGTGCTGCATATCATTTTTGGCCTTATCTCTCGATGGTGAAGAATCACTTAAAAAAAATTTAAATTCTCATGTCTGGATCCGGATCTTCACCAAAATCTAATCAATTAGTCCTTGTCTCACACACACAAGTCCACAGATTTTTGAGATATCCTGCTCAAAGACAGACAAACATACAGACAAATAGGGGTGAAAACATAACCTCCGTCCACCAATAAAAAATGAAAACATTGCTTCTTCACATTTGCGATGAACACCTGACAAATGTATGCCTTTGAAGCTGTGCTATCTTACCGCACAGGGATACTGGATTTGTAGTGGACTCTCATTTCTTTATTATGACAAAATAATGAAATAATAGATGCAACTTTTAATTGTCATCTCGCAACATACACCATAGAAACAACAACATGTTCAGTGATGAGCCTCGTTTCAGAATACTGGATAAGAAACCAGTCTTGGTGGCATACATAATGGCTCAGAGCATCTGCTCTGAGTCTGGGAGGTCGGTGGTTTGAACCCCGGCCGAGTCATAACAAAGACTTTAAAAAGGTTATGTGCTGCCTCCTTGATTTATGCTCAGCATTTACAAAGGATAGAGTATAGACAAAGAACCGTAATGAGTTGGTCATAATAGTGCAGCCTTTGATAGACCAAATGTCATCCTCCTGCAGAGTTCCTTGTCAGGGAACACGCATTATAAGCACTAGCAGAGTACCCACCCTATGGGCCATCTTGTTCCAAGCATGCAACACGTTCTTCTGACGCATACCTTTATTTTGGTGGTGTATAGGCAACTGGCAGCGCTGTAGACACAAAAAAATAACCTGGGTTACACACATGAAACAAAAACACTTTCTACTTATAGTTCAAAGCACTGGATAGCATGCGGATAGGAATACTGTACTGTAAAGGGTAGGGGCTTGTAATACCTTCCCCCACCTGAAGGTGGTGCTACAGGATACACATTTACATAAAGAATTTGCATCCCCTCACACCCCCCCCCCAAGAGCACCAGCAAAGATTTAAAAAAAAACACCCCGATACATTAATTGGGGTCATGCTGATCCTATGTAGCAAGTCTGGATGTAATTGGGCCAGAACTGTAGGAAGTAGTTAGTGCAACAAAGAAAGAAAAACACAAACACCATCCGTGAATTACAGTAAAGGATGAAGTTGTTAAGAAAAGATTAAAAAGGATTCCAATAAAATTGATTTCTAAACTAGATTCTGAGATTTACGATGGATATAGCATGACCGCAGAAATCAACTCGTGTTATACCTTCGTTGCTTTTTCCTCCATTGACAATTTGTTTTGCATGAACGTTTGGAGGGGATGATGTACGGAATCTCAAGAGACTGGTGGAGAATTCTGTTTGAGTGATGCCATGGAACTGGAGCATCGGCATGAAGGAATTAAGCTGTTTTTTTTTTTGTTATTATCTTGTTTGCATTGTATTATGATAGTGGGGTAAAGAAATACATGAAATCAACAAGCAGACAAACAAAACTGCAATAGGATTTATAGGTAGAGCAAATCTGTGCAAATGGAACAATAAACACTGCAGGACACAAACACATTTCAATGGGACTTAATCCGCCAGCCTTGCATCATAGTGGACTGTGGAAGCTCGAGCTTTGGGAAAACAGATTAATGTATTTCTATTCCATACATGCATTATAGAGAAAACAACATAAGTTGTCTGGGCTGTGAGCCAACAGTCAGCAGGGAGGATGTACTGCGACCCGGTTGTACTTTGTCCTCCATCGTCCATGAGATCTACTGTAGGTGAAGTAAACTGGTTATTGAGACTAGTTTATCAGGCTCAGCTGAGCGACGTTTGTATATACAAAAAGCTCTACTGTACTTCAAGTTGAGTGAAATTGCATGATAAATCGCCTTCAGGGCTCGTTTTGTAAAAGCCTGATGTGGGTTTGGTGGTTAGGGTGGGCCAGCTTAGGATCTTAGGGTCCTGAGTTCGATCCCCGTTGGATGATGAATTAACACCAGGTGGGGTTGACTCAGCCAGTCATCCTTCCGAGGTTGGCGAAATGAGTACCAGTGTACTGGTAGAGGGGCACCACATCAGCGGCACAGTCCTTCTTCCAAGAAATGATTGCTACCCCAGCAGCCAAACTGCCATATGCAAGAACAGAACAGGGCTTGTTTTGTGTTAATCTTATGACCATAGAAAATTCTGGATAAATTGTAATACTTGTTCTATTAAAGTTTAACACTTCTTCAATTGAATATATAAAATATGAAAGTGAAACTTGTCTAATCAATACAGCCAGCATATTTTGATTGCAATACCCATCGTCTTATGTTCTCTCCTATAATCCTGTTTGTCAGGGCCATGACTGACTCAATGGTCAGATTTTCATAAAAATTACATAAATTTGGGTTCATCGGTTTTGTCTTCTCAGCTAAAATCACAGCTCACGATGCTGGGATCACAGATTCGAATTCCATACACTATTCATTTGTGCATTGTCATCTAATATATTGTCTCAGTAATTCATGTTTAGGTACATGGATATCTCAAAGAAAAAAACAAACGAAATTTGATGCAAGACGAGGCCATCATGGCTGTGCTACACCAACAATGGTCTCTGAATGTCTTTTTCCTGCGTGTGATTTATGTACTGCAAGCTCGACTCTGAGCCTCAGATCCATGTTCAACGAAATTGCATCATCTTCTTTCGCATGCAGCACAAGGCTTCGAGTAGCATAATTGGCGGATGGTGCGGCTGTGCCGCTGATGCAACACACTCTGTAGGTTCAGGCAGGAATTTTGAATTTGCTCATCGTGCTGGCGATAGCTCACCTACTCCTCACGAAGTACACTGTGGGATCTTCAAGATCCACCAACTAATGATGGCAGACACAACTCACAGTTCAACATCCATATGAGGGATGGCAGACACACTGATGCCTCGCCCTGCCTGCAAGACACCGGCATGACTGTTTGTAGCTGGGCCAGGATTCAAACCCAGGCTGGACGGCTCAGAGATGAGTGTGCATACCTCTACAGGCCATCCTGCCAGACTAAACAACAAACAATCAGGCCCTTAAGGTCTTTATCTCTTGTATCGATCTTGGTGCGTTTTACTTCCACTTGATGTTGCGGCAAGTACTCTCTCTGCTGATAATAGATGTAGTTTTACACAAAATTTGATAGAAAAGATATCATCCATATTTGTGGCTTGCAGAATACAGACAGATACTTCCTGCAAATAAATCCATCAAACCTCCTTGACTCGTGTCGTTGTGCACAGGGGAGTTCACGAAGCATGCCAGGAGAGATACGGGCAGAATCTGTCGCCTACACTGTCCCTCCTCCATCCCTTTGATCAATGGAAGTGTCTGGGTTGCAGGAAGGCCATGCCTGGGTTACAATGGGTCATTCTTTGAGGGACTACTTCAAGGGGTCTCAAACCAAAGCAGCGAATCCGCCTTGCATCCCAGCCAAATGTTTTGTCGTTCCTTCTTTGGCAGAAGTGGCACCAAATGAAGGTGAAATGTTCCTACACACCACAACTATAAACGAGGTGGAATTTGCTTTCCAAGCACAACGGCAATATTTCCTTCACTCCAATGCTACGAGGAAAGAATAATTGATATTAAAATGTTTTGCTTTACATTTGTGCAGCTCTCAGTCATGATGGGTGCAGATCAACTTCGATGAACTCAACCATGTTTCACTCATGCTAAAGTAATATACATTCTCAGTGTGGTGGTGGTATGATGGCGAGGTTGAGAGCACTGAACTAACATGCCAGAGGTTGTGGATTTAAGCAAGGTTTTAAAAGTGGACTTAGTTTTTGTTTCTTTCGACAAATTTAAATAAAATGAATGAATGAACGAACTGTTTTATGAATGAAAATGAATGAATGAAAATAAGAATTTTTTATAATTCCCAATTTTTGCAATTATTCATGGTAAAAAGATTTACAGCATTAAAGATAAGCCTGGTGTTGGCTTAGTGGTTAGGATGGCGGCTTGGGATCCTAGGGTCCTGAGTTCAAGCCCCGTTGGCCGCTGAATTAAAATACACCAGGAGGTTGACTCAGCCTGTCATCCTTCTGAGGTCGGCAAAATGAGTACCAGTGTACTGGTAAGGGGGGCACTGCATCAGCGGCATAGCCGCGTCCCAACCAATGATGCAACCAGCAGCCACAGGCTGCACTCGGTTGAGAGAGAGCATTAAAGATTTGGAATCAAAGCTTTTAAAAGCCTGGTGTTGGCCAGCCATTGCCTGATACGTCACAGAACAATATGGGGCCAATGCAGGCAGGTGCCCCCTGAACATTGTTCAAGTCGATCGACATACAGTATTCAGTGACAGTGTGAATATTGTGGAGTGCTCACCAATTGGCTTAAGCACTCAAGGAAGCACTCCAACGAAACAGTTGATAAGGAACTGCTCGATTGGCAAGTGATTAGCATTCTCCGAACAGTCATATTAAATTTCCCAGAGACGCCCAAAATATCAAATGTCTGAATTGGACAAATGAACACTTTATTATAGTTGGAACTGCTGCTCAGTTCAAATCTGGAGCTTAAATTTTGTAATTTGGCTTACTTTAAGAGATTCTTGAGGTTATGGCACGTGCATAAATGAAATAAAGCCAAGAACACTGGCATCTCCGGCCGTTCATAAGCATTGCAATGTATCCAGCGATTCATAGGTATCGATATATAATTAATAGGAGTGAGTAGAGTGAGAAAAAAAAAAAACTTTATCGTGAAGAAATTGTTGCAGCCTGTTCCAAGACAAGGCATTGTTGAGCAGGCCAAAAAAACATGGCGGCTTCAGACCCCAGTGAGGTAACCCCTTATACGCCTTAAGACCCTATGGAGAGCGAGGTGGTCGAGGATGCGCCTGATAAAATAAATAATTAAATAAGGCTGTTAATTATCTTCGAAAGGGAGTGTTTTAATTAACCCTAACACCCGATTTTCACTCATGCACTCCCTTGGAGCTCCCTTACAATGCATGCAAAGTTCCAAGTTGCTCGGTTTCATGGCTTTGGTGTTAAGGAGGAGACACACTGACTGACACACACACACACACACACACACACACACACACACATTTATTAGTATAGATATATATCCAGCGGAAGAATGCAAACATTGTGAGTGACTCGCCGATATAACTATTAGCATTTGCAACATACAATACATCAAAATACAAGCCAAAGCGCAAATAAACAAATCATCACAGGAAATGTACTCAGAACGAATATGACATCTCAAGTTACCAAAGAAATGGAAACCTTGCATTTTGTTGCTTACTTTTACAAAACAGAGATTTGTTTTGTTCACAAGGGCAATGAACCAACCTTCCACAGATGAGTACAACGGTATCAAATGCTTGGTGGCATCATGGGAAGATTGATGCGATGTGATTTTTGTGCATATCCTGACGTTGGTCCTACTTTAACGTCATCACTCACACAATAGAAGAGAAACGTTCCCATTTGATGTTGAGGTGTGCGCGTGTGCATTGCAGAATGAACTGTCGAGACAATGCTTCGGTCGGAGACTCACGGCCGAGGTTCGCGGACACACTCCTTTGTGGGGTTCTGGGCAGAAAAGCCGGTCAGAACGTCGATGTAGAACAACTGATCCAGGGAGTTGTAAAATCGGTCAATTTTGTTGCAAATTAATGAAGTTCTTCCTTTAGGCCTGCAACTACCTTGACATATGCTGTTAAGATAATGCCAAGTACCGTATATTGTGTAGTGTTTTACATTTAATTCCTTTTTTTTTTAACGTTGCTTTAATGCATCAATAAGAATAGCCGTTTCTGTTCAAAAAACAATTTTAATTGTTCTAAGGAACAGATTTCTATGAAAGGTGTGTGTGGTTTGTTAGTTATCTCCATATGCAGATTTCAGAAGGTGGAATGGAGTCCTCCCAGGTCTCGAAGTATTCACCTCCATTTCACGAAGGGATCACAATTCATTGACCAAGTTGTGAAGTTTTCTTGTTCTCAAAGTTTGTTCTGAGCTAGAAGGCTCTTTTCAGGATTGTCAACGAGCCACAGACAGCCTCCAACTGTAGATCGTTTGTAATAAATATTCCCAGGGATGGCTTTTAAAATCTCCATGAGGTTATTCTTCATCATTCCCATTGCTCCAATTATCACTGGTACAAGTTCAGCATTCTTCAGCTTCAAGGTGTGTGTTTTACATTATGTAACTTACATAAACACTAAACAGCGTACACAGAAGGCATATGTAGCCTACACGTATGGGACCACCAAATGAGTTTGTACGATATGGCCTCCCAAACCTACACAATGGACAAACCAAACAAATTTTTGCCACATCTGTACCGTGAGGCACCAGAGACAGATAGGAAGCATTTACCGTGTGATGGAATTGTGCTGGGAAATCGAAAGACCGTCCATGAGAGGTGGATGAATGCTCGCGCCTTGCCAGTCGGTGCCAAAATCACGTAAGGCGTGCTGACACGCCCGGGCAACATCCCTGCCATGAGAGTGCAAATTTACACCGATCGCAGAGACCAAGGCCAAGACAGGTAACCAGGCCCAGCCCGCTACGCCAATGTGCGATTCGCACCGTTAAAACGAACTCCTCCGTGCCAACGACATCCCGAGCCCCTCTGTCCGCAGTGCGAGCAGATAAGTCGGAGATTGTAGCACCTGCTAATTAGTTTCACACTAGGGCGTGCCCCAACACGGACACTATGATAGGACATGAAGCTCAGATATACCTGAGATGGCTGGAAAAAAGGACAAGATTTTGAGCTTACGAGCTCAAGTGGGTGGGAGTTGAGGAAAGCTTGAGTGTTCGTTCTCAAGGAACCCGTGTGTTTTTCCAAACATTATTGATATGCTATATATACTTGTCTTTTTAAATCGTAACCATCATCTCATTAAGGTGAAAGGTGGAACTGTGCCTTTATAATTGCGCCTGTTCACGGTACCAATTGGCTAAGTGCAGTTTGAAAAAAGGTCGATAAGAGGTCACTCCTTGGTATTGCAGGGTTCTGTGGGATAGGTACAAGGATTGGAAGGTTCTTGACCACCACAGCGTGAAGGCAATGAAGTTTCTCAGAATTACCTTGAAAATGAGCCCAAGAATATCTTCCAAAGAATGGTTTATAAAATGAAACGTAATTAAACAAATATGTTCTTGAGATGTATGCATCCCATCTGCAATACGCATGTTAAAAATTTATATTCTTTCACAGTGGCCAAATGGCCATCATGCTGGTGAAGTTCATTCAAATTAGTGAATTGTAAACGACTAATAGTTAGTATTGCTACGTTCCTGGGGAAGAGAGACAAAAGTAAAGCTCGAGACACCTTATATGTTCGTGTAGTTTTTCAGAACTTTTTTTTTTTAAGTGTATGAAGTACGTTTTGCTTGGATAAGATGTCCTTAGTACCACCGTGAGGGGAGTGCGTCGTCCAATTTATATCTACGAATGCACGCGCTTCATAAGGGAGTTGCATGACGGGTCATGTTATGATTCTCTCTGGGGTATATAGATTACAGTAGATATAGGCTCGGGTCCGTTAGTCTGTGGGGATGCGATTAGCATATAATGCCCCAAGAACGTCGGGTTTCCTCCCTTTCAGTTTAGTGTTAAGCAGCAGTAGTGAGTGTATAAAAAGGTAATCATAAGTGTTTGTGGTTTATCATGTTTTTTTAAACTTCTGGTAGGGTTAGGGTTAGTCTCCAGTCTCCTTCATTTGCTTCAGTCTCAATCTAGTAGAGGGGCGGGGGTGAGCGGAAATGGAAGTGCATGTTGAGTTCTGTAATGGGACGATGGTCGCGGTCTTCTTAGTTTCTTCCCATTTGGTCTTCGTCCTTTTTCATCTCCACCCTTCGGCTTTCATTGTGCACTCTACCCTGCATTCGGTTCTACATCAGCCGGGACAGCTCTCCGCTTCTCTTCTACCCACGTCCTGTCAGGACTTTGATTTACTCTTGTACTGCATGCTCAAGTCCTGCTGCCTCCTGAAATCTACACCCTGTGCCTTTCCTTCTCTTTGGCCTGGTTTTGGTGGGCATGGTCATTGCATATATGGCATCGTATAGCTGGGTTTGTTTCCCTTATGTAGCTTTCTGTGATTAATAATTGTCTTTGTACGTTCATGATTCTGTTGCAGTGTTTTTTGTGTTCAAAAATTATTTATTTCTTAAGAGAATGTGTGCACCTCATGTTACTGCCATTTTGCTGTGCCGACATGTAGGTTTAATTGGTGTACCTGTACAGTATAGCAAAATTGGTAATAATCCTGATTTAAACCGGTGCAGTGCCAGATCATGCCGGAGCATGTTCCGACGTTGGTTTGTGAATAAACAGCAACAGCTCGACTGGCTATCTCTGAAGCTATAGCCTTCAGCATGGTTGGTAACCGCTTCATTGTGGTTATGCCCCTTTTGGGAAGTCTTCGTTCACATGACGGTATTAACTAGAACGAAGTCGATGGCACACCTTCGAAAATACCGACGCTTCCCATCAAAAGCAAAGTTGAAAGATAGCAAAAAGTTCCACCAGGAATGACGCAATATCAAATTTTGAGTATTTTTTTTTTCTCCATTTTGACCCCCGTGGCCCTAAGTCCCCACCCCCTGGGCATGAACCTAGGGTCAAATCCAAATAAACCCGTTTCATATTTCATACGCCCCCCCAATGTTGATTGTATGTACAAAGTTTCATTTTAAAAGTGTTTAAAAACGTGCTTGTAATCGCATTTTTTAGGATTTGACCTCACCCCAGAGGGTGGGGCCAAAAATGATCCTCATCTCACACCTTCTTGCCATGTGGTAAAATCATAACTACCAAGTTTGGTGAATTTCCACACAACTGTTTAGGAGGAGGCAGCATGACAGATGGACAGACAGACAGGTGGAGTCGATCACAATATCCCCTGTTGTTGTTTTTTTTCACAAAGCGTGGGGATAATAATGCATTAAAATATAGAAAGATGATCCAAAAGTACGAAGTTTGGTGAATTTTCAATTTATAGAAACACGCGTTACCTTTTAGAGCAGCCAGGAGGGTAGGCGTGTGGAGAGGGGGGGGAGTGGGTTAGAGAGGGGAGGGAAGTGGGGGTGGGGAGGCAAATACATTTTGTGCCATGGTTAATAATAATCCTTCTTGTCTGCAACAGGGGGTCAATAAATCACTTGCACTGTGCACGTGTACAGGTGTAAATCATAAGTCGTATCCTCCCCCCCCCATCCCCCCATCGTCGGGGTGGTGGGCTGTGTCCATGATCTGCCTATGGTACCACCAACACGTATGCTAAATTTGGTGGAGATTGGGCCAACCCTGTTTTTTTCTCATTTTAGACGTATACGCACACACATCTCGTTTTTTCATTTTCAGTTCCAAACAAGTCACACACACACACGCACGCACGCACGCACGCACGCACACACACACCACGACATTAATTGTGCAGTCGGCTATTCTTAAAATATAATATAATTTAAAGGATTGCTGTAAGTTAGTTAATTTCACAACATCCTATATTCAACTTCATTTAAATTGTAAACCTCAAAATATAGTTCCCGTACTTAAAGTAAAACCTTAACCTGTAAGCAATTTAATGGTTTCCCAACTGCATGGATCATCAGCTTGGCACCTTTCTTCCTCAAGGTTTCGATCCTTTCA
>CM068960.1:62125399-62129232 GCA_035128595.1 Eptatretus atami | reverse complement strand
ATACAAGATGAGAGTTTTAGTAATATATATATATCAGTATGATTGTGGCCCACGAGGGAATTTGAGGGCCATCCAGTATTTTCCAGGATTAGCTTATTTCATATTTTGCTGACACTACATTACGCTCAGGGGGGTGAGCATCTATTGCTGGTGTACTAAACAAGTTACATCTGAATTAAGAACCATATAGTGAGACAGCAGAGCCACATTTTCTTGTTGGAGATTCTCAGCAAAGCAGAATGGTGAGAATTAAGGGAATTATGTCATGAATATCTGAAAAGCGGATTTATTAAACCAGTGCAAATGCTTGGCGGGACGTGTACAAGATGTATTCAAAGACAAAATTGTACATTTGAGATGGAAAGTGCATGTGCCTTGATGTTTTGAGCGCATTTCTATGTCAAGCCGAGAGAAAACGGTGCAGAAAGCCACCAAGGCCACGTGGGGTCACCCTGCACCGTGCCGCTCGACAGAGTTGTCTCACACAGGCTCACGTTCAAACCTACACAGCCCTTTCCCGGAGGGCTATATAGCTGTCGTGGGACAGTACATCTGCAGACCTTGTATTTGGTCAAACTTATAGTACAAATCTGGATCATGCCGATGTAAACCCCAAAATTATTAAAGCTTGCAAGATGAACAGACTGGCTCATAATTCTCACGGAGCTTGCAGAGGCCCTTTTATGACTGCTACCCTTTGGCATTGTGAAGAGGGCAGAGATCTAAGAAATATCCTTCTGAAGGTCAAGTCTAGAAGCTCCCCTGTCAACATCTGAGGTATGGAAACTCACGCGCAAACATTCACAATTGATCTTGATGCGGTTACCGCAAAGACTCCATTTCTCTGTGCCCTGGTGGCTCTCTTTGCTGCAATCTGTTTTCATAAGCTCTGGACTTCAAGGGTGTTGTAGCAAGGTCCAGGTGTCAGATTAGGTTTCACCAAGTCATTTCAAGTGACCACTGAGGTGTTGGGAGTAGAAAAAGTGCCCAGACTGCACGAACATGTGGGCGTTTTGCAGACTTGGGCGGTGGGTGATCTTGTCAAGGACCAGCGGGGACTTCATAAAGTCTGCCGAGGGATATTGAAATCTGTCACTCTGGCCACCAGGGTGGAGATTTACGCAAAGGAAAGTGACAGCCTCAAGGACGCGGCATCCTGGTTAAAGCTCCGCTTTCCCGCCTGTGGATGTCATGCGGGAAACGTGTGAGCATGCAGTGAGTGAGGTGAGCAAGGGAATGGGGGGCAGGGGTGGGGGTGCAAGAAGGATCTGTGGGAAACAGGGGATACGTTTTTGTTGAAGATTTTGGATAATGCTTCAGTTTTCCCGATTCAGAGCAGGTTTATGGGTGAGCAAAGCAAGAGAAAGGTGGAGGCTGCTGCAAGGAGTTGGTGGTGGCTGTGCCAGCAGGAGGGTTTGCCCACACCGCCAGTGCCTAAACCAGTGTGTGGTGTGTGTGTGTGTGTGGTGTGTGTGTGTGTGTGTGTGTGTGTGTGTGTGGTGTTATACCTATGCTACAAGAGGAACTGAAAACTTTTGGACACAGCAGGAACAGCAAAACAGAACGCAGTGCACCTTCAATAAATTGATGGGCCGTGGTCAATTTATAAAGAATATATAAGCAGTAGAGGGAGGATGTGGGTGAAATGCCCGCAGTGGTTCTGTAACATGTTGACGAAGGAAAGCCAGCAGGTGCCAAACAGCATGCATCCGAGCCTAAGCAAGATTAAGGTCTTGCAGTCATGATGGTTATATCACAACACAGAAGATTTGCTGTTAATGGCTGAAATACAATGAAAATTTGGTGCAAATTTGGAGGCAAATTGTTTGAGTATAAGATGATTGGTTGGTAAGGTCATCATTTAGCTAAATTCAATGACGAACATCAAGCAAAAATCATTATATTATATTATATATATATATATAATATATATATATATATATATATATGTATATTTACTTTACAACTTTAAACTTCACACAGAACAATAACCCTTATTTTATTTGGCTGTTTCTATTGTTAAGCCTCACCATGTAGTTTGGAAATGGTTCTTCCTATATTATAAGATCAAGCGTGAAGAAACGACACGCAGAGCATGAACAGAAGCAGGCACGCAGCAGACTCCTAAACCAATTGGTGTTGTCATGGAAACGGCACTGCCATCACCATGGTTACATTCCGTTCGTGAGTTCGTGGTGGTTCTTGACAGTGGAACGATGTAGTCGGATGGCCTGCAGTTTGACCATTGGTGGCCTTTTGGTGGGGATGTTCCGGCCCTTGCCAAGCTTGAGATCGACAGCCAGGCACTGCAACTCTTTCTGTCACTGTCTTGATCGAAAGGATTAGTCCTGTTTATTGTACTTGTGCTTTAAGATGAAGAGGTGCAGACATAAACAAGGCACAGTTGTAACAGGAAGATATAAAACACTTACATTACTGGTCCCAACTCATCGGGATTCTGCATGCAATTTTTGTGCAGCAAATAAAAACTGATACAAAAATATTGCAGTTCATTCAGACGGACGGATAGATAGATAGATAAATAGATAGATACATACATCGATAAATAGTGTTGTAAGGAAGGTACAGTTTTAAGGGAACCAAAAGTCAAATTTCAAAAACTGTTGAACTTTACATCCATTCATATGTGAGAAAAATGCATCATTTTCACTGTATTTTATTTGGAGTTTACCTGCAGCCACGTCTTGTGCATAATTTGAGGTTAAGGTCCATGATTTGCTGATAAACTCACACGTGACATCCATATACGCATTTTGGCCAACTGTCGTCAAGTCGTGGCTGCCTCCATAGAAACTGGTAGGAAAATTCAGTTATGTTGCTGATAACTCTGAAGAAACTTAATTACGTCGACCATCGAAGGGGGACGGAGGTTATGTTTTCAACCGTTTGTCTGCTTGTCTGTTTGTGTGTCTGTGAGCAGGATATCTAAAAAAGTCATGAACGTCAGATGAAAGTTGGTGGACAGGTTGGGTGCGTGACAAGGACTAATTGATTTGATTTTGGTGAAGATCCGAATCCGGATACGGGAATATTTTTATTTTATAACTAGTGATTCTTCACTATTGAAAGATAGGGCCAAAAACTATACACTATATAGCATGATATAATAAAAAAAGTTGGGGGAGAGTGATGATAAAACTTGGTTGATGAGTTGGATAGGTGACAAGAACAAGCCAATTTGATTTTGGTTCAAGTCCAGAAGCAGATCTGGCCCATGTTCAGCCTGGTAAGAGGTATGTGCTCTACCGAGTGCCGTTTCAGTTACGCAAGTTTTCATGAATCATGTGAAATAAAATTTACACGAAATTTTCAAATGTAATCGAGTAATTCTCAGGTTTGAAATTATAACCTGGGTTTAACTTCAAAAAGGTGTTGCGTCTATCGTGGCAAATATTGACCAGTCTGTTTTAAGAATTATACCGTAGGATCTTTAAAAGTCAACAAATGTAAGCAGAAGAGGGAACAGGCTCACCACTACCCACAACATACAAAGAACGAGAGGATATTATAAAAATCTTACTTGCATATAATTTCTAATAATTCAACAATTGGCGGTCCTGGCTAGGATAAAACCAAACTAGAGAGAAACCATTTCCAAGTGAGTACTCAGTTCATGAGGGGTGTTCAAAAAGTTGTACAAACAGGATACTTAAAACATTTTGAACATAACACTATTCTTACAACGACAGTATAAATATACACATATACACAAACACACACAAACACACAAACACACACACACACCTCACTTCGAGGGTGTGTACACACACATATATATATATATATATATATATATATATATACATAATGAC
>CM068960.1:62105399-62120399 GCA_035128595.1 Eptatretus atami | reverse complement strand
GCTGGTGCTCAAGCAGATGGTGGCGAACCTGATCAAGAATTATCCGAGCAAAGACCTTGCCCGGCACTGAGAACAGCATCACCCCTCGGTAGTTGTTGCACTCTTGGCGATCACCCTTCCTTTCCAGAGAGGGACACCAAAGCCGGTCTCCCAGTTAGTTGCAATGATGCCTGTATTCCAGGCAGAGCACAGAACTGCATGCAACGACATGAGTACAAAATTTCCATCAGCCTTGAGAAGTTCAGCATGGATGCCACAGATCCCAGGAGCTTTACCCCATTTCAACAATTTCACCACAACCTGTGTTTCCGCAAACTAAGGTGGATCACAGTTTATTGGAGGGTCAGCAATCGGAATAGTAACACTCCTGACATCCAACTCAACAGCTGGTGGATAAGCCTGGTACAGCTGCTCAAAGTAACCAGCCCAGCGGGCCTTCACTTTAGACTCCCCTGTCAAGAGCCCTCCACCCTCCACTCGAAGTGCAGTACACCGAGGGACGGGCTTGGAGTAACGCAATGCACAAATTCCCCTGTAAGCAGCATGAGAATCACTTGACCAGAGGTGATTCTCTTCCCCCTCACAGATTCCTCCCACATCGGCCTCCTTGTCCACCCTCAGCGCACATCCAGTTTTACGCCTCAACTCCCTGAACAGCTCAGCTCTGCCATTAAGCCTGGCCCTGCGCCTCTGGTCAATGGTATCCAGTGTCCCTTGTGAGACAAAATTCTTCTTTGCCCCAAGACATCCACTGGCAACATCAAGGATGGTGGTCTTGAAGGCACTCCACAACTCTTCAGGATTCCCCAAAGCACTCGGACCCCCCAAATCCCCACTCAGCCTGTTTGCAAACTCTTCAGCTGCCCTCTCATTCTTGAGCTTGCCAACATCCAGCCTAGGCTGGAATGGTACCATTCTCCCGGATTTAAGTTGTAACTTCAGAGTTGCTACCACAAGCCTGTGGTCGGTATTGAGGAACTCAGCACTCCGGTAGACTCTGCAGTTCTGCATCATCCTCCAGTGACCATCAATGAGCACATGGTCAATCTCCTTTGCCACACCACCAGCGTTGGAATACCAAGTCCAGCGATGAGCCTGTGGGTGCTGAAACCATGAACCAGCCACCCTAAGTCCATGACTTCTAGCAAAGTCAAGGAACTTCGTGCATATTCTGGTTCACAGTTCCAGGCCCATGGGGAACAACACACGTCTCATAACCATCCCTATTAGTTCCAGTCGATACATTGAAATCCCCCAGACAAGAAGAGTGTCTCGCCTGGGCAACTGATCAACCACAGACTCGAGTGTTGCATAGAATGCATCCTTCACAGTGAGATCACTCACCTCAGTGGGGGTCCCAAAGGATTTGCCCCAATTCCATCATCCGGTGAGCTGCCCGGTGGAGGGAGCTGCACAGGAGGTATTCCCTTGGAGTGGGTTTGCAATTTTCTTTCTGGTTTTTTATGTTTTGTGGAGTAAAGGGTTTTACAGTGGCCGGAGTGCAAATCCTGCCACCAACCTCCTTAAAAAAAGTAACCCATTTGCAGGAGGACGTCCGCAGACACAGTTGGGCACCAGATATGGACGGATGTTCGCTCACAAGGAGCTCCTCCGCCCTTTGACAGGTTTTGTTTTTAATCCTGCTGGGTGTGCATATCATACACCCTCCTCACCAGGAAACCTGGTGGAGGAGATGGTTTAGTCGCCGACAACCCAACCATGAATCAGGTTCGTACAGGTTTACATGATACTTGTAGCAAGTCACAGATCTGATCTGCCCTGACCTGACAATATTATGTATGCGCACCACTTCACCCCCAATTCTGGATGGCTTCCACGGGCCACACTCAAGTCTATTTTAAAGACTGAGGATTTAAAAGGTCACAAGTAAAGGACAAAGAGGTCATAGATCATGGTTTTGCCATTGTTATGGGATCGACAGGAGGATATACCATACAATCCTATACTTTTGACAATGCAAATTTTGTCGGTTAACTTATGTATTGCACACTTCAGGTTGATGGAGCAGCAAGGCACAGATAATATCGCATAACAGCCGAAACTGCATGAACTGTGAGTAAAAAGGACCATATGCCACACAAACACATTGTCTCCACCTTGTTGTGCACCAACCAGGAGGTGGGATTGCGGTCGGTCACAATAACAAGACCCCAAAACAGGCTCTTCTGACTGGATAAATGCAACACAACAATAATCATCATATGCGTGTGCACGCGCGCGCACACACACACACACACACACACACACACACACACACACACACACACACGCACACACGCACACACACACACACACAATTCTAAGGCACCTCCAAATGTAAGGCACTTGTCCATTTTTATTTTGAAAAAGATAATAAAATAATACTTACGCATGCAAGGCACATCTTTCTTTAAAGTTCATATAAGGTCCAACTGGGAAACTCTTGAATAAAAATGTCTGTAAAGAAAAAAAAAAACTTCAAGAGATCAATGACATGAGTAATGAATCACTCTTCTTCTGCATTCATAATTGTCATTATTCTGATCATGTGGGTGATGACATGCTGGATCATGCACTCTTATATTTACATCTGCTGTACCAATGTCCAAAAAGATTGCACTAAATAATATTGCATAATTCTCAGAAGGGTTGAAAAACAAGAGATCAATGACAGTGATGAATCACTTCTCTAACACCTGAGTATCATTATTCTGATCACTTCGTACTTTGACGATGGCTGCCAAAGTCTTAAAGACTCATTAGTGGCTGTGACATTTCTCTCTAGTTCTGTTCTGTCCCTTTCTTCCTCGTCATCGATGACTCTCACTTCATTCAGTTCTATGTTGTTCCTGCTTCATTAATTCCATAGTAATTGATAACTGAACAACAAAATTTTTTTACTGGAGATGTGTAAAGTGATTTAGACTAATTTGGGTCGCTGATTTCAAATCATAACCGTTTTGCTGTATCACGTCAGGATTTTCAGTAACAGAAATATCCCATGCCTAGAAGTTGGCCGAATTCCCGAAGGCTATGCATTGCCCATAGCCTTCGGGACCCCAATCTTTGATGATAGGAGGGAAACCACGGGGTAACATCCCTGGGTCAGATTGCGGGAGAGTGTGTCGGAGTGGTGCTGAGGTGTCGTCCACAGAACGGCGGTCTCCTTGGGTTACCTGAGGCGGTCCCTTCGGGTGGGTGCCTGGAATGTCCTATCCCTAAGAGAGGATGATCACCTGTCTCTGTTGTCATCTGAGCTCAAGCGTTTGGACATCGGGATTGCAGCCTCTCTGAGGTTCGGAGACCGGATTGCGGCGAGATAATGGTGGGTGGTACACCTACTATTGGTCTGGTCGCTCTGATGGTTGCCATACCCAAGGAGTTGCTGTGGCTGTGTCCAATAAGCTGACCCCAATGATAATTGAGGTAACACCGGTCAACGAGCGTATTATGAGATTAAGGATTCGTCCTCCTTAGGTGTCATTCCCTGGTCTTGTTTATGCTCCGACTGAGGCGAGTGATCTCACCGTGAAGAGCGCATTCTACGCCACGCTCGAGTCCGTGGTTGATCAGTGCCCCAGACGAAATACACTTCTAGTCTTGGGGGATTTCAATGCATCGACTGGAACTGATAGGGATGGTTATGAGATGTGTGTTGGTCCCCATGGGTCAGGAACTATGAACCAGAATAGCACTAAGTTTCTTGACTTGCAAGAAGTCATGGACTTAGGGTGGCTGGTTCATGGTTTCAGCGCACAAGCTCATCGCTGGACTTGGTATTCCAACGCTGGCGGTGCGGCAAAGGAGATTGACCAATGTCTCATTGACGGTCGCTGGAGGATGATCCAGAACTGCAGGGTCTACCGGAGTGCTCAGTTCCTCAATACTGACCACAGGCTTGTTGTAGCAACTCTAAAGCTGCACCTTAAATCCTGGAGAATGGTACCATCCCAGCCTAGGCTGGATGTTGGCAAGCTCAGGGATGAGAGAGTAGCTGAGGAGTTTGCGAACAGTCTGAGTGGACACTGGGGGGTCTGGGTGCTTTGGGGGGTCCTGAAGAGTTGTGGAGTGCCTTCAAGACCACCATCCTTGATGTTGCGGTGGATGTCTTGGAATCACCGCAGGGCAAAGAAGAATTTTGTCTCTCAAGGGACACTGATACCATTGACCAGAGTCGCAGGGCCAGCTGAATGGCAAAGCTAAGCTGTTCAGGGAGCTGAGGCGTAAATCGTATGTGCACTGAGGGTGGACAAGGAGGCCTATGTGCGAGGAATCTGTGAGGGGGTAGAGCATCACCTGTGGCACAGTGATTCTCGTCCCGCTTACAGGGGAATTTCGCGCATTGCGTTCATCCAAGCCCATCCCTCGGAGCACTGCAGTTAGAGCAGAGAGTGGTAGGCTCTTGACAGAGGAGTCTGAAGTGAAGGCCCGCTGGCCGGTTACTTTGAGCGTTGTACCAAGCTGATGCCCCAGCTTGTCGAGTTGGACGTCAGGGTGTTACAATCCTGTTGCTGACCCTCAAATCAAACTGTGGTCCACCTTCGCTTGTGGACACACGGGCTGTCGGTGAACCGGTTGAAACGGGCAAAGCTCCCGGGATCTGTGGCATCCATGCTGAACTTCTCAAGGCTGGTGGAAATGCTGCACTCGTGTCGTTGCATGCAGTTTTGTGCTCTGCCTGGAACACAGGCATCACGCCAACTGACTGGAAGAGGGGCCTTGTGTTCCCTCTCTGGAAAGGAAGGGTGATCGCCAAAACTGCAACAACTACCGAGGGGTGACGCTGCTCTCAGTGCCGGGCAAGGTCTTTGCTCGATAATTCTTGATAGGGTTCGCCACCATCTGCTTGAGCACCAGCGTCCAGAGCAGTCAGGCTTTACACCAAAGAGGTCAACGATTGACCGTATCCTTGCTCTTCGTGTCCTCACCGAACGCAGACGAGAGTTTCGGCAGGGGCTGCTTGCAGCCTATGTTGATCTCTGTAAAGCGTTCGATTCAGTGAATCGGGATGCCCTCTGGAGATTCTTGGTCTTCGTGGGGTGCACCAAAAATGATCGATCTGATGTCTGAACTCTACTCTGGTACTGAGAGTGCTGTGAAGTGTGGTGGTACCATCTCTGACTTATTTCAGTTGTTACTGGAGTTCGTCAGGGTGTGTACTGGCCCCACACTTTTCAGCACTTGTATGGACTGGATTTTAGGGAGGATGTCGGAGAGATCAAGCTGCGGTGCATCGTTTGGGAATGTCAAGATCTCGGACCTTGATTTGCAGATGATGCAGTCATCTTTGCGGAGACTTTAGATTATCCTTTGGGGGCCCTCGAGGTGCTGAATGAGGAGTCGGAGCCGCTGGGATTACGGGTTTCTTGGGTCAAAACTAAGATCCAGGCTTCTCGGTGACATCTTGGATGCTGCTGTCCTGTCTGTGTCTGTTTGTGGTGAGGATGTGAGTCGTGGGAGATTACTTACCTTGGCAGTGATATTATGTCTCTGCTGGCTGTGAGTCAGAGGTCAATAGACGTCTGGGTCGGCCTGCGGAGTCATGGATTCACTGGATCATGGGGTGTGGCGCTGCCGGTACCTGTGCGGGAGGACGAAAGTCCGAGTCTTCAGGTCCTGGTATTCAGTCTTGCTCTATGGATGCGAGACTTGGACTCTGACCAAGGATCTGAGACGGAGACTTAATTCCTTTGTACAGGTCTCTTCGGAGAATTCTTGGCTATCGCTGGTCGGATTTTGTGTCCAACGAGCGGTTGCTGAGAGAGACTCGGATGAGATTTGTTACCTGCATAGTCGTGAGCGTCAGTTGCGGCTGTATGGACATGTGGCTCGTTTTCCTGACGCTGATCCTGCTCACCAGATTCTCTCAGCGGGGAGTCCTCGTGAGTGGAGGAGGCAGTGGCCGACCACGTGCCTCGTGGTTGCAGCAGGTTGACCATCATCTAAAGAGATGGGATGGCCTGGCATCTGCCGGGGATGGCCGACGGAGGCCCCTGGATACCGGCGGAAAGTGGACGCAGCGACGCGCTGTTCTGGCACATGCTCCCATACCTGACCTGACCTAGAAGTCAGGATTCAATGAAATTTACAAAAATTCATTTATTTATTTATTTCATCATGAATGCTTCAAAATTATAGAAATTACAGAAAAACTCCACTAGAATGTAATTAAAAATGCTTTAGGCATTTGGCTTTGCGTTTGTGCTGCTCTGTGTCAGTTTCACGATGCAGGAACAGCAGAAATCGCCCATCATGTTCGGGTTGTGCCGCCCTTGGTAACGCGTCTCCATGAGTGAAATCTCTTGGTGGAATCGCTCGCCGTGCTCGTCCGAGACTGCTCCCAAGTTGTCAGGGAAGAAGTTCAGGTGCTGGTGTAAGGAATGGATTTTCAGGGACATCCTGGAGCCAAGTTTCCTGAAGGACTCCAGCAGCTGCTGCATATTTCTTCATAGTTGTCCGCGCGCTCGTTCCCCAAGAAGTTGTCCGTCACAGCTTTGAAGCTCCTCCACGCGCAGCTCTTGGGGTTAGAGTTGTCGAAAAGTTTCGTCCTCTATAATCTCGATTTGCGGTCCAACAAAGACACCAGCCTTGATCTTGGCCCCCGACAAGGTGTTGCCAAACTTTTCCTTGAGGATAAAACCCACGCCCATTCAGATCCATTGCCCGTACAAAACTTTTCATCAAGCCGAGCTTTATGTGGAGTGGTGGAAGGAAAACCTTGCTGGGTCGACAAGGGCGACATGCTTCACGTTGTGTCGACCAGGTACATCTTCTTTTCGCTCTTCCCAATCTTTCTCGTCCAGTGATTCTTGTCGTCTCTGCTATCCCAGAGACAAAGGAAGACAATGTATTTCGTGTAGCCTGACTGCAGCCCTAACAACAGCGCCACCACTTTCAAGTCTCCGCAGATGTGCCAGTTGAAGTCATTGTACTTGATGGAATCAAGCAGCTGCCGCATAGTCTCATAGGTCTCTGTCATGCCGAACGCGTGAGCCAGTGGGACTGATGGTTTCTCGTTGCCATTGTGGAGCAAAACAGCCTTCAAGCTTGTTCTCCCCGAGTCGATGAAGAGGCGCCAGTCTGCAGGATCGTGATCACACCCAAGTTCTTTCAACAGACCGTTGATGTCACTGCAGAATGTCATCGTGTCTTCCATCTCAAGAACTCAGCCATGTCTCTGTGACGTGCTCTGAACAGGGATATCTTGGTGTTAGGTTCAAGTAGTTCCACTGCTGCAGCCTTGATCCAAGCAGCTCTGCCTTCGCCTTTGACAGCGAGAGATCTCTTACAAGATCATTTAAGTCTCCCTGGTTCAGAAGGTGTGATTCTTGAGTGTCGGGTTCAAAAGGTTCATCATCACCATCCTCTTCACCACTGCTTACAGCTATGTTCTGATCAGCTGGAGGTGTGGGAACGGGGTTCCGTCATCATGAGGCACAGGTTTACGAGCAGAGACGCAGTCAGGTACTGATGTGACCTTTATTCTTCTTGTGTGAAGCCGGCGATGCTTGTGCAGCAGAAATAACAATCATCATGATGATTCTGCGGCTCACGCCATATCATGGGCAGACGCAAATGGCATGCTCGCGCGTTGCCCACCAACCACTGAGTCAAGGTTGTGTGACAGCTTGTGCAGCAAGATGGTGGTGCCCAGCTCTGTTCTTGGTCCCCCACCTTACACCCGAAGTAGTGAAAGTAGGCGGCCTTCATTTTCACTGCTGTAGATATACTTCGCTGTTGATCTTTTTTGGTATCCGACCACAGACATAACAGAAGTTGTCAGGATGATTGGTACAGGAACGCCTACTCATCTTTATCTGAAAGAAAGAAATATACACAAGTTAACAACAATTGTACGAAATAGACATGTTAAAGACATATGTAAATTTCATTGAAATCTCTGACTTCTAGGCAATGGGAATATTCTGTTCCTGAAAATCCTGACGTGATACAGCAAAACGGTTATGATTTTTGAAATCAGTGTACCCAAATTAGTCTTAATCACTTTACACATCTCCAGTAAAAAAAATTTTTTGAAATTTGTTGTTCAGTGTAATTAATATGCTATCTGGTGCAAACTTTTCCTTATTCTTCAGAGTTCAAAAAGGTGTTTTTCAGTTATCACGTGAGTGATGACATGTGTTCTTTTTTCCCATTTCACCCTACCTGTTCTCTTTCAGAGACCTTGCACGTCCGTCATGTCTGATGTCTGCATTGTCTGTTGTCTGATTGTCTGATTGTCTGATTGTCTGATTGTCTGATTGTCTGATTGTCTGATTGTCTGATTGTCTGATTTGTCTGATTGTCTGATTGTCTGATTGCTGATTGTCTGATTCTCTCTCTCTCTCTCTCTTCTCTCTCTCTCTCTCTCTCTCTCTCTCTCTCTCTCTCTCTCTCTCTCTCTCTCTCTGTCTTCTCTCTCTCAATCGATTGTCAGATGTACTGAATAAAAACGTCTCATTTAGTGAAAAATATAAAAATAGAAAAAGAAAACAGTTCACCTCACACTCGTGTAAATATGTGTGTGTGTGTGTGTGTGTGTGTGTGTGTGTATGTGTGTATATAACACATATAATATATATATATATAATATGTATATAAATATATATATATATATATGCATGATACACACATACATTCAAATATAAAACACACAACTTGGCCAATGTGAATCTCTCTGACTGGGTGTTCAGTCAAAATCCTCAATAACATCCAGTTTCGGCCCTTCAACTTCAATATGGTTCATCAAGTTAGTGTGCCAACAGATCAGGCGTTCTGGTGTGTATATGTATATACAAATATATATATATAATATATATATATAATATATAATATTATATATAATTCATAGCACTACACATATAAATACCACCACCCCCAGCCAACGAGAATACAAACTCCACAAAACACCCAACAACTTTCACACCCAGAATCCACTGCACCAGAAATAAATGCTGGAGCTTCCAACCAACGTCACAGTGAGCCTTTCACCATGACCTTAACCACTTTCTCACACATCTTCCTTCTTAATACCCTCCCACACACTCCAAGTCGAGATAGAAACCCATAAAAAGTCATCAAGATATCTACCACACCTCACCTCAAATGGTTGGCAATAAACTTTCCACCCCTTCTCCCTACACTCCTCCTCCAGCTCACAGTACCTTCCCCTCTTACTCTCATGTACCTTCTCTATATTCTCCTCCCAACGCACCGAAAACTCCCCCAATACGACCTGCCTTGTTGCAACTGCCCCGTTGACAATGTTGGGCCGCAACCTTGTCACGCAGATTTCCTCCGGGAATACCATCTGCCGCTTTCAGTCTGCCACTTGTCAATCACGAGCATTTGCCAAACCTCTTCCCTCAACCCTCCTTCTTCCACCTCTCGTTACCTGGCCCTATCTCACAAACAGCACCTCGATCTCCACCACCAACTGACACCTCCATTTCCTCTCTTCTATTTGTCCACCTCATCAGCTCTCACTGCACCATCTCCACCATTACTGCAGGCACTTGATCGTCCTACCACCTATGGGAGCGTTGCAATGACATGGTATCACTGTGCATTGTTGGTTAAAACAAATATGTGTCCACCATGTTGATGGTATACTTGTCTGATTGAGCAGCCCATAGTTGCTTTCTTGTGATGGCGTTTTTGAAATATTTTGATGATTTAGCCACAGATGCAAGGCATAGATATAGACAGAGGATTACTTTATGTGAAGCATTGATCTGCAGCTTGAAGAAAGAGATTTTACAGCTGACGTCAATATTAAGGCGGTGAAACAGGTGATTATATACAATATATATATATATATATATATATAATATTTATATATATATATATATATATATATATATCATGTACAGAATATCGATTATGCTAAGATGGAAAGACGATACAAATGATACGGACTGACACACGATCAAAAGGACTCTGGTCCCGAGATGGACGATAGGAAAAGCAGACTGAATTGCCCAAATGCAAAGGATAGAAACCCGAGAAGAAAATAGATAGGAATCGAATTGAAGAATGATCCACAGAGCTCGTAACGATATGATTATTTATTGTGTTAGAACAACCCGTTTATTGCACAATTCATATAATTCACATTGTACAAAAACCTTGCTATGAATACTACAGTGAGTGCTACGATTGTACAAAAGGGACATCATGGATTTTATAAGTGAATTGTTAAGCATCGATAAGGAAAATTAACTTGAATGCTTATATGAAAGCCATTTATATATGGACAGACTTGCCTTGCTGGTGAATCTTTTTGCTTTGAGGCTCACACGAAGGAACATCCAGGTCTTCATCGCAATTTCCAAGGCAATACACACCTCTCAAAACTCCATCCGATTTGCCAATTACTGCACACCCCACTTCGATTATATGAATACATCTTTCTCCAAATTTTAAGAGAGCAAAAACTAAACTAATTGCATCCACCAAAAGAGCAAAAAAATTAACACTTTTGGGTTTTCTAATAAATTAATTAGTGACAATAATATAAGTGAAACAATGCTCTTATAAGCTGATATGCCTACTTCAAGAAACTAAGTATGCATAAGCAGAGAGGCTTGATGAAAACGACTTCATAAATCATTAAAATACATAAATATACAGTAAAGGAAGTAACATACAAGGGGTAAGGGGTGGTCGTGGGGGGGGGGGGGGGTCAATAAGAGATTGCAGGGAAACTAGCCCATGTGCACAACATTATTGATAATAATCAGAAGAGTTGAAAGGTGATTTTCACAAAATACTCACCGCTGATTAAGGCCTAAGTCACATTTGCCACGGCGGCCGTGGGTTCCAAAATCTACGGCCACTAGCAATTATACGGCGGCCGCAGTATTTCCACGGTCACACAATGAAGCAGTCACATGTTTTTATTTTTCGGGGAGCCGCACGGCGTATTTAGAAATTGTGGAGACCGAAAAGGTGGGGGTGCCGTACGTCTTTGATTTGATGTCGCACGGTGACTTAGGGCGTTCCTACGGTGGCCATAGAATTTTCAAGGCAGATGCAAGGTGCCCGCAGGGGGGCCCTAAGGCGAACGTGCGCCAGACGGATGGTAACGAGTGGGTTTTTTTATTTTTTTTACCAGTTCTTTTGTTTCGGCTTGTCGAATTTCTACGGCGAACGTAGAAATGAAAAACGTTATAACTCCGCGCTATAATTCCACGGCGACCCTACGGCCTGTAAAATATAGCCATACGGCGTAGGGCCACCCTGAGGCCACCTCAGAAACTCTGCGGCCGCCGCACGTTTCTGTCAATTCAGAGGGCGTACGGCCGCCGTATCCTCGCCGTAGAGCAAATGTGACTTAGGCCTAAGTAATGGCTGCAAAATGTGACTGTCTTTCTTCGAATTTGTCTCCATGTTGAAGTCAAGTTGTGTGGTGTGGACTGATTTGAGAGTTAAACACATTGGGAAACAGCTGCAGACATTCACAAGTAGCACATGCATGAGAATCCCAATGCCACCCCACCCCACCCCTTTTCAGCTGCTGGACCAGTTTCATCACTCGTTGGTAAGTCATCAGCGACAGCGTAGACAGAAACGCACACCACCTAGGCTCCCATGCATGTACCACATGCAATGTCAATAGCCATGAACATATAAATATGAAGAGCAATCACATCTTTCAACTGTAATTGGAGGGAATAACCAATCAGCTCTCACATAATCGATCACCTTTGGTGACTAGGATTCCAATAAATAACCACCATGCTCTTCCAGCCAAAGAAAGTTGCATAAAGCAACTAAGGAAAGCTACACAAAGTAAGCTCAGTGGTACATGCTTGGGAGCGTCGGTCGTGCACGTTTCTGATAGTAATGTGAAAGTAATCTAGTAAGTAATCAATTCAATGAAAGTATCAACAAAAGTAATCAATTAAGTTCATACACGAGGATTAATACAACACAATATTCCAACCATATCAGACACAACTATGAAATTAAAGGAAAAAAAAACAAAACAGAGAATGCAGACCCTCACCAGGACTTGTTTTGTGTGGTGTTTGTGTAGTTTTGTTTGGTGTATTTTGTATGGCATTTCTGTACTGGTGTGTGACGTAACTCATAAGAGACATAATATAATTAGAACTGCCACTTTATAAACTTCTGGCAGTGATGACCGGGAACCAAGACGTCCCACTTTGATGCAACCCTGCTTTGATTGGACACCTGACCCTGACCCATGTTTTTGTTATTTATGATTCAATTGAATTTAGAATGGGATTAAAATAAATTCAATTCAAATCAAAATGAAAGACCAAATAGGTGCAGTCCTGCTTTGGAGTCATCAGAAGGAACCCAAACGAGCAAAAAGCAAAGAGGAAGTCATCAGGAGGAACCTGGATAGGATTCACGTTTCAGCTGCTACTCCTCTACCCTCAAACCCATCCAGGCACAGCCAAGTGAGCCATATTAAAAACAATAAATAATAATAATAATAATAATCAAAAAGAACCCAGATCAAAAATAATTAAATACTTTTGGCTGCAAGACCATGCATTCGATCAAGTTGAAATTTAAAACATGTATTCCCCATAACGACTATATCATAATTGTGAACTTTCACGTCGATTGATTAAGCATTTCCAGAGAAAACATCATTTAATATTTTCTTCAAACCAATATGGCTGCCAAATCATGTGACCAATCAATTATTCCTTAACGAACTTGTACACCCGTGACGGGGAACATTTGTGTGAAGTTTCCCCTCGATCTGTCCAGCTGTTCTGGAGAAGATTTTTTAGAGGTTTTAGGGTAAATCCAATATGGCTGCCAAACCATGTAACCGATGACGTCACATGTGTGAACCTTTTATTCCTCATGGGTAGGTAGTCATACGTGTAAAGTTTTGTCTTGATTTGTTCAGCCACTTCAGAGAAGAAGATTTTGGAAATTTTATTTTTTTTATAACAGTATGGTTGATGAATCACGTGACTGATGATGTCATCAATTTTTTTTCTGTGGACCAATTTATCCCAAGATGACCCTCAAAAATTTTCATACTGATCAGATGTAGGTAGCATTCTATATATGCAATTATGACCTCATAAAGAAGGCACCTATGACGTTATGAGAAAAATCACACTTATTCCCCCATGAGGAGTAGTTGCTATGTGCCAAGTTTCAAGTTTTTTCCTTTCTGCGGTTTCAGAGATACAGACATCCAAAGTTTTCCCGTTTTTCCAACATGGCTGCCACACTACGTGACCTTTGCAACACTACGTAAATCACTACGTGATTTACTCCAACATTGCACACTTCACACAGTGGGTCTGCGTTCTCCGTTAGATGGATATCTTCATCACCATACTAAATAAACAAATTACCATGGTGACGATTGAATCAATTGTTTCTTAAAGTTCTAAACGATGTGTTTATGGTTTACAAGAAATGCTCACACGAGAGTATGGAAAAACTTAGAAACAGGACACAAGCCCACACAGACTGGCTTGCCAAACAAACAAAACTGTGCTCTCTTCAACCTGGATTTACGGAGACAGACACCATGGGAGGGGTGGAAAGAATGATTGTTGAAGGCACGGAGGATAGTGGTACTGTAAGTATGAGAGGAGGGTTGATGGACCAAGCGTTTAGGAATGAGACAAGTTTGGAAAAAGAATCCTAGTAAAGAAGAAGAAGAGGATGAGGAAGAGAATGTGATGAAGAAAAAGAACATGTGGACTGTTTTTTTATTTTTTTGTATACCTTGTCGAGGCTCGTGTGAGAGGTAACACACAACGCACAGCAAGGGGGACATGAGACAAGAGGGGCGGGAGTGGGAAGGACAACAAACAGTGGGGAACAGAGACATTAGGAGATCTGTGAGAAGGGAGAGGGATGGGGCGGGGAACATGGGAATACAAGATGGACATTACAGGGACTTTCAGGAAGGAAAGCAGGGAATTTGAAGGAGGTGGGCTTGGGTGGATTATCAGGGTAGAAAAGATCGAGGATTTGAATGGGGGATGATAAGAGGTGGTGGTGAACAGCTGTTTTGAAGGCCTGGAGGGAAGAATGGGATTGGATAGAGTGAGGGAGTATATTCCAAAGGCGGGAAAAAAAAGGAATGAAAGAGTGAAGGTGAGCAGTGATTCGTGATTTTGGTAGTTTTACCAGAAGGGGGTTGTTGGCGGACCTTGAGCGCCTGCGGAAATGTGGTGGAGACAAATCGCAGAGAGAGCGGGGGCGGGGGGGGCTGGAGAGGAGACAGGAGAAGACAGAAAGACCACCGACCAGCCTGGGTGAGAGAGGAGAGGCTGAAAGACTCAGCCTCATTGCGGGAGAAATCACTGTTAATGGAGAAATAAGGAATGTGCATTTTATCATGTGTTTTTAAAGATTCTGAAGGAAGAAGCATTTTAATCAATGAAGATTAAGTTTGGAGATATTGACCAAAGGAAGGGATAAAGAATGAGGTACTGGAAGTACAGGCAGATTGAGTGTGTATTTGAGTGAAAAAAAAAGTTAACTACAACACTTCATTTTAGCTGCTCATGTTTAGTTTACTTTGAGTTGTGATCACAGACACTGGAGCATTAGAAATTATTTGAGGGCAAAATATCCTGAAAAAAAAAATGAATGTACAGTTTGGTGCTTTTTGTGGGAGTAATTAACCCGAGAGTCAATTGCCCGACAAAAGGATGCACAAAAAAAACAATTCTGCATTGTACCAAATACCCATAAGTATCCCCTTTGTGGTTTATTTATGTCGATTATATAAATACCTTGGTAAATATTCCACCAATTGTGCTGAATATCGGCTCAAATTAAATGAACATCTTATTCGAAATAGTTTTCTGAGGTTATTCTATTTATTTATTTATTTATTTTTTGTTATCATAACTGGAGAATGACCCAGAGTTTAGCTTGAAGGTGAGCAATAGCAGTCTATCTTTACAATCACCAAGGCAATTAGGGCAAGGCCTTGCACATAGCATCACCACACCTCACCTCTAATTCTTGGTATCACAA
>CM068960.1:62075253-62088109 GCA_035128595.1 Eptatretus atami | reverse complement strand
CCAAACAGTCATAGGTCAGACAGAAATACTAGGGTGGATGCCACTAAAAATTTTGACCTTAAAGGTCATTTCAAGGTCATTTTGTGCCCCAAAAAAGGTCAAATTTCAGTCATCCAAATATAGCCATGTAATATATCAAAAGAAAGGTATGGAAGAGATTATATATATATATATATATATAATATATAAAATATATGGTAAATTATATATAATATAATATATATTATATAATATATAATATATTATGGGCCTTTTTCGTTTTGCAGTCTGGTGTTGCCAATTGATAAACGAAACCTAACCTAGGTTAGGTTAATTCAGTGAAATAAATTCGATTTGGCAACACCAGACTAAAAAAAAACAAAAAAAACCTATATATATATATAAAATATATAATAATATAATAAAATTATTACAATGTATAACCTGTATACATTTTACTGTATACAACGAATAACATTTTGTTTCTTTTTTTGCAGACTCTGAACTGATGACACAATAATCATGAGTGAAGATTCCACCAGAAGGACCACCAAGAGGCAGCACACTGACTCTGAAAACAAAAATGGGTGCTTCTTTTGACAGAGCGATTACTGGATCAAAAAGTTGGATTTCATGATGCGCTCCCAAAATTCGGTCCAAAACATTTGAAAGTATCTACAACGTGACTGTCTCAAGTAAACAGAATGTCCAAAAGACTATTAAAGCAGACCGAAAATTGCTTCAACGTCTTTTGAATGCGGTGACTGCAGGTAGAACAGTGCAAATGACAAATATCTGAAACACGAACTGTCACCAATCCCACTCTCCTTGGCAAACACTGGAGGAGAGATGAATTCAACAAATAAGCAGCAGAACTGATCAGTTTTATGAATTGAATAACAAATTGAAACTGCTTCAGAACTTCCAGAATCTGACATGAAGATTGTTTTCTCATTGATGGTCATGCACTCATGCAAGCTATGGGAAAGCCTCATGGATGTCAAACATTTGGAGACTATGCTGCTGCTTTTATCCGCTCAGTGACACGTTATTTTGGAGATAACACGACACGAGTTGACATTGTGTTTGGTCGCTACCTGGGTGGGGATTCAATCAAATCTGGTGCCAGAGCAAAACGAGTGAACAAGAAGAAGCCTATTCGAAAGCTGATAGATGGACCAGATGTTCCACTGCCTCAGGTTTGAAGCCAATTTGTTGTTATGGATGAAAACAAGGCAGACCTGGCACATTTCCTCTCTGAATGATCATCCAGAAAACCAAAGATCTTCCAGAAGAATACGAGATGGTAACTGGAGGTGGATTCATGGACCACACTGGGGCAAAATCAACCAGGAGATCCAAAGATGACCTTAAACTTAATGGGAATCATGAAGAAGCAGACACAAGGTTGATTCTTCATGCCTCTGAAGCAGTGGATTTGGGCTATCAACGAATTATTGTGAAGTGCAGAGATACTGATGTCATGCTTCTCCTTTGCACTTCACCGCCCTAAAGCAAGTGAAGTCTGGATGATCTCTGGGACTGCAAAGAAGCAGAAGTGCATTCCCATTCATCAAGTAGCAAAAAAAGTTCCTGATGCAGTGAAGAATAACCTCTTGAGTTACCACGCACTTACAGGTTGCGACACAACTCTTCATTCAGTAGATGTGGAAAAAAGACCTGCTGGATTTTTTTTTTGAAAAACCCACGCTGGTAGAAGGGATTGGCCATGATGGTGAGTTTGGACCGGTTGAACAGTTTGTTTGCAACCTCTATGGAAGTCCAGGGCTGCAAACAATTGATAGTGCAAGATTGAACATGTTCAGCAAAGCCAAGACAGGCCTGGAACTGCTTCCTCCAACACGTGATGCTTTGGAGCTTCATGTGCAACGTGCCAACTACCAGGCCAAGATTTGGCTTCAGGCAGAGATGGAAACTATTGTTGTGACATTGCCCCGGATGCTTGGAAGAAGGAGTGAGGTTGTCTGAAACCTCAATGGACCAGGCTACCTCCTGTACCATTGTCCTGCCTCAAACTTGTGACCTGCTCTTGCAAAACGAAGTGCAACACTACTAGATGCACCTGCTTCAATAACAATATGAAATGTACAAATGCCTGTGGCTGCGATTCTATTGACTGTTGTAATCTATCAGATTGAACACTATTTCTGTCAAATACATATTGCATACACATCAAATTTTGTTAAAAAATATATTCATTTGTTCTAATTTGATATTCTAATTGCCATTTGTTTTTAATAATACTTCAAAAGATGCATCTGTATATATTAATTCTTGGCAATTTAAATAATAATTATATAAAAGTAGTAGTATTTTTTCCTGACTACTTTTCGGTATTATACTAGAGTGGACTATATATTATTATACGAGGGTGGACTTTGACCTACATGACCTATTTCTGAGATCAATATTCTGACTAAAATAGTACCAAACCGTTTGTCTCTTCCATACTTTCTTTTGATATATTAAATGACTATATTTGGATGACTTTGAAATTTGACCTTTTTTGGGCACAATGACCTTGAAATTTGACCTTTTTTGGGGCACAAAATGACCTTGAAATGACCTATGACTGATTGATTTAGCATGGGTGCCGGCTATTAACATTCCATGCAGGTAAAAGTCACATTTTGGTCCTTGGCTGGTCTACTATAATATATTATATATATATAAATTATATATTATATTATATATAATTTACCAATATATTTATATATATATAATATATATATATATATATCTCTTACATACCTTTCTTTTGATATATTACATGGCTATATTTGGATGACTTTGAAATTTGACCTTTTTGGGGGCAACAAATGACCTTGAAATGACCTTTAAGGTCAAAATTTTTTAGTGGCATCCACCCTAGAATTTCTGTCTGACCTATGACTGATTGATTTAGCATGGGTGCCAGCTATTAACATTCCATGCAGGTAAAAGTTGTTTTTTTAATCCTTTTTGCTTCTTGGCTGGTCTACTATTTTCACCTGGTCAAGGTCTGGAGAAGGTAATTATATCATTGCATAATTCCATTGGCAGATTGGTTATTATGGCCTTTATAAGACTTAGTGAAGCCCAAAGATGGCAAATTATTGGGATGGACAATGATGGGATGTCCGACAGTGAAACTGGCTTCCATCAGACGGTTATCCGCAGAAAGTTCCAGAAAACATCAAACCCATGATGTTAAAGATCGGGTGACTTATCAGGATGACATCTAACAGAAAAAAATGCCAGCATGATCAGGCTTGTCAAACTATTCCTTTCACGAAAATAAAGTGCTGTGCATGAATGGAATCTCCGTCGGAGGTTAACCAAGATAACTGTCCAGAACCGGCTTAGTGTTGCAGGTTACAATGCCAGCAGGCAGAAAAGATGACACCTTCGCACCCAGGAACACAAACAGGCCGCTTGGCATCGCTCTGGGCACGTCCACACAGGAATCTCGCATCTGAAGGAAGATCTATTGATCTGATGAGAGTTGATTTCTCCTGCACCCACTAGTGTTAGAACTCAGGTTTGGCTGCAATCTAACACAGCCTATGCACCCAATAACATCCCATTTGGTGGTGAAAACTTTTATGATACGGGGCTGCCTGTTACAATTTTAACCTTGAACTTGTCCATGCACAGGGTAAAGTACCCTAGCACATTTTGGATGGGTTGTTGTTTCCACATTTTGACAACCAATAATTTCTCACAAGACCTATATTCATGGATGACAATGGTGGGCAGGGTGACCCCATCGTTCTCGTGCAGTTACCGACTTCTTACGAAACGATACCATTACAACATTGTCCTGGCCAGCAAGGAGTCTTGATGTAAATCCAATCGAGCATGTTTGGGACATTATTAGGTGTAACTTAAGAAATGGAGCCTCCTGTGCAGACTCTGACAGTTCGTGGATGCTTTGCACCAGGAATGGCAACAACTCTCTTTGTAATCTCTCTGGTGGCTTCTTCAGGGGATGAGGAGGGTTGCAGTCATTCAATCTAATGGTGCTTATTACACATTATTGACCTTTTGAGAAATGCATTCCGTTGTGACATCATTGGTCCCAGAGTGGACAATTTCATTGTCATTATTTGACTGGTCTTGAGCTCTACAATCACAGGATGTGTTAAGCGCATCCCCATTGGAAAGTCATCGTGTTTTTTTGTGTAAAACAGTGCCATTAATATACATCCTTATTTTCTGATTTAAAAAAATTAACACTTCCCCTGAACCTGAATTCCTCTAATCAATTGTCGAATATCCAGACTTTACCATATATGGCTTACGTTTGATAACATAAAAGTTTGTGAATAATTTTTCTCGCTTTATTGCTATAATCCTGGAAAAAAAAAACAGCAGGTGCTTAATTTTTGTTCAAATGTAGATACATATTCGTTTTGTGTACCTGTCTTGAGATCAGTGGCTGCAGCCATGATTGGTGAAAGCTGTAACTGCAACTGAACATAAACAGATTGTTTTTCTCAAATTCACTCTTCCATTGACTGCGTTCGAAAAGAGTGACTTACATACAGAGTAACATTTTTACATGATCATAGACAGCAAATTGGAGTGCAGATGGCATGCGCTTCTGCCGTGAATGACTTGCACAAAATTTTATGGTGGACAGAAAATGTAAGGTAAAGGAAGGTGTTGTAGTTTTGGCCGATAACAAAAGCGTTTCAAGACAGCCTCTGATATGTATACCATGATTCCGCATGAGAGGAAATATTTGTGCAACCCTGCAACAAATACAAATACAAATAAAAATAAATACTGGTGATTCTTTTTTTGCATACAAGGTCAAGATTGAGTCTCACGATGAAAGAGTTAGGAGATGTAGCAGGGGTGGGGAGGGGAGGGCAAAGAGGCATCAAACGGGGCCACAGTTGGATGCAATCGACAAGGGAATGAATAAACAACGAAAGAGAAAAAGAGAGAAAAAGAGAAAGAGAGAAGAGAGAAAGAGAGAAAGAGAGAAAGAGAGAAAAGAGAGAAAGAAGAGAGAGAAAAGAAAGAGAAAGAAAAAGAGAAAAAGAGAGAAAGAGACAAAGAGAGAAAAACAGTAACACCTGCAGGTAGGAGAAGTTGAAATACATATATAATTGAACACACGATTTTCTGCAACATCACGACATACAAGTTGTGACAACTACACAAAAAATCTTAGCCTCTAATCTATCCATCTAGACATCGAATGTGCACAAGTGTTGGTTACATAATGGGGTATGGCGAAGGCTCCAATGTGGTACACCTGTACGTTACGGAGTACGTCTGTTGTTAATGGATCTGTTAAGGAATGAGAAAAGAGCGAGAGAGATGAAGTTAGGATGGGATGAAATGTTGGAATTCATGGTATGAAAGAAATGGAAAAATTCAAGATAGAAAAAAACATAATCATGACATAAAGACAAAATCATTATTTGAAACATGATGAGGAAGAGCAATCTGCGGCTGTGATGGAGCCTTTGGCAGTTTTAGGTCTTTGAGGAAAGTATGGCATCGCTTTGAGCAACTTTAATTTCTTATTAAGTTCAACACTGCGCACCATAACGAAAGTCATTACCTCCGTCATCAAAGGTGGACAGAGGTTAGTATTCACTATTGTTTGTCCGTCTGTGAACATGATATCTCAAAAAGTTGTGGACGGATATGGACGAAATTTTGGTGGACAGGTTGGGTGTGTGACGAGGACAAATTGATTCGATTTTGGTGAAGATCGGGATCTTCTGGGTACGAGTATTTTTATTTGTTGTTCTTAAGTGATTCTTTCACCATTGAGATATGGGGTCAAAAAATACATGTACAATAGCATGACATCTCAAAGGGTTGTGGATGGATTATAACAAACTATGGCGATGAGTTGGGTAGGCGACAAGAGCAAGCCTATTCGATTTTGTTTCAGGCCCAGATCTAGATCGCATATCAGTGGGATACAAAATGTAAACTGTTCAATCTGGTGGAGGTATGCGCTCTACGGAGTTGCCGTTGTAGTTCATCAATGCATTTATGCAGGCGTTGTCTTCAGCTATCCTTTCTCTTGCATTTACCACTACGTCTCCCATGATAACTTGATCAGATCATGAACCATTCTTTTACAACAGAGCGTCAGAGCTCAAAATCAGTTTTATATGGCTATTGGCTAGGGTTACAATCTTGGACAGGTAACCACTCCGACACAGGAAGTTAGGGCAGGAATTTTGGAATTTGTTCATGATGCTGGCGATAGCTTCTCCTATTCTTCACGAAGGACACCATGAGATCTTTAACATTCACCAACTAACGGTAGCAATCTCCCTGCTGTGAAACACTGGGATGGAAGTTTATCGCGGGTCAGGATTCGAACCCAGGCTAGACAGCTTGGAGACGAGTGGTGTGCACCTGCCAGTTCCATGGTAACTAGGCTATGTTTATTATACTGCTCTTTGATTCATTAATGAATCGGTAAACATTACTCACAGGCAAGCTGGTGATTTGCCATCCCACTAATACCTTCGAAATGTAAAAACTGAACAAGAGAACGCTGTTAGTATAAGGGATCAATCCACATCCATATTGATGTGCTGTCAACTAACAGGGGATTGAATGAGAATCGAGAATGAGACTAGTGGGAACACGATGAGAGACGTATCATAAGTCATGCTGGCACGAGCAAGTTTCGTTGCAATCCATAAAATGGTTGAGATTTTTATAATGCTTGTGGAAGCTCGGGTTGTAAAGAAAAGCAGCTTTCCTCCATCTTTTCCTTCCTCCTTTGTCAAACAGGGATTAATGGCTGAAGGAGGAGTTTGAATATACATGACACGAAGGAAAAGAACATCAGTGTACTGTTATAGAATTCAATGACAGTACAAATCGACACAAGCATGGAATTTGAGCCTGAAATATCCCAGCATCATGAGCTAAGTGCTCAGATGGGAACCCAAACAAGATAGCCCCACATTTTGTTTGAAGAGTTAAGTTGTAAGTATCAACTTCTGTACTTTCTATGAGCCTCACATGTTCTCGCATGAGCAAACTGTAAATCACACACAAAGTTGCCTGAAAGAGGCACGAAAGGAACATAGTTGCAACAGAGAGATCAAATATTCGCCATATGAATTTCCCAGCTATTTAGCATTAATTAACGTCACTGTGGTTCCAAACTTGCAGCCGGACATACGGCATGGAACGAAGGGATGAAACAGCAGATCTATGTCTTATGGGACAGCATGCGGGGAACAACTTACCGACGAGTTGTTTAATACTCCGTAAGACTACTGACAGAAGGGAATCCGACGTGGGAAACGAAACCGATGTCCCTGTGCAGGATTCAGAAGCAATGGCATCCTAGAGATTTTCGACATGTACTCAAAGGAGACCTTCACTGTCAACATTTATGTGTTTGTGTAAAATAATTCCACTGTAATTTGGCATTTATGGTGAAGGTTCGGCAGTGTAACACGAGGAGATTGTGCTTACATGATCAATTATCAATTTATAGTTTGATCTAGGGGGGCGCGGGGGGGGGGGCACTTTAATCACGTGATCATCATCACATGCAAAATGATGGCAATGTGCTGAAAAAAAGTCATTCTATCAAAACGTATTGCATTTGCAAGGAATTTTGCATTGTCTTAATGTGCGAGATATTTGTTAATATTTCCATTAAAAATGCAAGTAACCTTGTCCAACATGTACGTATTTACTAAAATGTAGAGTAAGCTTTCTTCCTCTACTGCACTCAATGCACAACAACCCCCTCTCCCCCTCGATCTCTCCATACCCTTCCACGCAAAATCCGCCCTGACAGAGCGAGGTCACTGCAATGTCGTATTCTGGTGCGTTTCCAAGCTGATGTCATGAGGGTATGATGTACAAATCACGAGAAAAGTGCCATCTTAAAGCTGGTAACTAATACCTGATGATGTCGCTACATCATTCCTCATGAGGAGAGGCAGGCCTCACAGGATCGTGGGCAAGGCTAGCTGTGTAGTGAGCTAGCATGACTGGAGTTAGATCGACTTGAACCATGCTGGCTAAAGAGAAACGAGGTATGACACTGTAACTCTACTTCACGCTCACAGTCAAAGGATTCTGAGAACAAGAACGTTTCAACATGGCCTTTAAGATTGTAGATGTGTCACATGTCACATAATGTGCACACACACACACACACACTCACAACACACAGCACAACACACAATTGTACAGTATCGACTGTTCTAAAATATATATAATTTAAAGGATTGCTGTAAATGATGGTAATTTCACAAACATCCCTATATTCAACTTTATTTGTCCCCTCTCGGGTTCACGGAGGGGACTACAGATTTTGCTCTCCGTCTGTCCTTCTGTCCTTCCGTCCCACCTGTGGTTTTTTTCAGACTTTTTCTTCCCATATCCTTCAACATATTCAACTAAACTTGTAGCATGGTTTTATATAAAGTTACAGAAGAAGTTCGAGTTTTGGGGCAGTCCCATCATTTTTCAACTAAGTTTTGCCCTTTAATGGACTGAGAAAATATCACAATCGATAGGGGACAAATATTCCAAAGCAATTCTCACTCTTTTTAAATTGTAACCTCAAACTTAGCGTTCCCTTACCTAAAGTAAGAACCTTCAAAGGTCCCATGACACTCAATAACTTTCTGGTTATTTATATTTAACTTGACGTTCCTAGTGAAGAAATCACCCATGTTCTTTTAAAAAATCAACAATGGGATTAATTAGACCAATATTTCGAACATTTCTAGTGCTTTTCACACTTGCTATGCCCCGCCCCTCAAAAAGTTGAGTTCAGCGAACCGCACGTCACGTGAACGTTGACGTCATCTCCGAACGCGACTCACACAGAGTGGATTGATTAGACGTCGCACGCCGATAAAATACGTACAAATGCATTGTGCACATGTGTTTGCTATCTCTACTGATCGTCTTCTGATGAATGAATGTCTAGTTCGTATTGCTACGTCTAAGTTATGAGAATAAATTACAAGTGGAGGCAAGCTAAAGGCCACTGTTGTTGTACATGTCACTTATACCAAGGCCGTTGGCATGTGAATCACTTTTTAATTAGGGAGCAAGCATAATTCATTTCAGAATTTTTCTAATTTAGACAATATTGGTGATGCAGCATGTTTCTGGTGGGCAGCAAAAAAAAAATCTATACACCGAGGACAATATGCTGTTTAAAATCTCAACGTTTTCACAAACGTCACCTGCATGCCTGGTAGGGTAGGGTTCGCTTAGAATAATGAACGTCCCTGCTTCTCTGACACTTCGACAAAGGTATCGGGTAGGCAACATACTTTGTAAAGGCACAATAGGAATATATTTTTGTTACTGTACAAGTGGGTCAGAATAATACAGTTTGCACCGGCACTTAAACGAATATACTTTTTGCAATACTGTAAAGGAATTAATACTGACTGCACATGGTAATTTGCCCAAAATATTACAGCAATTAAAACGTAAAGTACAATTATTAAATATAAATATATACATATAGTGCAAAGATAATGAGCAGACTTGCCAAAGAAATGAAAACTGCAACAGAAAAGAAATCTTCTTGTTGACTTGTGTATACCCTTGCAATGAAGCTTAGAAACAACAAGTAACAATACAGGAATACCCAGCCACCCAAGATAAAAAAAATAATGACAATAAATGTCCATTTGATATCTGACAAAATGCCCACTTCACGCTTCCTCAAATCCCCGATACTCCTATTACACGCCTCATAGCCTCGTGACTCTTACGCAATTTGACTTATACATTGTGTGCATGCTAATACAAGGTATTGTCAATCGAGATCTCTAGAGTCCAGACTAGTCCGATAAAATCCGTCGTCCGTCCGACTAGGCCGATAATGCCTGATGTGCTTGCTGTAGCTTTCTTTATTATTTCTCTTTTCTTCATTGTTTTCCTACTGGCGCTACATGACGACAGTAGGAATAAAATAGATAATAAAATGCACAGAACGTCAGATTTATCGGACTACTCTAGACAATTGTGTTTGCAAGGTGTGTTCTGCACACAGAGTTTTCATCGTATCCGGACAGCGAGATTGCTTCGTTTTATACACAGAGAGATACGGCCGATGACATGCGCTGGCCTTGCTTGCGATTCATTGCGCGCGGAGCAACATGTCCGCTCCGCTGCGCTGGTCACGTCACCTCACTAAAATATTTCTGATATCGAGCAGTATGCAAGTAGAATTTACATTATTGATTAACGAATAGGATTTAGTCTAACCAGTTGTTATTGCCAAGTCTTCCTTCGATGTCCTCCCGATCATCATGAAACGCCGGGAATTTCATCGCCAGTTTCCTCTGCTTGTCCTGCTTGGGCTCGAACTGGGTAAGGCTGTATTCCCATTTCCAGCTGTCTGAACTTCAACCTCCCGCGACTACGTTATCCAACAATTCTCCATCTGATTCATACCAAAATCCTTCATTTCTCTCTCACACTCACTGTCCGCTACAGACAAACCAAAGTCCATGTCATCCATTATTCAACATCAAATGTTTGATTTTTTTAAGCAGAAATGAACGAAGCGTTTGAAGTCGACCATCGAATGTGGAAACACACAGGAAGCCAATAGAATCACGTAGCCCACCAACCCGAGTAATTTGCGTGCAGCCTTTTGTTGTTCTGGAGATGACGTCATGTGGGTTACGCCCCGTTCAGTAGATTTTGGCAGAATTTTTAAGGGGCGTTCCCGAAGAGGTTTGTTTTTAAATTTTACATTTTACAGAACGAGTATTGTGAAAAAACATTGTCATATCAGAAATCCATGATGAAAAACTCCTATAGGACATATATATATATATGCAATTTCAGTACTTTTGAGTGTCATGGGACCTTTAACCTGTAAGCAATTGACGGTTTCCCAACTGCATGGATCATCAGCTGGGCACCTTTCTTCAAGGTTTTCGATCCTTTCAATCCAGAACCTTCTCAAACGGCAAGATCCACAACCTTGGTCATGGATCCACATCAGTAGATTACCTACATCAGTAGAATCGACAACCTCAGTTGCATCCAGGAACTCAGTCAACCCATCAATGCAACATCACTAATAAGACTTTACTCACTCGAGGATACAATGGAAATTCCATATTTATAACTCTCAATCACATTCCATTACATGATAATCATACTAAAAACAAATTTGGTGCCTGTCTCTGACTGTCTGACTGACCGTGAACTATTCGGTCGTTACTTATTCTAATCTCAACCAAACTTGACAAGAGGACGAAGGGTCACACAATGGAGGTTGTAGCGCTTCATTCCCCTTCCAAGGGGGATTTGCACTTGAACGAATACACCGTGTTGAAGGTGTATAATAGGTTATCATAGCTTTAATGGGGCACACCTTTTGGACATAAAAATTATTATATCCACAAATGTTTCAGTCAATTCTGTCCAACCTATAGTTACATTGTTTAAACAGTGGCGACTAAACTGAAAGAAGTTTGGAGAAAAACTCGATGTGATTAACCCCATTCTATGCGAATTACGTCCCCTCAACTGAACAAACCAGAGCTGTCTGACTTGCTGGCCAAGGTAAAGTGGGCAACCATCTTTCGCTAGCAAAGCTGCTTACATCAGTCTTTATGCATGAATGATTAATCCCATTGCCCTGTTTGATTTTTCTAGCCATGATCAGATTATATATGGACTGTACATGGATTGTTTATATGCAGTGCCTTCAGAAAGTGTTCACACCCTTGAATTTTTCACATTTTGTTGTGTAATAGCTGAATTTAAAAATGGATAAATTGAGAATTTTTATCACTATCTACACAAAATACCCATAATGTCAAAGTGGAATATTTTTTTTTAATTATAACCAATTAATTAAAAGTGAAAAGCTGAAATATCTTGAGTCAATAAGTATTCAACCCCTTTGCCATGACACTCCAAATTGAGCTCAGGTGCATCAATTTTCCTTTGATCATTCCTTGAGATGTCTCTACAACTTGATTGGAGTCCACCTGTGGCCAATTCAACTGATTGGTCATGATTGAGAAAGAAGCACACCTTTCTCGATACAAGATACCACAGTTGACAGTGCATATCAGAGCAGAAACTCTGCCATGAAGCCCAAGGAACTGTCCGTAGACTCCGAGATAGAATTGTGAGGAAGCAGAGATCTGGGGAAAGGTATAAAACAATTTCTGGAGTATTTATAAGTTCCCTAGAACACAGTGAGCTCATCATGAGTGAATGGAAAGGATATGGAACTACCCAGACTCTTCCTAGAGCTGGCCATCTGACCAAACTGAAGCAACTGGCAAGAAGGACCTTGGTCCAGGGAGGTGACCAGAGGTGATCAAGAATCCAATGACCAATCCGACAGAACTACAGAGTTCCTTGGCTGAGATGGGAAAATCTTCTGAAAGGAACAACAGTCTCTGCAGCACTTCAGAGATGGGAGTGTGGCTTGATGGAAGCCACTGCCTGAGAAACGGCACGTGACAGTCTGCCTGGAGTTTGCAAAATGACACGTGAAAGACTGAGCGCATGAGGCAAATAATTATGTGGTCTGATAAGATGAAAAATGAACTCTTTGGCCCGAGAATGTAAGCGCTACATCTGGCAGAAAACCGAGCACAGCTCATCACAATCTAACACATCCCTACCGTGAAGCATGGTGGTGGCAGCATCTTTGGGATGCTTTTCAGCAGCAAGGACTGGGAAGACTTGAAAGGAGAGAGGAAAGCACCTAATAATATAATAAAATTATTACAATGTATAACCTGTATACATTTTACTGTATACAACGAATAACATTTTGTCTTTTCTTTTGCAGACTCTGAACTGATGACACAATAATCATGAGTGAAGATTCCACCAGAAGGACCACCAAGAGGCA
>CM068960.1:62028167-62041762 GCA_035128595.1 Eptatretus atami | reverse complement strand
AAATTTAAAGTCAATCGGATGAAAATTGAGGATTTTAGCAATCTCACCTAAGTTGTTGACCTTTGGCCTCAAAAACAATAGGCTTCTTCCTAACGACAAACTCTACGACGTAGTGAAGTTTCGTGAAGATCGGTTTAAAATTGTGACCTGTAGGCGACAAACAGATAGACAGACAGACAGACAGACAGACAGAATAATAAACCAATGTCACCCGTAGGGTGATCCGTATCTTGCCAAAAGGTGACCACGTGTGACTTCTTTAAGGTCACACTGAGGGAACAGAGCTGCTATCCACCAGGAGCGACTCCTTGAGGAATATCTGCCTACGAGAGATTCCGATGAGAATCGTTCTACAGAGTAACCATGAAAAATATGCGTTTGCCTCATAACGTCACCAAATCACGTCATAATGTCTCAAGCTTGATATATCTAGAAAGCACTCATCGAGTGTTTCAATTTGAGGTACTACACGATATGGTTCCTAAAACTTGAAAATTTGACCTTGGGGTCAAATATGTTTGACCTGAGGCGTTAACCATGAAGGTCAAGGCCAATCGCCACCAAAAATTAATCAGCTGAATGCCAGACCATGAACTATATTCCCATGAAGTTTGAAGACGATCCGATCAAAATTACTCAAAAAATAAGGGTTTCGTCGACTCCCCTGATTTGCGACAAAGTGACCTTGACCTTTGACCTTGACCTTCAAATTTTTTATGCGCTGAAAGGGACCTCTATAGGCCTCTGATATGCGAGTTACAAAAATTTCCAATGAAAACTGTGCTCTGCAGAATTTTTTTTTCGTGATTACAGACAAACAAACAAACAAACAAAAAAAAAAAAAAAAAAAATAAAAATAAAAACATACAGACTGACTAACATATCTTGCAAAAACTTCGTTTTGGCAAGATAACAAAATCGACTGACCAATATACTTGAAAAATCTTCGATTTTACAAGTCATAAAGACAAATAAATGAAGTCTTGAAATCCTTATGACAAGTGGTGAATGCTGAAGTGCAATCAATTAATGGTATGACAAACTTCGTGTGGACTTCACTTAAACCTACCTCTTTGCAGTTATGGACAGGTGGCATGTGGTATCATTGTAATGACGTGTCTCTCACAAAGAAAAGGCTCTGGACCAACAAGTGTGTCTGCTATGGGTGGTGGGGGCGAGAGGTGGAAAAGTACTGCAGTAATGAGGCTACGAGCAGACCTAATTAAATGCTGAACTCTCGGTCACATATGCATGTTAAATAAATATTTGTAGTGTGCCACATTTGATCGAGTTCTGGACACTCAGTTAATTAAAGGTCTTTGGTTTATTTATCCTTTGATTAGCTTTCGGTTGTTCCCAAGAAACGTGCAAATAATGTGTATATCTAACATGGAACGATATGCGGCTCAAAACATTTCAAAGACAATCTGAGTATTTCATTTTCTATCTTTGAAAAGGAAAGAGTATTAGTTGGATTATTTCCCTTTGTTACATTCAATCTTCATTGTTATTTTTAAAACGGGTGTCATGTGACCAGTAAGAGTGAGTTAACATGCAAATATTTGTGCTTTACGAGGAAGAGGCAAAGCAGTGTGCAATATTCTTTCTGTTCACAAATATTTGGATTGATAGTGAACTTGGCTTGCAGGGCTGGAAGTATAGCTTAAAGGGCTGTTGAGCCTGAGTTTGAATCTCGACCCAGCTATAAACTGTCTTCCTGGTGTTTGCATGTATGGTGATGCATAACTGTGTGTGCCGTCTTTAGGAAGGACGCAAAGCTAGAGTAACTACCCCCCACCTCTCTTTTTTCTTAACAGGAGCGAGGTTCATCGAAGAGCAGGATATAAGTGATAGTTTGAAAAACATCAAGGGAATAAATTAACAGAAAAAGAGGGGAGGGAGGAAACACTGCAACAAGTAAGATGGTTGAGTTAGGAGAGGTTAATCATGGGACAGAATTGGGATTGCATGAGATGGTGGAACATTACTTAATTGAAGCCATGTAAGGAAGAGTAAGACAGAACAGCCTCTGGAAGAAGTGAGGAATAAAAGAGTTGATGTGTGCAGTCAGCCAGGATTTTGGAAATATAAACAGAAGGGTGTTACGGGAAGAACAAGTACATCCTGGAGCATATTAGGGGTTAAGGACAAAGAGCAGAGGAAGCAATATCAGAAAATAGACGTAGAAAAGAGAGAGAGCACTGACCTACATGCAATGTGAGAGAAACAGACCCTGAGCTTCAGCGTCATCATGGGAGATTCCAATGATTTTGAGAGGTTTAGATTCCATATAATCCAAGAGAGACAGATGTGATTCTGGAGCAGCAGCCCATAGTGGGGAGCAGTATTCCACTGAGCTATTGACCAAGTCCTTGTAGACCATTACCCTCTTTTCCACTGCTCGCATTACTTGTTGATGGACCAAAAATAGTCCACAGTGTCTTTCGTGAAGAGTAGATAAATTATCACCGGTACCCTGGCTAGATTCTAAATTCCTGCCACCTTCAGTTGAATGTCAGGCATGGCTAGCCAGTTTGTGAAAGGCTTGGGTGAAAAACTTCTGTCTCCAGAAGGCCTAGCTCAAGAAAGTGGAAGTAAAGAACTTTTGAAAGAACTTTTCCATGATGCTTAAGAACCCATAAAAATAACTTTTCCATGAAGTTGAGAGCAACACTAGCTACAAGACCTGCAAACACAATAAGTCAATACAGAAGAACTACAGTCTCATGTAAGTACGGGAGGCCAGAAACAGACTTTTGACCACAAAGAAAGTTGCATAAAGATCGAGACGTGGTAATTCATTGCCAACTAGAAGAGCACTCGGTAGAGCACATAGCTCCGCCACATAATGCCTGATCCACGAGAACATATCGGGCCCAATACATTTTGAAATATGCTATACAGTATTACCGTATATAGTTTTTGGCCCTATCTCTCAATGGTGAAGAATCACTTTAATAATTAAGTAATTATCCTATCCATATCCGGATTTGGATCTTCACCAAAATCGAATCAATTCGTCCTTGCCACACACCCAACATGTCCACCCAGTTTCATGCTAGTCTGTCAACACCTTTCGGAGATATCGTGCTATATATCGGTTTAGTCCCATCTCCCAATGGTAAAGAATCTAAAAATTATCAGATCCAGATTCAGATCTTCACCAAAATTGAATCAATTCTTCCTTGTCACACACCCATCATGTCCATCACGTTTCGTTCGAATCCATTCACAACTTTTTGAGATATCATGCTATATATCGTTTTTGGCCCCATCTCTCAATGGTGAAGAATCACTTAAAAAATTCTAGTAGCCGGATCCGGATCTTCACCAAAATCTGATCAATTTGTCCTTGTCACACACCGAACCTGTTCACAAAATTTCTTCCGGCTCCGTCCACAACTTTTTGAGATATTCTGTACAGTGTACACAAACAGACAAACAAACAAACAGAAAGGAGTGAAAACATAACCTCCTTCACCTTCGGTGGCGGAGGTAATAAGTTTGCTTTTGATGACAGACAGCTATCCAAAATGTTTGTAGTCATAGTAGTAGGAGATAAACTCCTTACAATACATTTTTTGTTGGAGTGAACTGAAGTATCTCGTTCGTAGAACTTTTTGAACACCCCAGGGATTCTGAAATATCATCAATATGAACAAAATATAATTCACAAAAGTATAACATAAATCAATTTGATAAAATACTGGTTATAGACATCAATGTTGTTGTATAGCTATCAGAAATAGGCATCACCCACAAAACCTTTTGCTGGCAAAGAAAGAAAGAAGGAAAAATGAGTGTAAAGAGAAAAAAGTTAGAAGGTGAGAAAACACAGGAGTAAAAAAAACAAAAAAACCAGGAACAGGAAATGCCAATAAAGACATGCATTGTATAGCTCTTGCAGCCATCATTCCAATTCATGAGCAGATTATAACCAACAATTTGTAAAGACCAAGTCAAACCGGGTAAATGTCGACTAAAATTAAATGCCTTGTGTAGACACACCTCCACAAGACGTTTAACATGGATCCATCGATCCTAAAAGATGCAATGTGTAATAATAAGAATTTTGCAAGAGATTACATCAACACCAGTCTTGGACAGCACTGTTTCTGTCTTAAAGCTTCAACAGCTAAAGGATTGCTAGTTGTGCAGTTATGCAACTTTTTCAGACCAATTTCAAGGGATTTACTGACAACCAAAGATAGATTGGAAATTTACAGTGCATGTTTTTTGTCTGGTGGTGATTAAACATCTGAAAAATTAAGCAAACAACAGCAACATAAAAGAGATTTCGTGAAAGGCCTGTATTATTGTTGTCAGTTATGGATCGAGTTGGTTAGAACATTCCCATCTCAGAAGTTGAGCCATACAACCCACCGTGATCAACGGAATGGAAAGGAGTTGTCGAGCAAATGGACTGGCAAGCACACTTACCCAATTTGAATCTGACAGACCATATATGAGTATGTCCAGAAGATGTGTTGCAGTACATGAATCTTTCTCAAGCCCTGTTGATTAACTAGGAGCTGCTCTGCTGGGGAAGTAGGTCATATTATCTGAGCAGCTCATCGATTTAGCCATTTTAAGCATGCCACGTCAATGTGTGGCTTGCATTTGCGTCATCGGTGATCATATGCCTTATTAGCAAACATCTTTTGATCTTTTATCGAGCTACAAAGCCGGCAGCACCAAATGGGAATTTGCAGTCATGACCTCTGTAGTAAATGTCTTTATCACATCACGTGACTTGTTACCTCACTTTTGTTTTACAGGAAAATCGAATTCATTTATGACCACATTAGCATTTTTTATGACCAAGGATTTGCCTTTCCATTGAAAGAAGGCAGATAAGTGCGATTATCCCTTTATTTTGACTTTGACACTCGTGCTTATGAACACTTGCTACATATCTAATAAAAAATGTTTTAAAGCCATGGTCAAAAGTTCATTTTCTCATTATTTCTCAATATTATTGTCCAAAAAAGCTAAGTACAAGTTCCACTATACTACGTGTGATTTTGTTACTTTGATTTGGCATTTATTGCATGATCGAAGATTAGTTATTGGATATACAAGGGTTGAATATGGCAAAAAGAGAGAGCGAGAGCGAGAGCGAGAGCGAGAGCGAGAGCGAGAGCGAGAGCGAGAGCGAGAGAGAGAGAGAGAGAGAGAGAGAGAGAGAGAGAGAGAGAGAGAGAGAGAGAGAGAGAGAGAGAGAGAGAGAGAGAGAGAGAGAGAGAGAGAGAGACAGAGAGAGAGAGAGAGAGAGAGAGAGAGAAACATTGAAGCCCATTTATTACAAAGAAAACAAATGACCAACTACAGCACTGGAGTATCAGGGGTAACCCAAATAGACAAAGATGGAGTCATCAGGAGGAACCGGGATCAGATTCGGGCCTTATGCTAGCTTCGGGCCTTATGAAAGTTACTCAGATTTAGACCAGGTTACTCTACTACCTTGGACATGCTGCTTCTCTCCCAACAATGGATGGAGGTCCTCAATATCAGATACAAGATCAGGGCCATCTCTCGATGCATATATCTTGTTTTCAATGTAGTCTGGCACCCCAGCTTGCTCTCCAAAGATTCTACCTATGGCATTCAAGGCCAACTCCACACATGGCTTACTGACTGCCTCCACTCTCAAAGCCAACGAGTGTATCTCAATGGAATCCTCTCGTTTCTTCTCCATGTCAAGGTCGGAATGCCACAAGGCAGTGTTCTGGGCCCAGTCCTATTCCCAATCTTCATCAACGATTTCTCTGACTCTCTGACTCCACCTCCTGCCATAACATCCCCCCCCCCCCCCCCCCCCCCCACCCCCATTCTTCAGATAGGCAGGCAGCAGCCTCTTTCATCTCTGCAGACCTTGATAGAATCACAATCTGGTCCAACACTTGGAATATGTTTTTAATTTCAGGAAAAAAAAAATCTCTCACCTCACTGTCTCTCTCCTAAAGGACCATCTGTCAAACTTTTCAGTCTCAAATTTTAGATCCCCAGTGCAAAAACTCAATGAAGTTCAGTCAGTCTCAAACTCTTGGGTCTCACTATCAGTCACGATCTTTCTTGGGCAAACCACATTTCAAAGTTGTCCTCCAAAGCCAGCCACCGACTAGGCATCCTCCCTTGTGCAATATCCTGCCTTGGCACACCTGAACTTCTAACTACCTACAAGCAGCTTGATGAAGTACTGCTCTCCCCTCTGGGCTGGCTCCCCTGCCTCACACCCTACTCAGCTTAATGCCGTGGAAACCAAGGCCTTCAAGATTATTGGACTCTCTCGAGATGAAGCTTAGTCTATGGGCCTATCCCTTTTACATTGGAGACAGGTCGATGGTCTCTCTGTCTTCTCCTGGCTCCTTTCTGGTCTTGCACCATCTGCTCTTTCTGTGCTCTGCTCCCCCCCCCCCCCCCCCCCCCCCCCCGCATCTGCCAAAACCCTTCGGCTTCTGGTAAAACTCACAAAATCCAGAAACACTTCTCACCTCCACTCATTTGTTCCTCTTTCCTCCCACCTGGAATCGACTTCCACATTATCTGCAATCCCATTCTTCCCACCAGGTTTTCAAGACTGCTGTTCACCACCAACTTCGATAGATGATCTCCCATCCAAAACCACGATCTTTTATACTCCTAAACTCTCCCCAAGCCCACCTCTTTCAATTTCTCAGTTTTTTCGTTCCTGAGAGTTTGCTTCTGTATCCATCTTGTTCACCCCCATTTGTCCCCCTCCCCTCATCCTCATTCTTCGTCACACCCCTTATCTTCGAAGTCTCTATTTTGTCCCTCAACCCTGCTGGTGTGCGTCCCTCCCCCCCCGTTCATTTTGTTCTGTTGCGTCCTGGTTTGTTCCATGTTCGAGCTCCTCCACAAGCCTCAACTTTGTATAAAAAGGTTGAAAAAAAAACAAAAAGCAAAGTACATGTATGCATAAAATGCAGCATGGCTAAAAATGTACACATATAAATACATCACTTTAAAGCAAAAAAGGACTCTTTCATTTCTGCCACTCACTGCTCAGGCTTTCCTGCTTTTGTAAAGTGCCGGCTTGGCAATGCCATGAACACAATTCAAAAGTAGACATTCTGATTTTTTTTTCTCAGTAAGGCATATAAAGCCCATAAATGAACACTGAAAAGGAAAAGTTGAATTTACAAAAAATACAGCTGAGAAAGATAAAAAGAGATGACAGTCTCTCATAGCCAATACAAGCATGATACATGTCTTCCACTACATTACAAAAAGGACATTCAACAGATGAGGAAGAGTTCAATTTATGAATCACTGACTATGTGATCAGAGCTCCATGGTCTCTTCTCCTCTGGAGATCTCACGTTCGACCAACACTAAGAAGCTTATACATCACGTTCCAAACCAGAGCAAGAAACGCTCCTGCAGGTAAGAACTCCTTCAATAGAATACTTTAAGGTTTCATGTAGGAAGACAGACATGCTTCCAAACAAATCAATTGCCCTTTCCCCCAGAAAGTAGAACATGCAGGGACTATCACCATTGGAAGAGAACACACTTTTTTTTGCTTTTGAGGCGTAAATTAAAGCTCAGGAAATAACAGGCAAAAATCGACCGCCTCATCCAAGGCATTACACCCAATACTAACTCATAAAGAGGTAAGGATGACGACCCTCATGACCATGCTCACAGTTATAATAGAACGAACATCAACTCTTAAGGAAATTGAAGCAGCAGGCAACCATCGATACAAGGAAGGTCTCTCACTCTGTTTACGCGAACATTCATATAATATCTCATAAACAACTTGCTGGTATATATTCCAGAAAAAAAGGATTATGGGGAAAAAAAAGGTTCTTGCACAAACTTCTTGGCATTGGAAGAATCCTCCAAACAACACACCCCTCAGGCTCACCATACAGTCAGAAGGCTCTGATGAAACTATGGGAGCCAAGCAATACTGACCTGATTCAAATCAACAAGGAAGAAAGAGCTCTCAGTCATAGTCAATTTTACCTGCTTTCCTAAGCAAGCCATTAGTGGGGACACACCAGGGCAGCATTTTGATATACAGTTTAATAGGTGTTTCATTGCCATCAGTTAAACGGCCATAATTTGCTCTGGATTTGTACCAAGCTTTGGCTACCGCCATGTTGGGCCTGCACAACACATCTGGTGGCCTCCCCAGAAAAGGTTTACCAGAACCCTCTGAATGCCAATTAATCTATTTGTATGATAAGGTTTGAACCACGAGGGTGTTTATCATTACTACGTGTGCCTTCAAACACAACAAATAGAGCAGTGGTTCTTAACCTTTTTATGTGCTCGTACCCCTTGAGCTTTCATAATATTTCCCCGTACCCCCTGTCTAAAAATTTCTTATTAGTTATTTATTTATTTATTATTATTATTATTGGAATTTAAGTACTATACAGTATTGAATTTGACACCATATATCGTACCCCCTGCTTTGATGCTTCGTACCCCCGGTTAAGAACCACTGAAATAGAGCATTCCTTTCCACCTTGCCACTCTCCAGTCGACATTATCAAAAAGCCCATCCAATTTTTTTTCATGGAATCTGAACGACTCAAAAATATATCTCTGGGTTCCTTCTCATCCCCAGAGTAAACCCCCTGGGAGAGTTGGGAGAAGGAGGGATGAGGGAATGGGCTAAGGGTCCACCCAAAGAGCTACACTTTCATTCCAATTAACTCTAGCAGTTAGTTGAGTCAAGTTCAAATTTGGCAAAACAGTGGGACATCTCCAAAACATCTTTCTGGTTTTGCATAACCAAACAGAGATTATCAACGTAAGCTGAAATAATTTTTGAGTTGCCTGGTGATAGAGACAAACCTGATACAAAAGAGCAAAGAGGAGCCAATAAGGGCTCGATGGCAAGAGTGTACAATAATCCGGAGAGCAGACAACCTTGGTGGATACCCCGCTGAAAGGGAAAAGGATGGCACAGACTGTGATTGACTTTTAACAAAAATGAGGCATTCTTGTATAGAATCTTCATGAGAGATGAAAATTTCCCCCTAAGGCTGCTCTTCTCAACACTGAACAAAAAAAGAGTGGTCTACATCTACACTATCAAAAGCCTTTTCTATTGACCAACTTCAATTAAATCCCTTACGAGAAAAAATACTCATACATCGATCGCTCCGTAATACAATAGGTTTGCTCATTGCCAATCAGAAAAAAATGACATTCTTCAAGCGCATTTCAAGCACTTTTGACATAATTTTATAGTCTGTACAAAGCAAGGACTCAGTCCGCTAATATGTAATCTCCTGCAAGTCATCTTTTTGGGAGAGGAGGTACATGACAACTCTCCTGCAGCTGAAGGGTCATTTACAATGATCTAAGCTCTCCTAAAATTCCTCCAAGAAACCAGGACCAAGAATATTGCAAAACACTGTAGAATTCAGCGTAGAGTCTATCAGAAAGGGACAGGAATAAGTCATCCCATTTACAGCAGCTCTGTCCATGGCTCTGAGGGAAAACAATTTTGAGCAAAAGTCCTGTAGAACGTGTTTGATGTCACTTTGGCAATCAAAATGGTACTATCAGTCGAGTGTAGGCTGTGAATCTGCCGAGATGTTTTGATGACTCTTTCCAGGTTAAATAATTCCTTAATGGGTGTATCCAGGTGAGGTCTTCTAATCTCTAGTTGAATAAGTGACCAATTGTATTGTCTCTGACCATCTCAACCAGCAAGGTCTGCTTCTCTGCAAATCGCCGATACTGTTTGTTACCAACAGATGCTCCAGCATCTTACTGAAGGCTAAACACATCAGCTTTCAAACCGGATATCAACCTTGCTCCTATTGCTAGTGGTGTACAAATAAAACTGTTGACAAAATATGCAAATATGGGACTTCATGCAGTCCCACCATTGACGAATACTTGAATAAGAATGTTTTTGCATATCGAGCTTATTCCACAAAATTACCCCCGTGCGGGAGTGACGGTCATCTCTGCGAGAAAATATATAGCCTCCTGAAGGTAGGGCAGTTTTTGCAAACTTTGAAGTCACGTGACGCGAAAACGAAAGCGATATCGAAAATCCGGCACGACAAAATTTAGATATTGTCCCATAGATTTAATGCCACAATCAAATTCAAGATCGCTTGAGAAATGTAGGAGGAGATAGATTTTTGAAAATCGTCATTTTCGCATTTTTTGCGAACTTTGAAGTCACGTGACACGAAAACGAAAGCGAATATCGAAAATCCGGCCTGACCAAATTTAGATATTGTCCCATAGATTCATATGCCACAATAAATTCAAGATTGCTTGAGAAATGTAGAAGGAGATAGATTTTGAAAATCGTCATTTTCGCATTTTTTGCCAACTTTGAAGTCACGTGACACGAAAACGAAAGCGAATATCGAAAATCCGGCCTGACCAATTTAGATATTGTTCCATAGATTCATATGCCACAATCAAATTCAAGATCGCTTGAGAAATGTAGGAGGAGATAGATTTTGAAAATCGTCATTTTCGCAACTTCAAAGGCCTCGTGACCTTGAACTCGACTTCGGTGGACCTTGAAGGTCATACCATCGTGTACGTCTCATCGACCTCTATCAGAATCACTAATGACCAGATCTCCGCTTCAACTTCATTGTGGACGGACGGACGGACACGACGGATCGTCACCTCTCCTCTCAACACCAATATTATTAGGTCATGCTCGAAGAGATGACCTAACAAGCTGAAGGGCTTCTTTAAAATGTGCATCTTGCAAAAGCTTGGTGTTCAAAGTTCAGTATGCGCTTTCCCCCCAAAAAACCAACTTACTAAAATCAACAGTAGAGATAGACATACTCTGTGAGCTTACAAAGAAGCAGTGCTATTTCAGAGTTATAACTAAGGCATTACACATTTATGACACTGAACTTTTGATGACAGCAAACAAAGTCAACAGACATCAAGAAACCTTTACAAATCTCCCTGACAGTAACTTCCAAGGGTTGCATCTTCGGGAGCAGAACTACAGCCACACCAGCCCTGGCATCTTCAAAAGCACTAGAGAAGAAAGAGCAGCCTTTAAATAATTAATCAATGCCACTCAACCTCACAAGCTGGTTAGCATGTCTTGTAGCATCAGTACATCAACGTTCTCTGTCTTGAAGAGATGAAACACCTGTAGGTGGTGCATACAACTGCGGCTACCATTTGTGTTTAAGGATGCTACCTTCAAATCCATTTTTCTATCATGAAAAACATATTTATTTCTCAGACCCCATAGCTCTTTCCCAACTTCAGTGGCACTTTTCCTTAATTGTTGTATTTGGGGTTCCGAATCACTTGCTGGGTTCAGGCTCTCAAATCATACTTTTCACAATCTGGAGAGAAACATGCAGATTTGGAAAATATTTTGTATGACTTTTCCTAAAGGTATCATTTAAAAACTTGATGACCTTTTTCTGAGAAACCCTCCTGGTATTGTTCCCCTCATCTTCAAGACCACAATACCCTAAGTTGCTACCAGCAAGTGTAGAAGAAGCTTCATCCGAGTCAACCTCATCCTCTCCTCACTCAACATTTATTCCCAGTTTTAAAGTCTGCATTCCCTGCCATCATTTCTGATGCCATACTCTCACCTGCACCATTCCGCTCCCCGCTCCCTTCATCTTTCTTGAGAAGGGAGGGTTTAACGGCACCCATGGAGGGGCTCTCCATTCTATCTAGTACTGCCCCAACACCAAAAGGCACCTCTCCTAATCTCCTAAGAAACATTCTTTGTCCATAAATAGTTGCCACTGAGCCTGAACAGATCGGACAGCATGGGTCTCTTGTACTCTGTAACAAACTATGTCAAGACCGTTGACCTCTACCAGCTGTTTAATTTGGATCTTGCAGAGTGGACTCCACCACATTAACATTTATTGTTCCAATCTTGAAACTGGCCATGAGGAAATAAATAGCTTCTAAGATAAGATCAGAAGGGATAATTCATCAGAATCCCTTTTCGCCTTGGCGATCAATTTTTTAACGGTGACAGTGTCTGTGGAACCAGATAAGTCAGGCTTACGTACGATAGCCTGAGCACACTCAAGGAAGACGGTGGATCTGGAAAGTATTCCGTCAGTTTATATTGCTTCCTGTAAGTATTTTGTAAGAAGAGTCTTATTTGTTCAGGGAGGGTAGGACCTTGACTGGTCAGCTTCTCCACCGTTCACCTGATCGTTTCCTGTTTGTTTCCTCCAGGTCAGATTCTCAGAGTCGGTTTTAGTTTCCGAGTCACACTTAAGCTTGTACCGTCCCGCATATCGATACTGTCGTCAGTATTGATACACGGATCTGTACTGGTTACACGCTCTATGTGCTCTTCCATTGTGGGAACATCTCCCGTGAAGTAACGGAAATAATCGGGGGAGTTGATGAAACGAAACACCATCAGCGGATGCAGAGATCTCGCTTCCCTCAACCGTAACGGTGTTATCGACTCGGTGGAGGTAGATAATACTTTGGGGGAGGTCTCGTAAAACATCCATTTTAACATTTCCTGTATTTCCAGCTTCACCACATGGACTGGAGCAGTAACAGGGTTAACATTTGCTTCGTCATTTCCTGTTGACAAGGATTCAGGGTTAACATTTACCAAAAGTGACAGCAGTTCATCACTAGTGGTCTGTGTATCACCGCCAATGACTTTCCATTCGAGAGTTCTTAACGAGTGAAACAGTTTCATTACTGCGATAACAGTAAAGCGGTCTCTGTAAGGAGACGTCATGTCCTCACCGGCAGTAGGTTAGACTTGTTGGGCTAGGTACCGGGTCCATTCCGGGGTCAACATTGTAGAATGACGTCAGTCACGACTGCAGAAACATTACGACAGATCCTCGTTTGTAAATGCCGCCTTCTTCTGGAGTGAAACGACCATCAGAAAGCGTTTCTCTTCCTTGATGAAACGATGGTAACCTCCCAACATTCGTTTTGCTGTTTAGACTATCGGACTGTGCGTTATTACCAGACCCGGATTCGCTTCCTTCACAGTCGAGAAAGAGAAGAAGAAAGAAGGATCGTATCCTTTTTGACGAGGTTTTCATCGTTTGACGAAGTCGCCTTGGGCAAGATCGTTTCAAGTGTCCGAATTACCACATTCGAAACATTTCAGGGTGTGCAGTGTTACGTAGACTTGGAATCATGATTATCAATATTTGAGATTTTAAACACATTGTTCAAGAAGTTCTTCCAAGCGTTAGAGGAGGAAGCACCACATAAGCTGTCTCCGAAAAGACATCATCACATGCTTCCGTCCGATCGGCTGGCTACGTAAAGGTAACATAGTGATTTGAGAAACCACGAACCATAACGAGATAAGTTCCGAGATCAGCGTCTGACTTCTTCAGGAAGGCAGGAGCGTTCGAGTAATGACCTTCTACGGCCGGTGTGTCGAGAGGGGAGACGAGCACGAAAATGTCCGTCGTCTTTGTGTATCGCAGTCGACTACAATTTCCTCAACCAGTCTCGTCTCAGACAGCCAAGATTACCACACGTTTGTTCATTCGCAGGCTGCACGAACTTTCCAGTACCGAACTATGTTCCTGTGCGATAACGAGATCCTCGACGCTGACATCCGTCTGGCGCATCTCTTCTTT
>CM068960.1:62013908-62028142 GCA_035128595.1 Eptatretus atami | reverse complement strand
CAATTGCTGCCTTAATTTCCAGGTTAAATCAGATGAAAATTGATTTTTCAGTTGAAATGATGATTTAAGAAGTTTGAACTTGCAGTTGACCTTTTGATCTCAACAATAGTTGGTTTCCTAATTCAGTGAACAAATATGCAAATCCTGTTCAAATTTCAAGTCAAATCAGCTGAAAAATGACGATTTTAGAAATTTGACCTCAAAAATCAATAGGCTTCCAGTTCAAGACTACTTCTACACCTGGTAAAGTTTCATGAAGAACGGTTTAGAATTGTGACCTGTAAGCGATTGACAGACAAACAGACAGAAACAAGAAAAAAGACGATGTGCAGAGCACGATACTTGCAAAATCCACCCCCCTCTCTAAAGGTTGCCATGGATACATTAAATTGGCATTTCATTAAGATTAAAATTCACAATCTTCATCAAAGTTCAGGTCAATCAGATGAAAATTGATTCTTTTTCAGTTGAAAATTGATGATTTTAGAAGTTTGACCTTGAATTGAGCTTTGACCTTTTGACCTCAAAAGAAGTTGGTTTCCAATTCAGTGTTGCAATGTGCAAATCTTGTTCAAATTTCAAGTGAATCGGATGAAAAATGATTTCAGAAATTTGACCTCAAAGATGACCTGACCTCAAAAATCAATAGTCAATGAGACTACCTCTACAACTTGGTAAAGTTTATTGATGACGGTTTAGAATTGTGACATGTAGGCGACAAACAGACAGACCAGAATAACAAGACGACGACATTGTGCACAGCACGATACTTGCAAAAATCCATAAAACAAATTTTGACCTCAAAAATATAATTGGTGGTTGAATTCAATGACCAAATATGCAACTTCTCTTCAAAATTTCAAGTGAATCGGATGAAAATTGACAATTTTAGAAATTCGACCTATGTTGACTTTTGGCCTATGTGAAAATCCAAAATAATTGGTGGTTGAATTCAGTGACCTGAAATATAAATCCTCTTCAAATTTAAAGTCAATCGGATGAAAAATGAGGATTTTAGCAATCTCACCTAAGTTGTTGACCATTTGGCCTCAAAAACAATAGGCTTCTTCCCTAACGACAAACTCTACGACGTAGTGAAGTTTCGTGAAGATCGGGTTTAAAATTGTGACCGTGTAGGCGACAAAACAGATTAGACAGACAGACAGACAGACAGACAGAATAATAAACAATGTCACCGCGTAGGGTGATCCGTATCTTGCCAAAAGGTGACCACGTGTGACTTCTTTAAGGTCACACTAAGGTGAACAGAGCTGCTATCCACCAGGAGCACTCTGAGAAGAATATCTGCCTACGAGAGATTCCGATGAAATCGTTCTACAGAGTAACCATGAAAAATATGCGTTTGCCTCATAACGTCACCAAATCACGTCAATAATGTCTCAAGCTTGATATATCTAGAAAGCACTCATCGGGTGTTCAATTTGAGGTACTACACGATATGGTTCCTAAAACTTGAAATTTGACCTTGGGGTAAATATGTTTGACCTGAGGCGTTAACCATGAAGTCGAAGGCCAATCGCCACCAAAAATTAATCAGCCTGAATGCCAGACCATGAACTATATCCCATGAAGTTTGAAGACGATCCGATCAAAAATTACTCAAAAAATAAGGGTTTCGTCGACTCCCCTGATTGCGACAAAGTGACCTTGACCTTTGACCTTGACCTTCAAATTTTATGCGCTGAAAGGGACCTCTATAGCCTCTGATATGCGAATTACAAAAAATTTCCAATGAAAACTGTGCTCTGCAAATTTTTTTTTCGTGATTACAGACAAAGCAAACAAACAAACAAAAAAAAAAAAAAAAAAAAAAAAAATAAAAACATACAGACTGACTAACATATCTTGCAAAAACTTCGTTTTGGCAAGATAACAAAATCGACTGACCAATATACTTGAAAAATCTTCGATATTTACAAGTCATAAGACAAATAAATGAAGTCTTGAAATCCTTATGACAAGTGGTGAATGCTGAAGTGCAATCAATTAATGTATGACAAACTTCGTGTGGACTTCACTTAAACCTACCTCTTTGCAGTTATGGACAGGTGGGCATGTGGTATCATTGTAATGACGTGTCTCTCACAAAGAAAAGGCTCTGACCAACAAGTGTGTCTGCTATGGTGTGTGGGGGCGAGAGGTGGAAAAGTACTAGCAGTAATGAGGCTACGAGCAGACCTAATTAAATGCTGAACTCTCGTCACATATGCATGTTAAATAAATATTTGTAGTGCTGCCACATTGATCGAGTTCTGACACTCAGTTAATTAAAGGTCTTTGGTTTATTTATCCTTTGATTAGCTTTTCGGTTGTTCCCAAGAAACGTGCAATAATGTATATATCTAACATGGAACGATATGCGGCTCAAAACATTTCAAAGACAATCTGAGTATTTCATTTTCTATCTTTGAAAAGGAAAGAGTATTAGTTGGATTATTTCCCTTTGTTACATTCATCTTCATTGTTATTTTTAAAACGGGTGTCATGTGACCAGTAAGAGTGAGTTAACATGCACAAATATTTGTGCTTTACGAGGAAGAGAGAAGCAGCTGTGCAATATTCTTTCTGTTCACAAATATTTGGATTGAATAGTGAACTTGGCTTGCAGGGCTGGAAGTATAGCTTAAGGGCTGTTGAGCCTGAGTTTGAATCTCGACCAGCTATAAACTGTCTTCCTGGTGTTTGCATGTATGGTGATGGCATAACTGTGTGTGCCGTCTTTAGAAGGACGCAAAGCTAGAGTAACTACCCCCCACCTCTCTTTTTTCTTAACAGGAGCGAGGTTCATCGAAGAGGCAGGATATAAGTGAATAGTTTGAAAAACATCAGGGAATAAATTAACAGAAAAAGAGGGGAGGAGAGAAACACTGCAACAAGTAAGATAGGTTGAGTTAGGAGAGGTTAATCATGGGACAGAATTGGGGATTGCATGAGATGGTGAACATTACTTAATTGAAGCCATGTAAGGAAGAGTAAGACAGAACAGCCTCTGGAAGAAGTGAGGAATAAAAGAGTTGATGTGGTGCAGTCAGCCAGGATTTTGGAAATATAAACAGAAGGGTGTTACGGGAAGAACAAGTACATCCTGGAGCATATTAGGGTTAAGGACAAAGAGCACAGAGAAGCAATATCAGAAAAATAGACTAAGAAAGAGAGAGAGCACTGAGCTACATGCAATGTGAGAGAAACAGACCCTGAGCTTCAGCGTCATCATGGGAGATTCCAATGATTTTGAGAGGTTTAGATTCCATATAATCCAAGAGAGACAGATGTGATTCTGGAGCAGCAGCCCATAGTGGGGAGCAGTATTCCACTGAGCTATTGACCAAGTCCTTGTAGACCATTACCCTCTTTTCCACTGCTCGCATTACTTGTTGATGGACCAAAAATAGTCCACAGTGTCTTTCGTGAAGAGTAGATAAATTATCACCGGTACCCGGCTAGATTCTAAATTCCTGCCACCTTCAGTGAATGTCAGGCATGGCTAGCCAGTTTGTGAAAGGCTTGGGTGAAAAACTTCTGTCTCCAGAAGCCCTAGCTCAAGAAAGGTGAAGAAAAACTTTTGAAGAAACTTTCTCATGATGCTTAAGAACCCATAAAAATAACTTTTCCATGAAGTTGAGAGCAACACTAGCTACAAGACCTGCAAACACAAATAAGTCAATACAGAAGAACTACAGTCTCATGTAAGTACCGGAGGCCAGAAACAGACTTTTGAACCACAAAGAAAGTTGCATAAAGATCGAGACGTGGTAATTCATTGCCAACTAGAAGAGCACTCGTAGAGCACATAGCTCCCCCACATAATGCCTGATCCACGAGAACATATCGGGCCCAATACATTTTGAAATATGCTATACAGTATTACCGTATATAGTTTTTGGCCCTATCTCTCAATGGTGAAGAATCACTTTAATAATTAAAATTATCCTATCCATATCCGGATTTGGATCTTCACCAAAATCGAATCAATTCGTCCTTGCCACACACCCAACATGTCACCCCAGTTTCATGCTAGTCTGTCAACACCTTTTGGAGATATCGTGCTATATCTCGTTTAGTCCCATCTCCCAATGGTAAAGAAATCTAAAAATTATCAGATCCAGATTCAGATCTTCACCAAAATTAGATCAATTCTTCCTTGTCACACACCCATCATGTCCATCACGTTTCGTTCGAATCCATTCACAACTTTTGAGATATCACTATATATCTTTTTGGCCCCATCTCTCAATGGTGAAGAATCACTTAAAAAATTCTAGTAGCCGGATCCGGATCTTCACCAAAATCTGATCAATTTGTCCTTGTCACACAGCCGAACCTGTTCACAAAATTTCTTCCGGCTCCGTCCACAAACTTTTTGAGATATTCTGTACAGTGTACACACAAACAGACAAAACAAACAAAAACAGAAAGGAGTGAAAACATAACCTCCTTCACCTTCGGTGGCGGAGGTAATAAGTTTGCTTTTGATGACAGACAGCTATCCAAAATGTTTGTAGTCATAGTAGTAGGAGATAAACTCCTTACAATACATTTTTTGTTGGAGTGAACTGAGTATCTCGTTCGTAGAACTTTTTTGAACACCCCAGGGATTCTGAAATATCATCAATATGAACAAAATATAATTCACAAAGTATAACATAAATCAATTTGATAAAATACTGGTTATAGACATCAATGTTGTTTGTATAGCTATCAAGATAGGCATCACCACAAAACCTTTTGCTGGCAAAGAAAGAAAGAAGGAAAAATGAGTGTCAAGAGAAAAAAGTTAGAAGGTGAGAAAACACAGGAGTAAAAAAAAACAAAAAAACCAGGAACAGGAAATGCCAATATAAAGACATGCATTGTATAGCTCTTGCAGCCATCATTCCAATTCATGAGCAGATTATAACCAACAATTTGTAAAGACCAAGTCAAACCGGGTAAATGTCGACTAAAATTAAATGCCTTGTGTAGACACACCTCCACAAGACGTTTAACATGGATCCATCGATCCTAAAAGATGCAATTGTAATAAATAAGAATTTTGCAAGAGATTACATCAACACCAGTCTTGGACAGCACTGTTTCTGTCTTTAAAGCTTCAACAGCTAAAGGATTGCTAGTTGTGCAGTTATGCAACTTTTTCAGAACCAATTTCAAGGGATTTACTGACACCAAAAATAGATTGGAAATTACAGTGCCATGTTTTTTGTCTGGTGGATTAAACATCTGAAAATTAAGCAAACAACAGCAACATAAAAGAGATTTCGTGAACGGCCTGTATTATTGTTGTCAGTTATGGATCGAGTTGGTTAGACATTCCCATCTCAGAAGTTGAGCCATACACCCCGTGATCAACGGAATGGAAAGAGTTGTCGAGCAATGGACTGGCAAGCACACTTACCCAATTTGAATCTGACAGACCATATATGAGTATGTCCAGAAGATGTGTTGCAGTACATGAATCTTTCTCAAGCCCTGTTGATTAACTAGAGCTGCTCTGCTGGGAAGTAGGTCATATTATCTGAGCAGCTCATCGATTTAGCCATTTTAAGCATGCCACGTCAATGTGTGGCTTGCATTTGCGTCATCGTGATCATATGCCTTATTAGCAAACATCTTTGATCTTTATCGAGCTACAAAGCCGGCAAGCACAAATGGGAATTTGCAGTCATGACCTCTGTAGTAAATGTCTTTATCACATCACGTGACTTGTTACCTCACTTTTGTTTTACAGGAAAATCGAATTCATTTATGACCACATTAGCATTTTTTATGACCAAGGATTTGCCTTTCCATTGAAAAAGGCAGATAAGTGCGATTATCCCTTTATTTTGACTTTGACACTCGTGCTTATGAACACTTGCTACATATCTAATAAAAAATGTTTTAAAGCCATGGTCAAAAGTTCATTTTCTCATTATTTCTCAATATTATTGTCCAAAAAATAATACAAGTTCCACTATACTACGTGTGATTTTGTTACTTTGATTTGGCATTTATTGCATGATCGAAGATAAGTTATTGGATATACAAGGGTTGAATATGGCAAAAAGAGAGAGCGAGAGCGAGAGCGAGAGCGAGAGAGAGAGAAGAGAAGAGAGAGAAGAGAGAGAGAGAGAGAGAAGAGAGAGAGAGAGAGAGAGAGACAGAGAGAGAGAGAGAGAGAGAGAGAGAGAAACATTGAAGCCCATTTATTACAAAGGAAACAAATGACAACTACAGCACTGGAGTATCAGGGTAACCCAAATAGACAAAGATGGAGTCATCAGGAGAACCGGATCAGATTCGGCCTTATGCTAGCTTCGGGCCTTATGAAAGTTACTCAGATTTAGACCAGTTACTCTACTACCTTGGACATGCTGCTTCTCTCCAACAATGGATGGAGGCCCTCAATATCAGATACAAGATTCAGGCCATCTCTCGATGCATATATCTTGTTTTCAATGCAGTCTGGCACCCCAGCTTGCTCTCCAAAGATTCTACGATAGGCATTCAAGGCCAACTCCACACATGGCTTACTGACTGCCTCACTCTCAAAGCCAACGAGTGTATCTCAATGGAATCCTCTCGTTTCTTCTCCATGTCAAGGTCGGAATCCACAAGCAGTGTTCTGGGCCCAGTCCTATTCCCAATCTTCATCAACGATTTCTCTGACTCTCTGACTCCACCTCCTGCCATAAACATCCCCCCCCCCCACCCCCATTCTTCAGATAGGCAGGCAGCAGCCTCTTTCATCTCTGCAGACCTTGATAGAATCACAATCTGGTCCAACACTTGGAATATGTTTTTAATTTCAGGAAAAAAAAAATCTCTCACCTCACTGTCTCTCTCCTAAAGGACCATCTGTCAAACTTTTCAGTCTCAAATTTTAGATCCCCAGTGCAAAAACTCAATGAAGTTCAGTCAGTCTCAAACTCTTGGGTCTCACTATCAGTCACATCTTTCTTGGGCAAACCACATTTCAAAGTTGTCCTCCAAAGCCAGCCACCGACTAGGCATCCCCCTTGTGCAATATCCTGCGCTTGGCACACCTGAACTTCTAACTACCTACAAGCAGCTTGATGAAGTACTGCTCTCCCCTCTGGGCTGGCTCCCCTGCCTCACACCCTACTCAGCTTAATGCCGTGGAAACCAAGGCCTCAAGATTATTGGACTCTCTCGAGATGAAGCTTAGTCTATGGCCTATCCCTTTTACATTGGAGACAGGTCGATGTCTCTCTGTCTTCTCCTGGCTCCTTTCTGGTCTTCACCATCTGCCTCTTCTGTCTCTGCTCCCCCCCCCCCCCCCCCCCCCGCATCTGCCAAAACCCTTCGGCTTCTGGTAAAACTCACAAAATCCAGAAACACTTTCACCTCCACTCATTTGTTCCTCTTTCCTCCCACCTGGAACGACTTCCACAATATCTGCAATCCCATTCTTCCACCAGGTTTCAAGACTGCTGTCACCACCATCTTCGAAAGATGATCTCCATCCAAAACACGATCTTTTATACTCCTAAACTCTCCCCAAGCCCACCTCTTTCAATTTCTCAGTTTTTTCGTTCCTGAGAGTTTGCTTCTGTATCCATTCTTGTTCACCCCCATTTATCCCCTCCCCTCATCCCATTCTTCGTCACACCCCTTATCTTCAAAGTCTCTATTTTGTCCGTCAACCTGCTGGTGTGCGTCCCTCCCCCCCCCCGTTCATTTTGTTCTGTTGCGTCCTGGTTTGCTCCATGTTCGAGCTCCTCCACAAGCCTCAACTTTGTATAAAAAGGTTGAAAAAAAAAAAAAAGCAAAGTACATGTATGCATAAAATGCAGCATGGCTAAAATGTACACATATAAATACATCACTTAAAGCAAAAAAGGACTTTCATTTTCTGCCACTCACTGCTCAGGCTTTCCTGCTTTTGTAAAGTGCCGGCTTGGCAATGCCATGAACACAATTCAAAAGTAGACATTTGATTTTTTTTTCTCAGTAAGGCATATAAAGCCCATAAATGAACACTGAAAAGGAAAAGTTGAATTTACAAAAAATACAGCTGAGAAAGATAAAAAGAGATGACAGTCTCTCATAGCCAATACAAGCATGATACATGTCTTCCACTGCATTACAAAAAGGACATTCAACAGATGAGGAAGAGTTCAATTTATGAATCACTGACTATGTGATCAGAGCTCCATGGTCTCTCTCCTCTGGAGATCTCACGTTCGACCAACACTAAGAAGCTTATACATCACGTTCCAAACCAGAGCAAGAAACGCTCCTGCAGGTAAGAACTCCTTCAATAGAATACTTTAAGGTTTCATGTAGGAAGACAGACATGCTTCCAAACAAATCAATTGCCCTTTCCCCCAGAAAGTAGAACATGCAGGGACTATCACCATTGAAGAGAAACACACTTTTTTTGCTTTGAGGCGTAAATTAAAGCTCAGGAAATAACAGGCAAAAATCGACCGCCTCATCCAAGGCATTACACCAATACTAACCATAAAGAGTAAGGATGACGACCCTCATGACCATGCTCACAGTTATAATAGAATGAACATCAACTCTTAAGGAAATTGAAGCAGCAGGCAACCATCGATACAAGGAAGGTCTCTCACTCTGTTTACGCGAACATTCATATAATATCTCATAAACAACTTGCTGTATATATTCCAGAAAAAAAGGATTATGGGAAACAAAAGGTTCTTGCACAAACTTCTTGGCATTGGAAGAATCCTCCAAACAACACACCCCTCAGGCTCACCATACAGTCAGAAGGCTCTGATGAAACTATGGGAGCCAAGCAATACTGACCTGATTCAAATCAACAAGGAAGAAAAAGCTCTCAGTCATAGTCAATTTACCTGCTTTCCTAAGCAAGCCATTAGTGGGGACACACCAGGGCAGCATTTTGATATACAGTTTAATAGGTGTTTCATTGCCATCAGTTAAACGGCCATAATTTGCTCTGGATTTGTACCAAGCTTTGGCTACCGCCATGTTGGGCCTGCACAACACATCTGGTGGCCCCCAGAAAAGGTTTACCAGAACCCTCTGAATGCCAATTAATCTATTTGTATGATAAGTTTGAACCACGAGGGTGTTTATCATTACTACGTGTGCCTTCAAACACAACAAATAGAGCAGTGGTTCTTAACCTTATGTGCTCGTACCCCTTGAGCTTTCATAATATTTCCCCGTACCCCTGTCTAAAAATTCTTATCAGTTATTTATTTATTTATATTATTATTATTGGAATTTAAGTACTATACAGTATTGAATTTGACACCATATATCGTACCCCCTGCTTTGATGCTTCTACCCCCGGTTAAGAACCACTGAAATAGAGCATTCCTTTCACCTTGCCACTCTCCAGTCGACATTATCAAAAGCCCATCCAATTTTTTTCATGGAATCTGAACGACTCAAAAATATATCTCTGGTTCCTTCTCATCCCCAGAGTAAACCCCTGGGAGAGTTGGGAGAAGGAGGGATGAGGGAATGGGCTAAGGGTCCACCCAAAGAGCTACACTTTCATTCAATTAACTCTAGCAGTTAGTTGAGTCAAGTTCAAATTTGGCAAAACAGTGGGACATCTCCAAACATCTTTCTGGTTTTGCATAACCAAACAGAGATTATCAACGTAAGCTGAAATAATTTTTGAGTTGCCTGGTGATAGAGACAAAAACCTGATACAAAAGAGCAAAGAGAGCCAATAAGGGCTCGATGGCAAGAGTGACAATAATCCGGAGAGCAGACAACCTTGGTGGATACCCCCTGAAAGGGAAAAGGATGGCACAGACTGTGATTGACTTTTAACAAAATGAGGCATTCTGTATAGAATCTTCATGAGAGATGAAAATTTCCCCTAAGGCTGCTCTTCTCAACACTGAACAAAAAAAGAGTGGTCTACATCTACACTATCAAAAGCCTTTTCTATTGACCAACTTCAATTAAACCCTTACGAGAAAAAATACTCATACATCGATCGCTCCGTAATACAATAGGTTTGCTCATTGCCAATCAGAAAAAAATGACATTCTTCAAGCGCATTTCAAGCACTTTTGACATAATTTTATAGTCTGTACAAAGCAAGGACTCAGTCCGCTAATATGTAATCTCCTGCAATCATCTTTTTGGGAGAGGAGGTACATGACAACTCTCCTGCAGCTGAAGTCATTTACAATGATCTAAGCTCTCCTAAAATTCCCAAGAACCAGGACCAAGAATATTGCAAAACACTGTAGAATTCAGCGTAGAGTCTATCAGAAAGGACAGGAATAAGTCATCCCATTTACAGCAGCTCTGTCCATGGCTCTGAGGGAAAACAATTTTGAGCAAAAGTCCTGTAGAACGTGTTTGATGTCACTTTGGCAATCAAAATGGTACTATCAGTCGAGTGTAGGCTGTGAATCTGCCGAGATGTTTTGATGACTCTTTCCAGGTTAAATAATTCCTTAATGGGTGTATCCAGGTGAGGTCTTCTAATCTCTAGTTGAATAAGTGACCAATTGTATTGTCTCTGACCATCTCAACCAGCAAGGTCTGCTTCTCTGCAAATCGCCGATACTGTTTGTTACCAACAGATGCTCCAGCATCTTACTGAAGGCTAAACACATCAGCTTTCAAACCGGATATCAACCTTGCTCCTATTGCTAGTGGTGTACAAATAAAACTGTTGACAAAATATGCAAATATGGAGCTTCATGCAGTCCCACCATTGACGAATACTTGAATAAGAATGTTTTTGCATATCGAGCTTATTCCACAAAATTACCCCCGTGCGGGAGTGACGGTCATCTCTGCGAGAAAATATATAGCCTCCTGAAGGTAGGGCAGTTTTGCAAACTTTGAAGTCACGTGACGCGAAAACGAAAGCGAATATCGAAAATCCGGCACGACAAAATTTAGATATTGGCCCATAGATTATATAGCCACAATCAAATTCAAGATCGCTTGAGAAAAGTAGGAGGAGATAGATTTTGAAAATCGTCATTTTCGCATTTTTTGCGAACTTAGAATCACGTGACACGAAACGAAAGCGAATATCGAAAATCCGGCCTGACCAAATTTAGATATTGTCCCATAGATTCATATGCCACAAAAATTCAGAATTGCTTGAGAAATGTAGAAGGAGATAGATTTTGAAAATCGTCATTTTCGCATTTTTTGCCAACTTTGAAGTCACGTGACACGAAAACGAAAGCGAATATCGAAAATCCGGCCTGACCAAATTTAGATATTGTTCCATAGATTCATATGCCACAATCAAATTCAAGATCGCTTGAGAAATGTAGGAGGAGATAGATTTTGAAAATCGTCATTTTCGCAACTTCAAAGCCTCGGACCTTGACCTCGACCTTCGGGACCTTGAAGGTCATACCATCGTGTACGTCTCATCGACCTCTATCAGAATCACTAATGACCAGATCTCCCGCTTCAACTTCATTTGGACGGACGGACGGACAGACGGATCTCACCTCTCCTCTCAAACACAATATTATTAGGTCATGCTCGAAGAGATGACCTAACAAGCTGAAGGGCTTCTTTAAAATGTGGCATCTTGCAAAAGCTTGGTGTTCAAAGTTCAGTATGCGCTTTCCCCAAAAACCAACTTACTAAAATCAACAGTAGAGATAGACATACTCTGTGAGCTTACAAAGAAGCAGTGCTATTTCAGAGTTTAAACTAAGGCATTACACATTTATGACACTGAACTTTTGATGACAGCAAACAAAGTCAACAGACATCAAGAAACCTTTACAAATCTCCCTGACAGTAACTTCCAAGGGTTGCATCTTCGGGAGCAGAACTACAGCCACACCAGCCCTGGCATCTTCAAAAGCACTAGAGAAGAAAGAGCAGCCTTTAAATAATTAATCAATGCACTCAACCTCACAGCTGGTTAGCATGTCTTGTAGCATCAGTACATCAACGTTCTCTGTCTTGAAGAGATGAAACACCTGTAGGTGGTGCATACAACTGCGGCTACCATTTGTGTTAAGGATGCTACTTCAAATCCATTTTTCTATCATGAAAAACATATTTATTTCTCAGACCCCATAGCTTTTCCCAACTTCAGTGGCACTTTTCCTTAATTGTTGTTTTGGGGTTCCGAATCACTTGCTGGGTTCAGGCTCTCAATCATACTTTTCACAATCTGGAGAGAAACATGCAGATTTGGAAAATATTTGTATGACTTTTCCTAAAGGTATCATTTAAAAACTTGATGACCTTTTTCTGAGAAACCCTCCTGGTATTGTTCCCCTCATCTTCAAGACCACATACCCTAAGTTGCTACCAGCAAGTGTAGAAGAAGCTTCATCCGAGTCAACCTCATCCTCTCCTCACTCAACATTTCCCAGTTTTAAGTCTGCATTCCCTGCCATCATTCTGATGCCATACTCTCACCTGCACCATTCCGCTCCCCGCTCCTTCATCTTTCTTGAGAAGGGAGGTTTAACGGCACCCATGGAGGGCTCTCCATTCTATCTAGTACTGCCCAACACCAAAAGGCACCTCTCCTAATCTCCTAAAAACATTCTTTGTCCATAAATAGTTGCCACTGAGGCTGAACAGATCGGACAGCATGGTCTCTTGTAACAAAGCTATGTCAAGACCGTTGACCTCTACCAGCTTTTAATTTGGATCTTGCAGAGTGGACTCCACCACCATTAACATTTATTGTTCAATCTTGAAACTGCCATGAGGAAAAATAGCTTCTAAGAATAAGATCAGAAAGTGGATAATTCATCAGAATCCCTTTTCGCCTTGGCGATCATTTTTTAAGCGGTGACAGTGTGTCTGTGGAAACCAGATAAGTCAGGCTTACGTACGATAGCCTGAGCACACTCAAGGAAGAACGTGGATCTGGAAAGTATTCCGTCAGGTTTATATTGCGTTTCCTGTAAGTATTTTGTAAGAAGATCTTATTTGTTCAGGGGGTAGGACCTTGACTGGTCAGCTTCTCCACCGTTTCCACCTGACTGTTCCTGTTTGTTTCCTCCAGTCAGATTCGTCAGAGTCGTTTTAGTTTCCGAGTCACACTTAAGCTTGTACCGTCCCGCATATCGATACTGTTCTCAGTATTGATACACGGATCTGTACTGGTTACGACGTCTATGTGCTCTTCCATGTGGGGAACATCTCCCGGTGAAGTAACGGAAAAATCGGCGGGAGTTGCATGAAACGGAAACACCATCAGCGGATGCAGAGATCTCGCTTCCCTCAACCGTAACGGTGTTATCGACCTCGTGGAGGTAGATAATACTTTGGGGGAGGGGGTCTCGTAAAACATCCATTTTAACATTTCCTGTATTTCCAGCTTCACCACATGATGGACTGGGAGCAGTAACAGGGTTAACATTTGCTTCGTCATTTCCTGTTGACAAGGATTCAGGGTTAACATTTACCAAAGTGACAGCAGGTTCATCACTAGTGGTCTGTGTATCACCGCCAATGGACTTTCCATTCGGAGAGTTCTTAACGAGTGAAACAGTTTCATTTACTGCGATAACAGGTAAAGCGGTCTCTGTAAGGGAGACGTCGATGTCCTCACCGGCAAGTAGGTTAGACTTGTTGGCCGTAGGTACCGGGTCCATTCCGGGTCAACATTGTAGAATGACGTCAGTCACGACTGCAGAAACATTAATTGTAACAAAAAAAAATACACAAACAACCGACGAAAAAACAGATCTTGCAAAACGCTCTGCGTTTGGCAAGATAAAAAACATAAGCAAAGGTGTGGAAAGAAGTACACAAGGATAAGATGCAAAGGGAAAGTAAAGAGGGGAAGGGAAAAAACACCAACAATGGAGGAACCGATGAAAACACAGAACACAGTCAGAGCTCTCACCAACACCAACACAAGGCCGCCATGACACCACGCCCAGGAAACCGACCAGGAGGGGCGCGAGAGAGAGAAGAGAGAAAGAGAGAAGAGAGAAGAGAGAGAAAGAGAGAGACACACAGAGAGAGAGAGAGAGAGAGAGAGAGAGAGAGAGAGAGAGAGAGAGAGAGAGAGAGAGAGAGAGAGAGAGAGAGAGAGAGAGAGAGAGAGAGAGAGAGACAGAGAAGAGAGAGAGAGAAAGAGAGAGAGAGAGAGAGAGAGCAGAGAAGAGAGAGAGTAAAGAGAGAGAGAGAGAGAAGAGAGAAGAGAGAGAGAGAGAGAGAGACAGAACAGAGACAGAGGCACCAGAAGAGAGAGAGAAGAGAGAGCACGAGAGAGAAGAGAGAGAGCGAGAGAGACAGAG
>CM068960.1:61994578-62013883 GCA_035128595.1 Eptatretus atami | reverse complement strand
AGCGACAGATTCCTTCGTTGTAAATGCCGCCTTCTCTGGGTGAAACGAACCATCAGGTAAAGTCTTTCTCTTCCCTTGATGAAACGATGGTGAAAACGCATCCGCAACATTCGTTTTGTGTTTAGACTATCGGACTGGCGTTATTACCAGACACGGGATTCGCTTCCTTCACACGTCGAGAAAGAAGAAGAAGAAGAGGACGTATCCTTTTGAGAGGTTTGTTTATCGTTTGACGAAGTCGCCTTTGGCAAGATCGTTCAAGTGTCCGAAATTACCACATTCGAAACATTTCAGGGTGTCAGTGGGTTACGTAGACTTGGTCATCATGATTTCAATTTTGAGTTTTAAAACAATTGTTCCAAAGTTCTTCCAGCGTTAGAGGGAGGAAGCACCACATAAGCTTGTCTCCGAAAAGACATCACATGCTTCGTCCGATCGGCTGGCTACGTAAAGTAACATAGTGATTTGAGAAACCACAGAACCATAACGAGATAGTTCGGAGATCAGCGTCTGATTCTTCAGGAAAGGAGGAGCGTTCGAGATAATGACCTTCACGGCCGGTGTGTCGAGAGGGGAGACGAGCACGAAATGTCCGTCGTCTGTTGATAGTCCACAGTCGAGATACAATTTCCTCAACCAGTTCTGTCTCAGACACGAAGATTACACACCGTTGTTCATTCGCGGCTGCACGAACTTTGTCAGTACCGACTATGTTTCCTGTGGCGATAACGAGATCCTCGACGCTGACATCGTCGGGCGGGACCCAGACGACGCCATGTTTTCGTGTTAATGCTTCAAATGCGAATAACGGGAATACGAAGTCATGTTTAGGAAGGGGGAGGAGGGGTAATTGCTCTCGTGCAGTAATTAAAATACGAGCCGAGACAGGTTTCCAAAAGGAAATAAACACAGCTACAGTGAAAGAAAAAACGATCAGTTGAAGGGCCGGGATGGGCCGCCACTAAAAGCTATCCACAAAGAAGCTGTGGGCTCTTTCTCTCTCTATCTCTGGGAAAAAAGTATGTGAGAAGAAAACAGGGGATGGGGAGGGAAGGAGAGGAGATGAATCGAAGGGCAAACCGCGAATAACAAGGACAGATAGGCGGGGTGGGGTGGGGTGACGGCGCGAGGGAAGGCCGAAGCGTGAGGTCTAACGAAGAGGGGAGGGTGGGGCACAAATAACGATGCGTAGAAGGAAACAAAGGAAGGAGGTGAAAAACGAGACGAAAGGGGATTGAAAGGTGTAAAAAACAAGGCAGATCACAGCTCACCAAGACAACACAGCGCCATGAACTCGACTCACCAACAGCCAGCAGGGGGCGAGAGAGGAGAGAGACAGAGACAGACTTTTTATTATAAGGTAGAAATTTTTTTTTTACCAAAACAGATGAACGACCAATTATTAAAAAAACATTTTAAGTTGATTCTACATTTAAATCAGAAAGGAAACTCAAGTGATTCATTTACAACAGAGCAAAGAACATTTTTTACAACACCATTTGTCAACAAATCCTGCATTATCCCATACTTGCAACAGAAAAAGAAATCAAGCTGAAGCGAGAAACAACTAAAGTTCTGAAGGTTAATAAAACACAAGAACAAAGCATCCGCAGATTCCACTTCTTTTTCCTTGTCTATAAATTGCCATTTTTGCCTCAGCAACAAAAACCTGGCCAAACCAGTCTCAGATTTGAAACTAGAGGAAATAGGGAAACCATAAATAAATTTCACAAAAGGAAAAAGAAAGACTCATCTTTAAAATAATATCATGCAAAAAACTGAAGAAAGAGGACAAGTCTTATGCAATCTACATATGCATGACAAAGCGTTTCATTGTTTTCACAAAATGGGCACAATTCCAAGATCTCATTGGAAAACTTGTGCAATAAGATATTATAAGGGAGGATGCAATGCATAATCTCCATTGCAGGTCACCCGAACGATTTAGAAATTGGGGGAGTATATAAACTCTCCATGCAGGAACAAGAGGGTAGAAGTTGGGCAAATGTTCTTTCCATTGAATCCCGAAAGGACTTTTAACTGAATCGGCAAAAATACATTGAATACAAAAGGAATACAGGTTCCCCTTCTCAATGGAATTTAAAGTACAGATTTCCATCCCAGGTCAAAAGCAAAACGGGAAGGCATATTGATTGGGCAAATCCACAATATCAAAAAAGACTCCTGAAACCTATTCCATAACTCATTAATGCCTTTAAGATAGCAGAAAAAAGCTGACCATTATCCGAACCGACGATTTCAACCAGTAATGGTGAGAATTTCATGGCCAGATTTCCATCTTTCTTTTGAAAAATCCAGCAGATTGTGCACAACAAGTATATTGGACCCCAGAAAATATTGCACAAAAGCCTAGAGATGGATTCCTGTAAAAATGGGGTTGTAGAAAACTGGTTCATTTAAAACATCGAGGCCATAAAAGAAGTGACCTCACGTTGCAGTGATAAAGCTTGCCAAGCATTGATAACACTCTGCATATTCAGAGGAAGTGGTGACACGTCGATCTTCAGGAGGTCGAGCAAAAAAAGCTCACGGCCATATCCTAGCCGCCCGCTTGCTTTAGCAAACAAAGGGTCAAACTCTTCCAAGGCATGTGGTTATAAAGCAACTTTTTCACAAAAAGAATGCGGAAAGTCATGATCCTGCTGGTGATATCAACAAGCCCTTGACCCCCCTCATTACGAGAAAGGCTGAGCACACCTAGTCGAAGCCAGTGCTTACCACCCCAGAAAAAAACGATCAGATGCTTTTTGAATAGTTTTAATTAGCCACGCAGGTGGCTGCAAGACAATAAACCTGTGCCACAAGATGGAAGAGACCAAATTGTTAATAACTAAAACTCTTCCATGATATGATAACTTGCACAGAAGCCCTCCATCTCTGAAGTAGACTTGTCTGTTAGTCCCATCCCAGTTTTTCTGAATACTTTGAGCATCACCAAGTTGGACACCCAAATGGTAAACACTATTTTCTTCCAGGATAAATTGTTAGTAGTGTTGGGAAGGAAAAATGCATTGCTAATCCAAAAAAAGAGGCATAACTCTTTGTCCAGTTTACTCTGGCTGAGCAAGCAAGGGTAAAATTGTTCATAGTTTAAGTAGCTCAGATACATCTTCTTGACATTGAATTGTAGTGCAGATATCATCTGCATAAGCAACAACTTTATAGCAGGTATGTCCGGACGACAGGAATCCCACAAGTTTCTCACGCAATTTAACTAAAAAGGGTTCAATGGAAAGAACATAAAGGAGTCCGGATAAGGGACACCCTTGCCATATTCCTCTGGTAACAGTAAGGGAGGAATCAACTCATTATTTATTTTGAATAAACTATAAATATGTGATACAACAACTGAATATATGATACAAAATACACAAACAAAACCAAACCCTTTAGGATAGCAAATACATAACTATGATCTATACTATCAAAGGCATGCTCTTGATCAATAAAGATAAGCCAGTACTTTATGTAGATCACACACATCAACAATGTCACGAACAGCGCCAAGATTGTCATATATTGATCGTCAGGCACACAACAGGTTTGATCAGGATGCACAAAAGAGTGAACACCACTTTTAAGCGAGAGGCAAGGACCTTTGAAAAAATCTTGTAGTCGGTGGTCAGTAAGGAGACAGAACCCAATTTCTGAGTAACTGGTGTTCTCCTTCTTTGGTAACAAGGAAACAACAGCTCGCCGGAAACTTAGGGGGAGCTCCCAACTTGAAAAACTTTCCTAGTACTTCCAAAAGTTCGGTCCGATAATGTCCCAAAAGTTTGTATAGAATTCACAGGGATACCATCCAGACCAGGAGCTTTCCCGGACACCATAACTGGAAAGAAGAGACCCAACTCCTCCAGCGTGATGGAACTCTCCAAAGAGGCTCGCTGCGACTCAGACAACTTAGGTAAAGGTTCAATGAAAGCTCTTGCAACATTCAAATCAATCTTTTTCGCACAGAATAAAGAAGAAAAATAATCGACTACAATCTCTTTAATCATCTTAGGTTTCGCTTACTATGTGTACCTGGGATTCATTGGCACCATAGGCTGTCGATTTTTAGTAATAAGGGATGCAGTAAACATAAATTATCGAGTCCGGAAAGAAATCGGTTAGTTTAATTTTTTTCCGAAAGGTGTGGAGGAAGCTTTAAATCACCTTCGCAGGAGCAGGGGCATTTAAGTCCTTGTGGTCTTTGTGAATCTCCAGCTGCACCATCCAACTCAGAAAAGAACTGATATTGAACAAGTATCATCGGAATCACACGACTCGTGTTCAATTTCAGCTTCCTTTTTCTTTACAGATATAGCAGACATTGGAAATGGTTTCACGAAGAAAGGAATCCTTAGGAAGCAGATTTCCTTCTAACTTTCAGATGTCTGCTTCGAAGTCACTGAGGTAATGGTGTGGCTATAGATGCGACAGGCAGTTCTATGGTAGTCGGTTGGCAACTACAGTTGGTCAGATTGCTCTGCGGTGTAAGGCACAACTAATGTTTGGAACAGATGGCTCTGAGTTATTAGCTCTACTGTAGTCTGAACTGCTGGTTCCGAGGTATTAGGCACACTATGTTTCAACAGATAGTTCCGAGGTATTTGGCATGACTATGGTTTGAACAGTTGGTTCTTGGGTGTTAGACCCAACTTCAGCATATGAACGTCCTGCTTCAGTGTATGACTTCCTACTGTATGTCCAGTACAATTTCGTCTCCGCCTGGGACATCTACTGATGGTGTGTTTTGAAGCTCTATAGCCCCTCGTCATCACATGTGAGAGACAGGCATAAACATCTGAAGGATTTTGGTTATCTCATTCCTATTGAGTGAAACCCCTCTTCACAGCGACTGCTTCGGCATATGAAGAAGTTCGACTAAAACTACATTTTGTGCCTTCGTTTCCCTCGTGTCACCCAACCAGACTCATTTTCCATTTGTTTGATTTTCAGAATTTTCCCTGCTCAGAAGGCACCCCAGTGACCTCAGGTTCATTTACATTTTCAACTTTACTTGATTCTTTTTTAACGCCCTTGGGCATTCATTTTTCATGTGACCATACTGTCCACATTTGTAACACAACTAAAGTCTGTGATGTGGCAAAGATGCGGTAAGTAAACTTTTCATGTTCAATTTTTAACATCACGTCTAGCTCACGAATGTTTGGCTTTGGAATAATAAATAATTGATGTCGAAAGGAAAGAATATGTTTTGTAATGTGGTCCTTAAAGCGAACAGGAATGAAAGTTATTTTTGAAACAACAGTGCCATACTGTTCTAAAGCAGCTTTAAACTGCTCGTTTTTTGATGAAGGGAGGAATATTTGACAGGAGTACCTTCATCGATGGAACATCGAGGGGTGATATGAAGAGGAATATATCTGGCTCCACAGTTAGTCCTGACTCCACAAGCTGTGCACTATTTCCTCTTTAAGCGACGAAGAAAAAACACGCTGATTCATTCTGATGCAGCTATTACGATATGCATGCCGATTAATTTTCGACACACAAAACAACTTTTTCAACTGAGATTTCGGTGTGGTGCGTACACGAAAACCCATTTTTCCGACTTAAAGACTCTAACAGCTCAATGGTCGCCATGATTTAGGCGCAATAACACTCAATGCCTCGGGAAAAAAAACACCGTGGAACTGAGTGCACTCTCTCACTCTCAAACTCCAAGAAAGAAAAACAGAGAGAGTAGAATATATATATACTATATATATTATATATAGAACAGGGAGCAATGATAGCAAGAAATGAAATAAAAGGAATACTGGATAAAGAGGAACACACAGGGGTAGGGTGGGATGGGAGAGATAAAGAAGGGAGGTAAGAAGGAGAAAGAACATCCACATGGAGGAAAAACCGAATGGAAAAAACCAGAATACAAAAACCAAGAAACAGGAAAAAGGGTAGAAAGGAACTCAAAGGACAGGGTGAAGAGGGTGAAGGGAAAGAAGGAGGGAAAACAACAATTGAAAAGACGAGTGGAAAAAACCAGAAACCAAAAATAACGAGATGCGAACCTCAGCCATAGGCTGAGGTTATCTTGCAAAAACAAAATATTTATATCGTCAATGACGTCAGCAAAAGATTCTGTCGTCAAATTATAGCTAATCTGAAAAGCACTCTTCTTGGGCTTCAATTTGAGGTACTACTCGATATTGTTAGTCAAAGATTTAAAAATGACCTTCATGATCGTCAACTTCGACCTTAGGCGCTAACCATGAAGTGTCAAGGCCGATCGCCACCAAAAACTAATCAGCTGAGCGCCTATCGATATACTATATATCCACCAAGTTGGGAGATGATGCCGATAAAAATTACTCAAAAGTTAAGGGTTTCGTTGATTTTGATGTTTGACCTTCTGGTGACCTTGACCTTTGACCTTGACCTTCAACATTTTGTGTGTCGAAAGCTATTGCACTCACGAGTATACATATCAAGTTTGAGAGCGATTGCACGAAAACTGTGATCTACAGAGCTAGTTGAAACTTGAAAATCAATTGTAACAAAAAATAAATACACAAACAAAACCGACGAAAAAACAGATCTTGCAAAACGCTCTGCGTTTGGCAAGATAAAAAACATAAGCAAAGGTGTGGAAAGAAGTACACAAGGATAAGATGCAAAGGGAAAGTAAAGAGGGGAAGGGAAAAAACACCAACAATGGAGGAAAAACCGATGAAAACACAGAACACAGTCAGAGCTCTCACCAACACCAACACAAGGCCGCCATGAACAACGCCCAGGAAACCACCAGGAGGGGCGAGAGAGAGAGAGAGAAAGAGAGAAAGAGAGAAAGAGAGAAAGAGAGAGACACAGAAGAGAGAGAGAGAGAGAGAGAGAGAGAGAGAGAGAGAGAGAGAGACACCAGAGAGCGAGAGAGAGAGAGAGAGAGAGAGAGAGAGAGAGAGAGAGAGAGAGAGAGAGACAGAAGACCAAGAGAGAGAGACAGAAGAGAGAGAGACAGACAGACAGACAGACAGACAGAGAGTGAGAGTAGCAAGGATGGCAATTGATAAAGGATTAATAAATAAGGCAATTAATTATCTTTAAAACGTGCATTTTAATGAACCCAAACATCCGATTTTCACTCATGCACGTCCTTGGGAGTTAGAGTGCGGACAGGAATGGATGGAAAACAGCATCCTGGTTGCCATGGCAACCACTTTAGATGACAAATATATATATATATAAATATATTTTTATATATATATATATAAATTTCTAAATGTACATATATAAATATAAATATATAGATATATATATCTATATATATACCTATATAAATATATTGTTACAGAATGGCCCTGAGTAGGCTACTAAATATAGGTTTAGCTCAGATCCCTCATTAAATGCATGTTTGGCTAGGCTGTTCGGTAAATGGACGTTACATGTGTGTCGGGAGCTGCAAGAGGCTGTTTATTGTTTGTGCGGTGGTGGTGGATCGAGAGCTCCCTCTTCTTCTTCACCTCTCCGGACGATAGGCCTCGCCCAGTTGGCTGAGGGGGAGTGGCCTGGAGAGGGAGGTGGAGCTGGGGGAGGAGTTTGTCGGCTTCGTAAAGGGGAGGAGCCAGTGGCTTCGAAACGAGCGAACGAAGAAGAGACAGTGGTGATTCTGCGCGGGAGAGAAACTGGACTTGGGCGCGTCGAGTCTGCCTTCTGTGGCCTGGAGAAGCGAGCCAGGGCCGAAGGAAAGGCAGGGAAAGGACTGCAGGAGGTCTGTCTGCCCTCGGCAGCGAACGAAGACTCTTGGAGTGGTTCAGTTTGGGAGAAGTACAAAAACTGCAGTCGCTTTCAAGGTGTGCTGGGGCTTCTAGGTGAGAAGGAAAGGAAAAGGTGATTCTGCAGAGAAAGAAACTGAGAGGACGGAGTTGAGCAGTCGGGCTTCGAGAAAGCGAAAGAAGAAAGCCAGTGGTATCTGAGAGAGAAACGAGAGGACGGAGTTGAGAGTCGGCTCGAGCGGAGCAGAGAGGAAACGACGGAGCCTCTGACGTCCCTACTCACCTCATGGCTCGACGACGTCTTGGAATCCCATGGACCCAGCCTGCCGGAGCCCGGCACCTCGATTTGGCCAGGCCTGGACTTGTATGCTGGACCTTGAGAGAAACCAGCTGGGACCCATCGTCGATCTGGCAGTCTTGTGCCATCGACCTTACGTGGGGTCAGAGCACGCAGAGACCGCGTGCGGTGCGAAAAAGGAAGGCGAGCGCCGTCTCGCCACGCGGCGTGTTCGAGTTTGGGCTCGAATCCGTGGATATCGGCTTATTACGAGCGACATTCGTGCTTTTGACACTTTCCTCTCGTCCATGAAACATCACCAAGTAATCTGTCTTGTCTGCATGCTGTCTGTCTGTCTTGTCTACATGGTGTTTAAGGTATATCTCGGTAGGGACCCCCTCAAAACCCGTAATCCGTAGTTCCCTTGTTAAGAATGGGTTATAGATTAATTAAAACATTGTCGTGAATATTTTGCTTGTGTTGTGTTCCCGAGGTTCCCCAATAAATCTGGTTGATTCGGATGAAGTTGCCGCTATGGATTAATTTGTGTCGCGTCGAGGAACGATCCATTCGATTGGCATATAAAACCAAAATGGTTACAGACTGGCAGAAAACGCTCGGCATCTGACAAAACCAGTCTGTAACTGGGGTCTATTTCCCCAACTGGTAAGGTCCAGGATTATGTTGGTATCGCGATTGAAGACGCGTGACCCGAGGCCTGTGCCGAGCCAGCCGGCATTATAAACCCCGGAGACGGCGGTGGTGAAGGTGGCGCCAAGAGTCGGGTGAGAATCCCGCCACCCCGGATCCGCAACAATATATATAAATATAGTGTATGTGTATGTGTATGTGTAATGTGTATATATCGTTCCTCTGGCTGTAATGGTGAGCATCCACAAAAATCCGGATTAGGTGGCTCCGTTTGATATTTAACCAATGTTGATCATAAATCTTTGGCTTTGACAGAGTAACCAGACCGAAGGCCTCCAGATGGAGGTGACGCTTTGGTGCAGGAAATGGAGATCGGAGGATGTCATCATGTCACACTATTTTTGATATTTATATATACAATACATATTTATACATAGATACACACAGTATATATATTGATGCATCGATACCATCATGCACCATGCTCTGTCCAGAATGTTGGTGCTGCACAGCAGTTTCTCACTTCGGGTTACAATCCTGCATGGGTCGCCACTCTCGATGCAGTAATATTATATTTGTTTTTTTACAGTATAAATTATAGATATATCGATAATATATATTCATTATATAAATAATTTGATAATAGATAATTGAGAGAAACAGGGATGCGGAGAAAGAAACTGGGTCACTAGTACGAAAACAAAGGTATCCAACTAAATATATTATAAGATTGAAAATATTAAAATAATTGTCTAACATGATTTTCCTCTGCAGTGATTGAACGTTATTTTTCTCTTGTCTGTTTCTGTCGTTTGTCTGTGAACAGATATTCAAAAGTGCGGACTTACGGACGAAATTGTGGATAGGTTGACTGTGTGATGAGACGAAATTATTAGATTTTGTGAAAATCCGGATCCGGATCTTGAATTTTTAAAAAGTGATTCTTCATCATTGAGAGATAGGGCTTAAAATTATATATAGCATGTTATTTCAAAAGTTGTGGACGAGTTACGACAAAACTAGGTAGATGAGTGGGGTCGGTGACAAGAACAAGCCGATTCGACTTTGGTTCAGATAGTGATCCAGATCCGGCCTATCAGTGAGATACAAGACGTAAACTGTTCAACCTGTCATTGGTATGCGCTCCACTGAGTGCAGTTCTCCTTTTCTCTGTGTTCAAATATGATCGAGACAAGAAATTCCAATGCTGGAAGCATCACGAAAGCAAAGCAGAAGAGGTTAAAGATGGATACATTCTCTCAGAAGAGTGAAAGCACTGTATATTCCTGAAAGGGAAAGCTCTATTGAGAGAGGGCGCACTTCTCTTTCTGTACAGCAACCTAAAGCCGTTTCCAGGGACGACGTCCTTTCTGCCTGCATTATTCTCAAGACGTGTGCTATGGGTCAGTGCTACATGGCAGCTGCCCGTTGAACTGCTTATACTCATCCACATTCCACAGGAGTACCGGGTGGGGTTGGTAGGGTAAAGGAACTAAGTGATCCAGTTGAGAGTAATTCTATACAGGTGAGCCACGTGCAGCTGTATCTGTATGGAGTCAGGCCAGCACCACTGTGCAATGTTACACACTACAAATCGTGTTTAAACATGGGAAACACACACAAAACACACACACACACACACACTACGATGTAAATTTGAACGAATTTTCTGATTAATAGCAGATGATGAAAAGAAGAGGTTGGCTACTGTTGAGGTTAAATTTGTGCTATTTTAACACAATATCGTGTTTGTAGTAAATAGTAACTGCAATAGCAATGGTTTTGTTTTCCCTCTGAGCTATGAATTTAAAGCTGCAAAGAAACAGCTTGCTGAGTCCACACATATACTCACAATAAAAAATTGAAACTTCATTGTGGCTTGACTTCATTGACCTCCAGGTTTGAAAATCAAAGCAGGGTTCCTCTACTGAACACACCCCTCCTGCCCGGCCACCTCCCTCCTTCATATGGCTGAGGCAAATTGCCTGGCGGTGCACACCCGCTGTAAAAATGGAAATAAAGCGGCGGATGAAAGGATGAACGAAGTGGGGGTCGCTGCAGGCTTCATTGGGCCCTGTGCCACTCCACGGGGGTCCGTAAAATCCACTGGGAAAGTTTAGGTTCCGTGCTGGACACCACAGTATAATCCGAACATTTAGGATGGAAATCCAGACAGGAAAAGCCTTTCATCCCTCGGGCCATTAACACAAAATGATTTTAAAATTGTATGCTGCTCAACTTATGCTCACCCGACCACCAAGAGGTCAAACATTGCGCAGGCATTTCCACCAAGAAATAAAATAAAATAAAATAATGGGAAACCTTGTATGAAAGCAAATGATTTTCGAAGTGTGTCCATTTTGTCAGAAGAGAAAAGGCATTAAAACATATTATTTGCTCAGTGCTGTGGCCAAAGAGGGCTAAGCTAGAAATTTTGTTCAAAAGCACAAAATGTATGATGACCGAAACGGTGTGTGTTCAGGGAGCAAGAAAATGTGAAAATTATCCCCTTTATTTTCTTTTGTTCTATTTTCTGACCAAATCGAAACCTTCGTTTTGAGCACCACCTACACACTGCAGCTCGCCAGGTTGGGGGGCTGTTTGTGCATTCTCAGCTGCAGCAACTTCCATGAAACCGTGGGATCAGCCTTCCATACTTGGCATCCTCTTCCCATCAGTCTCCCACTGAGCAAACACATCTCGTCCACGCCAAAAAGAAATTTGCCTTGAAGCTTGCACGTCTCGAATACTATTGTGGAAATTGACTGCAATATTGCTTCAAAATGTCCAACATGCAAGAATATATTCTGATTCTGATGTACCATCCTCTGCTTCAGAGCGTCGGTGCTGCCGAAGCAGTTTATTGGCAAGAATTATACTGGGTGGTTTGCCGTTCCCTTCCCAGCAATAGTTAGTGCATGAATTTGGAATCTGGCCATGGTTCCGAGGATAGCTGGCCTACTTTTGATGAAAGACACCATGGGTAACATCCACCAACTAATGCTGTCAGATGCCCAGTTCAATGAATGGGGCGACTAGTTTAACGATCCTCTGAGAGATGGCACACACGGTTGCTCTGTGCAGATTATGCGGTTTTACGTGTGAGGCATAATCCGCGGAGATGCTCACCATAAGTCAGGCGGTACATCTGATAATATGTATATATATATATATATATATATATATATATATTATATATATATATATATATCAGGATTGCCTGGAGGTACACAACAATATTCTGGGCTATCTTGTTTGGGATTGGATCCCAGCCCAGCTATCTATGGGAGGAAACCATACAACACAAAAGGACATTATAAAGCGATGGTGGGAGAGCAGGGGGACACTTGAACAGTAGGGCTGAGGGACAAAATGAGAGAGACTTGGGGAAATAAGGGAAGTGTGGAAAAATGTGGGCAAGGGGAGGACACATGGGGTGAACAAGATGGATACAGTATCAAATTCTCACTCACAGAAATGGAAAAAAACTGGATATTCGGAAAGAGGTGGCCTTTGGGAGCGTTAATGGGGAAGAAAGATCATGGTTGTGGATGTGGGATTACCTGAGATGGTGGTGAACAGTGGTTTTGAAGCCGTGCAGGGAAGAATGCTTGGGGACTTGCCTGATGATGCTGTTCAAATCCTATAAAACATATCAAACGGTCCTACACAACCCTTAGTCAGTGGATAAATAAAATCGCACCCGTGCCAGAAGGAAGTGGTTTACTTTGGCATTTTTAATATGAAAAGGGCAAAGCCTAGAAAACCCTTGAGAATTACTCCTTAGAATTACCCTTGAGAAACCTTTGGGGTTACCCTCGAGAATTACACTTTAGAACCCATTAAAATTACCCATTAGAATTATCCTTTCAAACCCATTACAATTACCCTTTCAAATCCATTAGAATTACCCTTTCCAACCCATTATAATTACCGTTTATAACCCATGAGAATTACCCTCTCTAACCGTTGAGAATCACCCTTTCTAACCCATTAGAATTACCCTTTAGAACCCATGAGAATTACCCTTTAGAATCCATGAGAATTACCCTTTAAAACCCATGAGAATTACCTTTAGAACCCATTAGAATTACCTTTTAGAACCCATTAGAATTACCGTTTAGAACCCATTATAATTACCCTTTAGAACCTATTAGAATGGCCCTTTAGAACCTATTAGAATTACCCTTTAGAACTATTATAATTACCCTTTAGAACCCATTAGAATTACCCTTTAGAACCTATTAGAATTATCCTTTGAACCGATTAGAATTACCGTTTAGAAACCCATTCGAATTACCCTTTAGAACCCATTCAAATTACCCTTTAGAACCCATTCAAATTACCCTTTAGAACCTATTATAATTACCCTTTAGAACTCATTCAATTACCCTTTAGAACCCATTCGAATGATCCTTTAGAACCTATTAGAATTACCCTTTAGAACCTATTCAAATGACCCCTTTAGGACAGACAGACAGACAGACAGACAGAGAGTGAGAGGTAGCAAGGATGGCAATTGATAAAGGATTAATTAAATAAGGCAATTAATTATCTTTAAAACGTGCATTTTAATGAACCCAAACATCCGATTTTCACTCATGCACGTCCTTGGGAGTTAGAGTGCGGACAGGAATGGATGGAAAACAGCATCCTGGTTGCCATGGCAACCACTTTAGATCTAAAGGGTCATTTGAATAGGTTCTAAAGGGTAATTCTAATAGGTTCTAAAGGATCATTCGAATGGGTTCTAAAGGGTAATTTGAATGAGTTCTAAAGGGTATTATAATAGGTTCTAAAGGGTAATTTGAATGGGTTCTAAAGGGTAATTTGAATGGGTTCTAAAGGGTAATTCGAATGGGTTTCTAAACGGTAATTCTAATCGGTTCTAAAGGATAATTCTAATAGGTTCTAAAGGGTAATTCTAATGGGTTCTAAAGGGTAATTATAATAGGTTCTAAAGGGTAATTCTAATAGGTTCTAAAGGGCCATTCTAATAGGTTCTAAAGGGTAATTATAATGGGTTCTAAACGGTAATTCTAATGGGTTCTAAAAGGTAATTCTAATGGGTTCTAAAGGGTAATTCTCATGGGTTTTAAAGGGTAATTCTCATGGATTCTAAAGGGTAATTCTCATGGGTTCTAAAGGGTAATTCTAATGGGTTAGAAAGGGTGATTCTCAACGGTTAGAGAGGGTAATTCTCATGGGTTATAAACGGTAATTATAATGGGTTGGAAAGGGTAATTCTAATGGATTTGAAAGGGTAATTGTAATGGGTTTGAAAGGATAATTCTAATGGGTAATTTTAATGGGTTCTAAAGTGTAATTCTCGAGGGTAACCCCAAAGGTTTCTCAAGGGTAATTCTAAGGAGTAATTCTCAAGGGTTTTCTAGGCTTTGCCCTTTTCATATTAAAAATGCCAAAGTAAACCACTTCCTTCTGGCACGGGTGCGATTTTATTTATCCACTGACTAAGGGTTGTGTAGGACCGTTTGATATGTTTTATAGGATTTGAACAGCATCATCAGGCAAGTCCCCAAGCATTCTTCCCTGCACGGCTTCAAAACCACTGTTCACCACCATCTCAGGTAATCCCACATCCACAACCATGATCTTTCTTCCCCCATTAACGCTCCCAAAGGCCACCTCTTTCCGAATATCCAGTTTTTTTTCCATTTCTGTGAGTGAGAATTTGATACTGTATCCATCTTGTTCACCCCATGTGTCCTCCCCTTGCCCACATTTTTCCACACTTCCCTTATTTCCCCAAGTCTCTCTCAATTTTGTCCCTCAGCCCTACTGTTCAAGTGTCCCCCTGCTCTCCCACCATCGCTTTATAATGTCCTTTTGTGTTGTATGGTTTCCTCCCAGTAGATAGCTGGGCTGGGATCCAATCCCAAACAAGATAGCCCAGAATATTGTTGTGTACCTCCAGGCAATCCTGATATATATATATATATATATATATATATATATATATATATATATATATATATCATATTATCAGATGTACCGCCTGACTTATGGTGAGCATCTCCGCGGATTATGCCTCACACGTAAAACCGCATAATCTGCACAGAGCAACCGTGTGTGCCATCTCTCAGAGGATCGTTAAACTAGTCGCCCCATTCATTGAACTGGGCATCTGACAGCATTAGTTGGTGGATGTTACCCATGGTGTCTTTCATCAAAAGTAGGCCAGCTATCCTCGGAACCATGGCAGATTCCAAATTCATGCACTAACTATTGCTGGAAGGGAACGGCAAACCACCCAGTATAATTCTTGCCAATAAACTGCTTCGGCAGCACCGACGCTCTGAAGCAGAGGATGGTACATCAGAATCAGAATATATTCTTGCATGTTGGACATTTTGAAGCAATATTGCAGTCAATTTCCACAATAGTATTCGAGACGTGCAAGCTTCAAGGCAAATTTCTTTTTGGCGTGGACGAGATGTGTTTGCTCAGTGGGAGACTGATGGAAGAGGATGCCAAGTATGGAAGGCTGATCCCACGGTTTCATGGAAGTTGCTGCAGCTGAGAATGCACAAACAGCCCCCCAACCTGGCGAGCTGCAGTGTGTAGGTGGTGCTCAAAACGAAGGTTTCGATTTGGTCAGAAAATAGAACAAAAGAAAATAAAGGGGATAATTTTCACATTTTCTTGCTCCCTGAACACACACCGTTTCGGTCATCATACATTTTGTGCTTTTGAACAAAATTTCTAGCTTAGCCCTCTTTGGCCACAGCACTGAGCAAATAATATGTTTTAATGCCTTTTCTCTTCTGACAAAATGGACACACTTCGAAAATCATTTGCTTTCATACAAGGTTTCCCATTATTTTATTTTATTTTATTTCTTGGTGGAAATGCCTGCGCAATGTTTGACCTCTTGGTGGTCGGGTGAGCATAAGTTGAGCAGCATACAATTTTAAAATCATTTTGTGTTAATGGCCCGAGGGATGAAAGGCTTTTCCTGTCTGGATTTCCATCCTAAATGTTCGGATTATACTGTGGTGTCCAGCACGGAACCTAAACTTTCCCAGTGGATTTTACGGACCCCCGTGGAGTGGCACAGGGCCCAATGAAGCCTGCAGCGACCCCCACTTCGTTCCATCCTTTCATCCGCCGCTTTATTTCCATTTTTACAGCGGGTGTGCACCGCCAGGCAATTTGCCTCAGCCATATGAAGGAGGGAGGTGGCCGGGCAGGAGGGGTGTGTTCAGTAGAGGAACCTGCTTTGATTTTCAAACTGGAGGTCAATGAAGTCAAGCCACAATGAAGTTTCAATTTTTTATTGTGAGTATATGTGTGGACTCAGCAAGCTGTTTCTTTGCAGCTTTAAATTCATAGCTCAGAGGGAAAACAAAACCATTGCTATTGCAGTTACTATTTACTACAAACACGATATTGTGTTAAAATAGCACAAATTTAACCTCAACAGTAGCCAACCTCTTCTTTTCATCATCTGCTATTAATCAGAAAATTCGTTCAAATTTACATCGTAGTGTGTGTGTGTGTGTGTGTTTTGTGTGTGTTTCCCATGTTTAAACACGATTTGTAGTGTGTAACATTGCACAGTGGTGCTGGCCTGACTCCATACAGATACAGCTGCACGTGGCTCACCTGTATAGAATTACTCTCAACTGGATCACTTAGTTCCTTTACCCTACCAACCCCACCCGGTACTCCTGTGGAATGTGGATGAGTATAAGCAGTTCAACGGGCAGCTGCCATGTAGCACTGACCCATAGCACACGTCTTGAGAATAATGCAGGCAGAAAGGACGTCGTCCCTGGAAACGGCTTTAGGTTGCTGTACAGAAAGAGAAGTGCGCCCTCTCTCAATAGAGCTTTCCCTTTCAGGAATATACAGTGCTTTCACTCTTCTGAGAGAATGTATCCATCTTTAACCTCTTCTGCTTTGCTTTCGTGATGCTTCCAGCATTGGAATTTCTTGTCTCGATCATATTTGAACACAGAGAAAAGGAGAACTGCACTCAGTGGAGCGCATACCAATGACAGGTTGAACAGTTTACGTCTTGTATCTCACTGATAGGCCGGATCTGGATCACTATCTGAACCAAAGTCGAATCGGCTTGTTCTTGTCACCGACCCCACTCATCTACCTAGTTTTGTCGTAACTCGTCCACAACTTTTGAAATAGACATGCTATATATAATTTTAAGCCCTATCTCTCAATGATGAAGAATCACTTTTTAAAAATTCAAGTATCCGGATCCGGATTTTCACCAAAATCTAATAATTTCGTCTCATCACACAGTCAACCTATCCACAAATTTCGTCGTAAGTCCGCAACTTTTGAGATATCCTGTTCACAGACAAACAGACAGACAGACAGACAAGAGAAAATATAACGTTCAATCACTGCAGAGGAATCATTAGACAATTATTTTAATATTTTCAATCTATAATATATTTATTGGATACCTGTTTCGACTAGTACCCAGTTTTTCTTTCTCCGCATTCTCTGTTTCTCTCAATTATCTATTATCAAATTATATTATATATGAATATATATTATCGATATATCTATAATTTATACTGTAAAAAAACAAATATATATTACTGCATCGGAGTGGCGACCCATGCAGGATTGTAACCCGAAGTGAGAAACTGCTGTGCAGCACCAACATTCTGGACAGAGCATGGTGCATGATGGTATCGATGCATCAATAAATATATACTGTGTGTATCTATGTATAAATATGTATTGTATATATAAATATCAAAAATAGTGTGACATGATGAGCACTCCTCCGATCTCCATTTCCTGCACCAAAGCGTCACCTCCATCTGGAGGCCTTCGGTCTGGTTACTCTGTCAAAGCCAAAGATTTATGATCAACATTGGTTAAATATCAAACGGAGCCACCTAATCCGGATTTTTGTGGATGCTCACCATTACAGCCAGAGGAACGATATATACACATTACACATACACATACACATACACTATATTTATATATATTGTTGCGGATCCGGGGTGGCGGGATTCTCACCCGACTCTTGGCGCCACCTTCACCACCGCCGTCTCCGGGGTTTATAATGCCGGCTGGCTCGGCACAGGCCTCGGGTCACGCGTCTTCAATCGCGATACCAACATAATCCTGGACCTTACCAGTTGGGGAAATAGACCCCAGTTACAGACTGGTTTTGTCAGATGCCGAGCGTTTTCTGCCAGTCTGTAACCATTTTGGTTTTATATGCCAATCGAATGGATCGTTCCTCGACGCGACACAAATTAATCCATAGCGGCAACTTCATCCGAATCAACCAGATTTATTGGGGAACCTCGGGAACACAACACAAGCAAAATATTCACGACAATGTTTTAATTAATCTATAACCCATTCTTAACAAGGGAACTACGGATTACGGGTTTTGAGGGGGTCCCTACCGAGATATACCTTAAACACCATGTAGACAAGACAGACAGACAGCATGCAGACAAGACAGATTACTTGGTGATGTTTCATGGACGAGAGGAAAGTGTCAAAAGCACGAATGTCGCTCGTAATAAGCCGATATCCACGGATTCGAGCCCAAACTCGAACACGCCGCGTGGCGAGACGGCGCTCGCCTTCCTTTTTCGCACCGCACGCGGTCTCTGCGTGCTCTGACCCCACGTAAGGTCGATGGCACAAGACTGCCAGATCGACGATGGGTCCCAGCTGGTTTCTCTCAAGGTCCAGCATACAAGTCCAGGCCTGGCCAAATCGAGGTGCCGGCTCCGGCAGGCTGGGTCCATGGGATTCCAAGACGTCGTCGAGCCATGAGGTGAGTAGGGACGTCAGAGGCTCCGTCGTTTCCTCTCTTGCTCCGCCTCGAGCCGACTTCTCACTCCGTCCTCTCAGTTTCTCTCTGCAGAATCACCACTGGCTTTCTTCTTTCGCTTTCTCGAAGCCCGACTGCTCAACTCCGTCCTCTCAGTTTCTTTCTCTGCAGAATCACCTTTTCCTTTCCTTCTCACCTAGAAGCCCCAGCACACCTTGAAAGCGACTGCAGTTTTGTACTTCTCCCAAACTGAACCACTCCAAGAGTCTTCGTTCGCTGCCGAGGGCAGACAGACCTCCTGCAGTCCTTTCCCTGCCTTTCCTTCGGCCCTGGCTCGCTTCTCCAGGCCACAGAAGGCAGACTCGACGCGCCCAAGTCCAGTTTCTCTCCCGCGCAGAATCACCACTGTCTCTTCTTCGTTCGCTCGTTTCGAAGCCACTGGCTCCTCCCCTTTACGAAGCCGACAAACTCCTCCCCCAGCTCCACCTCCCTCTCCAGGCCACTCCCCCTCAGCCAACTGGGCGAGGCCTATCGTCCGGAGAGGTGAAGAAGAAGAGGGAGCTCTCGATCCACCACCACCGCACAAACAATAAACAGCCTCTTGCAGCTCCCGACACACATGTAACGTCCATTTACCGAACAGCCTAGCCAAACATGCATTTAATGAGGGATCTGAGCTAAACCTATATTTAGTAGCCTACTCAGGGCCATTCTGTAACAATATATTTATATAGGTATATATATAGATATATTATCTATATATTTATATTTATATATGTACATTTAGAAATTTATATATATATATATAAAAATATATTTATTATATATATATATTTGTC
>CM068960.1:61966394-61978085 GCA_035128595.1 Eptatretus atami | reverse complement strand
TCTATGCCAACCGCCCTGCCACACTGGATGATGTGAAGCAGCAGGTGCCAGACTACCTCCAGGCAGTGCCACATGAGACCTACAGGAAAGTTGGACAGAACTTTGGAGTCAGGATTACTTCCTGTCTGAGCCGTGGAGGGGCACACATCAAGAACATCAATGACAAGGATTTTACGTAAATGCCAATTTCAGACCTTGGGCTCTCACTAACTCTAGCAGTGATTTACTGCAATAGCAATCAGTGACAGAAATACCATGTCATAAGCTTTCAAGAAATGTTTGGTTCACGTTCCTGAGGTTTCTGTTTATTTGTAAATAAACATTTAAAGTTAAAGTTGCATCACTCTTTTTGAAACACCCTGTGTGTGTGTGTGTGTGTGTGTGTGTGTGTGTGTGTGTGTGTGTGTGTGTGTGTGTGTGTGTGTGTATATATATACCACCCTGTCTCAACACCCTGTGTGTGTTGTGTGTGTATGTATATATATATATATATATATATATATATATATATTATATATATATTGTTACGGCTCTGGAAATTCGCAAACACCATAAAGGTCCCGTAGGTGAGATATATTTCTTAAGTACATGTGTAGTTAGCCCAAACCCATTGTATAGAGGGAATTAATGTGATTCATTCGGGCTGCGATCCTTTGAGTTAGGCGTTTTTCTGTTCTACCTTTGTTTTGAGCCACCCACGCCAACAACAACAACAACGCCAGCAGCAAAAACCTACCTTCACCACTCGCTACCGCAAACCTCACATCACCGCCATTCCAAACAGCGCCATGGCCATCGGACACCGCCGAAAACCCTCCACCACCTTCTCCTACGGCCATTCCCGCACCACCTGTGGGCGCCGAGCGTCGAGCTGTCTTCAGCGAGACACGCGAGACGCGAGTGCAGATGGCGGGGTTTTCTGAGGAGAATTCGGATCAGGAATGATACACGCCCACATCTGATCCACCAAATCAGGAAGCGCGGGGCGGCTTGGCCCCGCCTCCAGACGCGCCTGACGAAAATCGGCATATGCAAATTTGAGGATCAGGAATGATACACGCCCCCTTTTTCTCCGTCCAATCGGCGAGCGTGCTCCGCCCCTGAGGTCGTTTGGATCCGATAATTTGCATATGGTGGGTTCCCGAAGCCGATAAAAAGGCGAGCGCAGTGAGTTGAGCAGTATCGAGCAGAGTGTCGGTGGAGCAGCAGATCGGTGAGGAAGTCAGTTGGGCTGGGTCGTTGGAGACGGAGCTCGAGGAGATCGTGTGAGGCGAGATCGGTGGGGCAGACGGCTGCGGAGGCGAACGGCTGAGGTGGACCTGGAGGCTCGCGTCGCGGGATTCGAGCGAGCCAGCCATACTCCCTCCCCAGAGAATCAACAATTCCCCCCTTTTCCCCGCGCTGAGAGAGTGCGACAAGGGGCCCCGTTCCCACTTACACCAGCAGGTGCCCACGGAACCGCCGTGCAGCGACATTCTGCGGCTCGCCACGAGGGCGCGGGTAGGACCCTTCGGTCTCGTGGGCCTGGCCGCTCATCCAGGTCCCACGCGCATTAGGCCACGGGCCCAGTCTGACTCCCTTGCCTTTGAGGGGGTCTTTTCTTTGCTTCGGTGTGAATGCGTGTTGTGGCGCCGTGTCTTGTAAGGTAGTAACTGTATAAGTGGTCCGTGTGTCGTGTAGTCGGTTTTAACTCCTTTTATATGTGCATTTCTTTTGTTCAATGTGATATATGTGCAATCGCTTATTGTGATGTAAATACATGCTGTTTGCTTTACGTGTGCTATATGTGTGATCCGTGTGCCGTGGAATAAATGTGCATAGTGTGAACTGTTTTCCCCGTTTCGCTTCGTCTTTTCTTTAATTGAACCTCCATCCTGCTTCACGTAAAGGGTTCGTAGTGGGTGCAAAACGCCCGGTAAATAATCTGAACCGTCGAGGTCGACGATAACACCGCTCGGTTATCCCGATAGTACGGAACGGCCCGCCCAAGCGGCTCGTGTCCGGAGTCGACCTGCGGCGAGGTACGATCGCCGGTTTACCATCCGCGTGGGTACTTAGGTAGGTCGAATTTGGCGAACAACCCTATCCTACGCGGGTGGCCGATTGGCACGATTGTGGTGAGGTCGAAAGGCCAACCCGTGACTGGATCCGGCGTTAGCCGGGAGGGTCACGACTGAATTGTCCGTCCGGTGGGCGAGGCGGTCGCGGTTCGAGTCGCGTGGCCGATCGCACGCCGACGGGCGCGAATTCGCAACACTGGTGTACAGGAGTGTGATTCAAATCCCTCCCGTCTCCAAGCTAAATTCATAGGGAATCGGTTCAGGAGGAGCGACCCCCGATTCCCTCTAAATTACGAGCGATTAAATTAACCCCTTACGTGGAATAAGATGGCGTCTCAAGGCGAGCGGGAGCCGGGGGTAGTAGAGATGTATATGTGTAGTGATGTAGAATCCATGGTCCAGGATGAGACCCCCAGGCAGGAAATGCTTAATGAGCAGGAACAATTTCCCCCCAACTGAACCCAGGGCCCGAAATGGGCGCGGCGGCGGCAGAGGCCGCGGTGTATGACACCCCCACCCCGCCTCCGTCAAAGTCCTTCCCAGTCGCCGGCGGACCCGCGCCTGAGGGTGAACGATTGCCGCGGACCCACTTAACGTGGGCCAGGTAAACATGATTTTGCAGGCAATAAGCGGAATGAAGCAGCAAATGAACAAAGAAATGAACGAAATGAAAAACGAAATGAAAAACGAAATAAAAGGAGTGAACAAGCAGATGGAACAAACACAAACGAAATGAACGGCAAAATGGATGGAATGAACGAAAAAATGGATGGAGCGGCACTCAAAATGGAAACAAACAAAAACGAAATGAAGGAAGAATAAAAAAGAAATGCGGGTGAAACGCAGCAAATGGGCCGGAGCCTGCAGGCGGGCATGAAGGCAACAACAGCGAAGTGCGTAATGGCGACGCCACGTGTGGGAGCGAACGAGCTGGGAAGGGTGCAACGGTTGTCAGGCCGCGGTGAAGGCGGGTGAGAAAAATAAATCCGGGAGACGTGTTGGGCGAGAAGTGTGGAGGTGACGGAAAAAGTGACGGTAACCGAGAGGGAAAAATTAATTGGGGTGACGAAGTCGTGCACGAAGGAAATAAAAATAGTGGAGTGTGAGAAAAGACTTCAAGACATGACGAAGAGAGTTGATAAGCTGGGACGGGAGGTAAAAACGGAGACAGAGGAACTGGGAAGACGGATAGACAACCACAAGGGCAAGCCGGAAGAACAGTTAGAAGCCAAAGCAAAGTTGGAGTGTGCGGAGATGAGAAAGGAATTGGAAAAGAAAGCTTCTGAGTTACAAAACGAGCTGAGGATGTTGAGAGAGGAAAAAACGAGAACGGAGAATGAAACGTTAAGGAACCACGCTGTACAGATCGAACAGCTGGAAGCAAAGGCCAGATTGGGGAATGAGTGCAAGAAAGAGTAATGATGGAAGAACGAATGAGACAGAAGAAGGAAATCGATCAATGGAAGGAAACCACGAGATTGCAGAATGAGGAACAAGAAAGAGTACTGAAAGAACAAGGAATGAGACAGGAGAAAGAAATCCGTCAATAAAAGGAAATAATGAGATTGCAGAACGAGGAACAAGAGGGACGGTGGAATAAAAAACTGAAAGAGTATGAATTTGAAACTGAACGACAAAAGGAAAAAAATAGGCTGGAATACGAGGAGAAGTTGAAGAAGCAGGAAGGAGAAATCAGGAGATTGAAGGACACAACGAGATTGGAGAGGGAAGAACGAGAGGAACAATGGGATAGAAAACAAAAAGAACATGAAGCCGAGGTTGACCATTGAAAGAAAAGGCAAGGCTGGAGTGCGAAGAGGTAGACAAAGAACAGCGAATGAAACACAAAAAGGAAATTAACCACATGAAGAAACCATGAAACTGCAGAAGGAAAGACAGGAGAAGAAACAAGGAAGAGTAATGAGACAGCAGCAATGAAACACAGAAAGAGATTAACCAAATGAAACAAACAACGAAACTGGAGAAGGAAGGACAGGAAGAAGAACAAGGAAGAGTAATGAGACAGCAGCAAATGAAACACAAGAAAGATTAACCAAATGAAGCAAACCATGAAACTGGAGAAGGAAGGACAGGAGAGGAAACAAGGAAGGGTAATGAGAAAACAGCGAATGAAGCACAGAAAGGAAATGGGCCAATTGAAGAAACGATGAGATTGGAAAATGAGGAGCATGAGGAAGAGTGGGAGAGAAAACAAAAACTATACGAGTTTGAAATTAATGAACTGAAGGAGAGATGAAATTGAAGTCCAGAGAGATGGAAAAACTCCAGAAAGAAGCAGAGACTAATAAATGTATAGAGACGCGGGAGGTAGAGAAAGTAGAGGAGAGACTGCACGATAAAGACGGGGTTAAAGGAACAGAACACACACACACAGAGGTAGTGGAGGATAATGGGGGTGAGCTGGTGGACTGGGTAGAGACCCGGTGCGAGCAGCTGGATGCTGCCTCCAGGAACGAGGGAGGAAGTATGCCCCCTTGAGGCGAATCACGACCAGGTGGGTTCGGTCGTGCTTTGCGAGGTCGAGGGAAGAGTGCTGCGGTCGGTGTGCACGTGCAGCTTGGGGGTATAGAGGCCCGGGAACCCTTGTGGGGACACAAATCCCCAGTGTGGTTGTCCCGGTGTGTGGGGTGCAAGGTGTGAGTGCGCTCCCGTGTGTGGATGAGACCCCAGGTGTGAGTGCGACCCCGTGTGTGAGTGGTGTGGTGGCATGTGTGCCGGAGTGCGTGCTTCCCAGCGTGCCGTGTGTGAAAGGGGCACCGCAGGTGGAAGAGGCCACATGTGCGAGGGAAACAGCACGCGTGTGTGAACCCCCTGTGTGGATGAGCACCGCGGGCGAGTGCCCCGCGTCTGTGAGTGGTATGGTTTGTGTGAGGAAATGGCACGAGTGAGTGAGCGCCGAGTGTAAGGAGGGAGACCGTGTGTGTGAGGTCTCTGTATGTGAGGGAGATGTCGGTCGGCATGCGGGAGCACGCAGCGCGTCTCCCGGTGTGAGTGTGTTGGAATGGAGTATGTGCGTCGTGACACGCAGGTGTGCGTGGGTGGAACGGAGACGACGGCGACAGAGGGACAAAAGCCGGGTAGCGGCCGTAGTTGCTTCGGGGACCGCGCCGGTTCACCCAGCAGCGAGCGCGAGGTCCGTGCTGTGAACGCACGAGACCCCCACGTGCTCGCTTGCGGGAGTGAAGCCCGGTCCGGAAACGCCAGCGGTGGATTTGCCGATCCCGCGGACGGACAAAGGTTAGGCAGGATAACGGATTTGGACCGGATGGGTTCTCAACGCGAGCTTGTGTTAAGCTCCAACGGGCAGGCACAGGTGTTCGCGTGGGGAGCCCCTCGGAGTGCGAGGGTTGTTTTTGGGGGTGCGCAGGGTGACGTCATGGCTGCACGTGGGGTTGGAATCCGGCAGGAGGGTGAATCCCTGCCGGATGTACCGTCCAAGAGGGACGAGGTACACGTGCAGCTGCATGACGTCACGGGCAAGGTGCAAGAGCGCAGGCTGTGAGTTGCCGCGCTGGTGCTGCGCATAATTGGAAATACAAAATTAACGGAAGCAAGCCTCGCTTTCGGTGAACAGGATCCCTGGGTAAGGGTGAAAGACCCCCTTACTAGGGCACAGGATGGCACGAGTTAGGGGAAGGGTTAGCATAGTTAGACCGACTTCATGGGGCAGGGGTAAGTCCTCATGGAGCCCGTGGAATGGATTAGGTAGAGAGATGTCAGTCAGATTTAGGATGGTAAATGGGAAATGATTTTTTAGAGATTTGAGGACAGTGACAGACTTTGAGTGTGTAGAGGGACGTAGCTTAGCTACGTAGTGTTAAAAGGAACGTGCTATTAGTTTAAGGGACGACGTGGGAGCACGAGGTAGTTAGGGGAGGTAGTTAGAAGGATGGCAGGATTCAGCGATGTGTGTGTTGAAAAGTTGTGTGGAGACATGTAGAGTGGGTGAGGCCAGCGGGTCTGTGTGAGTGGAGCGAAAGGGGAATGCATGGTGCGATGAGTGATTGGGGGAGGAGTGACTCCCGCCCAAGGGACCCGGGGTCAGTGTAGAGTGAGTTAGCTGGGTTAGTCAAATTGACAAAATGGAGGTCGTTTTGCTGTTGGTGGAGTGTAGGCTCGAACCCATTTGGAGGGGTGCAGGAGCCCTGTTGACGGGCTGGGAGCATGGCTGCGAACGGTGAGTATCGCTGAGTGGGTACCGGGCACCGGTAGTCGGCCGTGGTAGCGCAAGGGCCCATGGGGGGCCGGTTAGCGTAGTGGGCACGGGTGCGCCCGCTTGGTGCGGGGGCCCGGAGCGCCGTTGGCCGCGTGGGCAGTGTCGTGGGCACGGGTGACCCTCGGAAAGGGGCCCGGGCGCACAGCCTGCCACGTGTGCGTTTCAGGGGAGTTGCCATGGGGGCACTCCCCGGTGTTTAGGGAGCTGGTAGGCTCGGAGGCAGTGTAGTGCCCGGGGGTGCCATTGTAGGGGATTCGGCAGAGGGTCGTGCCTGCCAAAGGGAGCCACGCGTCCCAGCCATGAGACCGTGCAAGGGCACGAGGGAAAATTCGAGGGCGAGGCCCGAAACTGTAAGGACACCAACACAGGCGACGGGAATCTGGGTTGTTAGAACCAATAGTGTAAGCGCGAGGCGCTTGTTGGAAGCCCCGGGGTAGTTTAAAGGTTAATGGATAGGGTAGATTAGGAAGTGTACCCCTCCGCACCATCCATCCCTTCGCTCTCGTTGTGGGCCGCTGGACCCACTTTGGGTTAGATCGCTGAGATCTGGGAGGCATCCTGAGGCTTTGTTGGGCCTCGACACAGGACGCTAGCTCTCCCTTATTCCCCTCGGGAAGGGAACGTAGGGGTTGGGAGTAGGCTAGGAGACGAGATAGGTTAGCCGAACAGAGACGATAAGGGGGTTAGGGGACGATTTATAGTGATAAAGAGGGTGAAAATAAACAACAAAAAAAATAAGTTGGGGCTAAATTGGTTTTTACAAATTAAGGGAGTGGGTAGGTACAGTGACAGGCAAAGGCGATAGGTGGGAGGGAGACAAGTAGGGTAGGTCCGAGTCCACCTTCTGTGTGGCCAACACCACCGCACTCCTCCACCAACCTCCACTGCAAGGCAAAGGCTGGCCAACTTCATCGTCTGCAGCTGTGTGCTGCGGGGCCTGTGCCGGCCAACTTCATCGGCTGGTTGTTTTCTGCAAGGCCTGTGCCGCCGGATCGTCTGCTGTGTTTTGCTGCAAGGCCTGTCGGCCGGATCGTCCGACGGCTGTTTTTACTGCAAGGCCTGTGCCGGCCAGTTCGTCTGCCGGCTGTGTTTGCCTGCAACGGCCTTTTCTGCAGGCTATGTTGCCTTTACCTTTGCCATGTCATGCCCACTGCCCCTGTTCACCAGCCCCGTTCAATTTTGCTTTGCCCCCCCTTGTTCAATTCCATGTGCGCCAGGATCCGCAAGCAACAGTTTGCAAGCTGCAGGAACTGTCCTGTTGGCAGCTGCAACACGGGCCTGCAGTGGCGGCCCGTGCACCGGTTTCCTTTTGACTCTCCTTTTTCCTGCAGAGTCCATTGATCCTGGGCCATGGAGTAGTGTAAATTATAAGGTTAAGGTGTTAAGTTGTATTGTAAATATGAGTGCGCCCCGGCATGTATGTGTTAGCGCCGGCAATTTTATTTAAGTCGTCTGTATGAGTGAGTTTGTTTAGTTAGTTACTCAGCCCTCAGGTTATTTATTTTGGGGACACGAATACCATGAATGTCGCACTCAGGGATCCGTAGGTAAAACGTACTAGGGGAGAACTACACATGATGGCACACGATAATTTGACGACTCGGGACGAGTCTGTAAAAAGGGGAGGGGGTAGTGTTACGGCTCTGGAAATTCGCAAACACCATAAAGGTCCCGTAGGTGAGATATATTTCTTAAGTACATGTGTAGTTAGCCCAAACCCATTGTATAGAGGGAATTAATGTGATTCATTCGGGCTGCGATCCTTTGAGTTAGGCGTTTTTTCTGTTCTACCTTTGTTTTGAGCCACCCACGCCAACAACAACAACAACGCCAGCAGCAAAAACCTACCTTCACCACTCGCTACGCAAACCTCACATCACCGCCATTCCAAACAGCGCCATGGCCATCGGACACCGCCGAAAACCCTCCACCACCTTCTCCTACGGCCATTCCCGCACCACCTGTGGGCGCCGAGCGTCGAGCTGTCTTCAGCGAGACACGCGAGACGCGAGTGCAGATGGCGGGGTTTCTGAGGAGAATTCGGATCAGGAATGATACACGCCCACATCTGATCCACCCAATCAGGAAGCGCGGGGCGGCTTGGCCCGCCTCCAGACGCGCCTGACGAAAATCGGCATATGCAAATTTGAGGATCAGGAATGATACACGCCCCTTTTTCTCCGTCCAATCGCGAGCGTGGCTCCGCCCCTGAGGTCGTTTGGATCCGATAATTTGCATATGGTGGGTTCCCGAAGCCGATAAAAAGGCGAGCGCAGTGAGTTGAGCAGTATCGAGCAGAGTGTCGGTGGAGCAGCAGATCGGTGAGGAAGTCAGTTGGGCTGGGTCGTTGGAGACGGAGCTCGAGGAGATCGGTGAGGCGAGATCGGTGGGGCAGACGGCTGCGGAGGCGAACGGCTGAGGTGGACCTGGAGGCTCGCGTCGCGGGATTCGACGAGCCAGCCATACTCCCTCCCCAGAGATCAACAATTCCCCCTTTTCCCCCGCGCTGAGAGAGTGCGACAAGGGGCCCGTTCCCACTTACACCACAGGTGCCCACGGAACCGCCGTGCAGCGACATTCTGCGGCTCGCCACGAGGGCGCGGGTAGGACCCTTCGGTCTCGTGGGCCTGGCCGCTCATCCAGGTCCCACGCGCATTAGGCCCACGGGCCCAGTCTGACTCCCTTGCCTTTGAGGGGGTCTTTTCTTTGCTTCGGTGTGAATGCGTTTTTGTGGCGCCGTGTCTTGTAAGGTAGTAACTGTATAAGTGGTCCGTGTGTCGTGTAGTCGGTTTTAACTCCTTTATATGTGCATTTCTTTTGTTCAATGTGATATATGTGCATCGCTTATTGTGATGTAAATACATGCTGTTTGCTTTACGTGTGCTATATGTGTGATCCGTGTGCCGCGGAATAAATGTGCATAGTGTGAACTGTTTTCCCGTTTCGCTTCGTCTTTTCTTTAATTGAACCTCCATCCTGCTTCACGTAAAGGTTTCGTAGTGGTGGCAAAACGCCCGGTAAATAATCTGAACCGTCGAGGTCGACGATAACACCGCTCGGTTATCCCGATAGTACGGAACGGCCCGCAAGCGGCTCGTGTCCGGAGTCGACCTGCGGCGAGGTACGATCGCCGGTTTACCATCCGCGTGGGTACTTAGGTAGGTCGAATTTGGCGAACAACCCTATCCTACGCGGGTGGCCGATTGGCACGATTGTGGTGAGGTCGAAAGGCCCACCCGTGACTGGATCCCGGCGTTAGCCGGGAGGGTCACGACTGAATTGTCCGTCCGGTGGGCGAGGCGGTCGCGGTTCGAGTCGCGTGGCCGATCGCACGCCGACGGGCGCGAATTCGCAACAAATATATATATATATATATATATATATATATTATATATATATATATATATATATCACTTTCCTCTCTCTCTCCCTCTATATATGTCTATATATATATATGTATATATATATATATATATATATAATATATATATATATATACAATATAATATATATATAATTACAATATATATATATATATATATATATATATATATATATATTATAGTATTTATGAAAAGATGGTAACATTATTTTATGAACATGAGCATACCATAATTGTGGAAAAATTTGTTCATCGACAATTAATATTTATTCCTGTATTCTTGTGGAAGCACGTGTATGTAGTCAGCAGCTAATCACAGATCGCTTAAGAATGTTCTATCTCGGTGAAAGGTCACTCCGTTGACCTTGTAAAAATCTTTCCGTTGTTAATCTCAAATCTGTGCGAATGCATTTTTCAGACCCTCGGTAAGGATATCCTCGATCACTTGCATCAGCACTGCCCTTGGAAACATTATCAATGCCTCCAGCACCAGCAGTTCCCTTGAATAGAAAATCCCATTCTTTTGAGCATTACACCTTTGATGTCTCCATGGTCTTGAATCAACTGAACTCCTGGCTTACAATTTTTATGAGCGTTTTAAAGTCATTAATCAATTGCCAAATGTTGAAAAAGATTTGCACTCTCTGATCCGTTATATATTTTGACCTTAACCGCACACTGTTTATACCACAATGCATTGACACACGCCAAATGGGAGCGAGCAATGGCAAGGCTGCAGGTGTGAAATTCATGGTGCTCGGGAAAATAAGTGAGCAAAATGAAATGATGATTATACAATATCGGCATAATGATAACAAATAAAAGCGTAGCAATGCAAAACACCACCAACTAGAGTTCATAGAACACGATGACCCACACAATGTTTAAGTATGTACTTCAATGTTAATACAATAATGATTTAAAAGATCATTAAAAAAAAAAAGATTCGGAAGGTTGGAGTCATTGGAGCAGTCTTATACATCAACCATATTTTACATTTAATAAGTACTGTTCAACAGAAGGGTTTTGAAAGTGCAAAGGAGATTTGTGTTCTAGTGTTCAAGTATATAATTCATTTTAAATAAAATATAGATTGTAAAATCCGTATGTATGAATAAATAAAATCTGTAATTTACCACTGTTGACGCAGTCTATCACACCACCCTATTTAAAACGTTACATTAGTTATTCGTGCCTGTTGTATGTGTCCTTTATAACGTCTTTAAAAACAGTAAGTTTCCTGTTTAGAATTATTTTTAATTTTGCTTGACGAGCCCAGGTAGACAGACAGAGTAAAAATATTATCCCACTTCTCTCTGCACATGTGCGATCGGGACACATTCAGTCAAAGTACGGTAAAATGGCAAACTTGTCTTCCTATTCATGTTAAAATATAACATTCAATTTAAATAAGATGTTTCTCGATCATAAACTGATAAGACAGACAGACAGACAGACATAAACCAATTGCTTAACCCTGCTTTTCACTTCGCGTGCACGCGGTAACAATACCTCTTTAATTAAACTATGCTGAACATTGAAATGATGGACATTATCATACGGATTCATTGCTGCTCCATCGCCTCTCTCTCTCTCTCTCGAGGGCATCAGGGCTCACATGACGAGTCAAAAAATTGCTGAGAAATTCTTCTGAAGAGATTGCTATTCCATTGTAAGGTGGGGTGCCCAAGCAGGATTTGGAAATATATGGAATATGTCCACGAGCCGTGGACTACAATGGTCTCGTATTTTAATTTTATTTATAAAGGCAACAGAACATCCTTAATGTCCACGCGCGAACACTAGCAATGGAACGGCCAGCTTAATGTTTCCTCTGAAGGATGGCATAATCATTGATATGACACCCTGCCTGCGCAGAACGAGGATGACAGTATGGGATTCGAAGTGAGACTAGACAGCTCAGAGGTGAGATCGCTCCTTCTGAGCTATCCTGTCAACCTTGACGCTATGGATGCAAGCACATAGAAATGGGGGAGGAAAGAAGGATTGGG